>CM053591.1:8845843-8882942 GCA_028646515.1 Pseudochirops corinnae
GTTGTTCCATACTTAAAAATACATGATAACCCACCTCAATAAATATTAGGGAAAATTAAGTGGAAGACAGAAGAGCAAGAGAAGGAATAGAAATTCCATATCTTACTTCAGGGTCAGATTGCTATAGAAATAAAACTTAGCATTTACTGATTCAGAATCGTCACACACACACACACACACACACACACGCCTACGACCCTGAGAACAAGAGTCTTTGGAACAGCAACATCCCCCATATCACCAGAGGCACCTGGTAGTACAGTGGGTAGAGTCCTGGGCTTGGTGTCAAAAAGATCTAAATTGAAATTCAGCCTCAGACACTTATTAACTGTGTGACCCTGGCAAATCACTAAACCCCTCTTTGTCTCAGTTTTCTCAGATGATAACAACAGCCTTTACCAAGAGGGTTTGTTGTGAAGATCAAATGAGATGATAATTGTAAAGCACTTTAGAACACAGTAGCAGCTATATAAATGGTCTTTTTTTTGTCAGACCTGCTTCCAGCCCAGCCCCCTGAGGCCATTAGTGAGAAGAGAAATCATTGTGGCAAAGGGGCCTACCTTCCTCATCATCACCATCAAAGACTAACAACTATCTATCACCAACAACAGATAAGCACAAAAGGCCTGGGAGAGACAGTAACCTCCAGAGCACTGGTCCTGTCTCCAGATTCCTGTGAAGAAGACAGCCATCCCATCCAACTGTCATGAACATGGCAGCTGAACCAGGCTAGCTGCAACAATGGGATATCCTGGGGGAGACACAGGAAGCAGCAGGAAACAAGTACGTCCAACTACCACCACCAGCTGGACCACCATCTACCCTAGGACTCTGACAGAGACAGCCCAGAACCCTGTACCCAAAAGCCTTTGGCTTAGCCATGCCTCCAGCTCCAGTGCTTGTAGCCCTCATCTTGGGAAGCAGCCCTAATGGAGGCACAGCCTGGCAACTGCTCCCATAGAGGTTGCAACCAGCTGGTAAAGAAAGCTCTTGTCACCAAAGTGCAGCAGCAATGATTTTATCAGTCAAATGGTTTAATTTTCCCCACATGGACTGTTTCATCTTCTTTGTTTCTGTCACATTTATGCTTCAAGATCCTGTTTAAATATTACCAACTGTTAAATATTATAAACTGTCAAATGGTTAAATATTATAAACTGATATGATTTTATTAGAGGAAATGGCATTAAAGAAGAGGCATTACTCCCTGCTTTGTCATTGCACTCTAAGGACCATGGGACTTTTCCATTTGACTTGCAGCTGAAATCTTCCACATGTGTTGTCTCCTTCGCTGGAACATATGCTCCTTGAGGGCAGGGACCATCTTTTCTCTTTGTAGGCACAGTGCTCTGCTCATAATAGGTGCTTAATAAATGCATTATTCATTCATTCAAGTGACTGATTATATAGAACCCAAAATGAAGAATTGTGAAATCTAATTGATTTTTTTTTAAACTCTGGGCTGATTTTATAAATGCCTATCTTTCCTTTTAAGCCTGACTCCCTGATTTTCCTTCCCCAGTGCCTATGTCTCCTCTGAAGGACATTTATTTCTTTTCTTCTCACTCCAGGCAGGCAGGCAACCATTCTTTTCAATATAAGGGAAGAGGGTCAGGTGGAAATGTGCTCATTCTATCTTTTCCTTTTGACTAGCTTTTCAAAGGAAAAAACAAATGAGATTGGATAAAACAGTCCCAGCTAGAGGGGCAGAAGAGCTATCTATCAAGCCATTTCCTTTTCTGTAAGTGAACAGATTTCAACAGCTTGCTAAAATGGGAATAGATTTTTCCTATTCTGGGTTATAGAGATCAGGCATGTAGGGTAGATTTTTTTTTAATTCTCTGACAATCTGAAAGCATAAGTAGAAGAGAAACTATTTTTCTCTTATGCACCAGAGACTCCTTCATCCTTTGCTTTTCATCCACATTTAGCTCAAGGGGCCCAAATTTACTTCTTGGACTTCAGGGGTAGCTCAATTCATAAGAAATAGCCTGGAGCCTAGACTACCTCCCAATATATAGTATCTTTCTTTCTTCAAGAAACTAAAAAAATTTCCCATATCTTGTCAAGTCAGACCAATTTAATCAGTCCAACCAGAACTATTTATTGCATGCTTGGAATATGCCTGGCGCTGTCCAAGGTATGAGAGTATCCCAAGATCTATAAGAAACTGTCCCTACTTTCCAAGGACTTGCAAATAAGCTTCAGACACAAATCTGACACAAATAAAATGGTAAAAGTCTAAACCACGTGGCATTCATAGGTACAGCAGGAATGTAGAAGAAGGCGTAAACAGTGAGCTGCAGTCTGTGGAGACTCCTCAGATGAGACGAGAATTAAGCAGGATCTTGAAGGGCAAATGTGCCTGAAACAAAGAGAAGATGAGATGGGCCATGTCGGGGAAGCACGTGAGCCAAAATACAGACGTGGGAGTCAGCATGGGGCATGGCTTATCTCAAAGGGTGTTTACCGCCAACTTTTGGATTTGCTGCTTTCCTGTCCTTTCTATTTTCAAGTTTGCCCTGACTGATTCTCAACCTCCCACCAGCGATTTGATTGCCTGTTTTGAGGTTGCATCTGTAGCTTCCCCTTATTGAAGGTCTGAATCCATTTTCCCTCTGAATCCCAATTAAACAAAAATCCCCTGGATCCTTTTGACCAAAAGATCCCAAAAGGTCAGTAAAACTTCATCAAAAGCAGCTCATGTATTGAGAAAATGAACCTCTCCCCCTTCACTTAAGAAATGAGGTTCTATGACTGTGGAATATCATATTTATTGACAGACACAATGTGTTAGTTTTGTCAAATTGCTTTTTGGTTTTTTTCTTTTTATATCTTTGTTTCAAGGACTGGCTTTCTGGAGTGAGGAGACAGGGACTGGATCCAGAAACAAATGTGATATAAAAACCAATGATATCAATAAAAATGAGATTTTTTTTAAAAGAACAGATCATGTCAAACTAATTTAATTTTCTTTTCTTGACAAGATTTTTAGATAGATTGATCAAATGCCATAGACACAGCATAAAGAGATTTTAACAAAGTATTTCACAAAATGTCTTGTGTTGGTCTTGTCAACAAGATGAAGAAAGGTTGAATAAAATAAGAAACCCCCAAACATCAAAGCTCATGTGATTGAGGAATGATTATGATGTCATAGAGGTGGCATTTCAACTGTATGCAATGTGTTGTTGAGTTGTTTCAGTCATGCCCCACTCTTCATGACTCAATTTGGGGTTTTCTTGGCAAAGATCCTGGAGCAGTGTGCCATTTCCTTCTCCAGCTTATTTTACAGATGAGGAAACTGAGGCAAACAGGGTGAAGTGACGGGGCCTTCCTCTGGGTCTCTCAATATTCTGATCTCTCTTATTCTCATTTAATGACCACAATTTCCAATCGAACATCTCATCTCTTATTTTCATAAAACCTCTTACATGCAAGTTGTTTTTTGAACTATATTACAACCCCATGAAATATAATGATACTGTATGAATAATAATAATACCAATGAAACATAATAATACCATATAAAAAGAAGATGTGAGGACAAGGACTACTTCATTTTTGTTTGGGGCTTATAAAAATACCTGGGACGTAGCAGGCACTTAAGTGCTTATTAATTGAGTGAGTGTAAATTTCTTTACCGGCACACCTACATACACACACACACACACACACACACACACACAATGACACACACATACATACACATTTTCTGTTGTCTCTTTTTTTTCCTTCTCTGGAACTGTGATTCACCAAGGTAGAGAATTCTTTCAACTGGTAAAGATCAGCAGCTCATATGTAATTTATAGCTGGGGACACTTAGGTGTTGAATAACTTGTCTCTGGTCACAAATCTAGAACATCTCAGGGGCAGAACTTAAACTCAGTATTTCCTGATTCTAAGACCTATGCACATAGTATAATCCATAACCATTTGAAGTAATTTATTTGGCATGTCCAAAGAAAGGGGGGAAACCCCAAATACTAGGACAATCCAACAAGAATTTATTAACAGACACTTTCTGACCTGTCAACTTTTTAGCTTCCTTTTCAACTATTATCTCCTTTCAAATTCCCATATGTATGTATTCAGAGTCTCTTATACTATCGTCTGTGTGCATTATAGCATTTTATTTCTTTTTTCATCCTTATGGAGGGGGAAAAACCAGGATTTCCCATGTTTTCTTGTTGCCAAAATAAGTGTTTTTTTTAATCCTATCCTAACTCAGACATCTAGACAAGTTTAATTAAAGCTTAAGAAGACATATTTTCTATACATCCTTCCCAATTAAGATATCAAACAGTTTAATATTAACTCTCATTTGCATAGCAAGGTATATTTGACAAAGTACTTTCACATAAATGTTATATTTGATCCCCACACCTGCCCATTTATTTCCATATGACTATCATGCCCATTTAACAGATGAGGGAATGAAGGAACAGAAGTTACAGGTTATATACCCAGAGTTGCACAGTTAGAAAATGCAGGGGCTAGGATTCATATCCTTGCTGAGCTTCCTACCAGGGTTTAAGAATCTTCCTTTTATACCTATCCACATAGTATAATCCATAACCATTTGAAGGAATGTATCAGGCATGCCCAAAGACAGAAGAAAAAAAAAACAATACTGAAAACAATCCAACAAGAATTTATTAAGCAGCCACTCCATAACTTGGTCATCTTGTTAGCTTCCATGGGTTCAATTATTATCTCTCTGTAGATTCCCATATCTATCTAATCAGCCCTCGTCTCTTTCTTAACTTCCAGTCTCAGATCACCAAATGCCAAACAGACATTTTGAAGCTGATGTCCTATAAGTATCTCAGCCTCAACATGTCTAAAACCAAATGCATCATCTTTTCCACAAAAACCGCTCCCTTCTTCCAAACTTCCTTTTTATTATTGAGGATATCAGCATCTCTTCAGCCACTCATCCTCTCAACTATGACATTATCCTTATCACTCTCACCATATAAACCCATCCTGTTGCCAAAGTTTTTGTTTCTTCCTTTGCATTTCTTGTATCTGTCTCCTTCTTTCCACTCACTCAGCCATCATGCTGGGTCTGGCAACTATTTGAATAGCCTTCTAAATGGTCTCCTTACTTTAAGTCTCTCCCCACTCCAGTCATTACCCATCTAGCTACCAAAGGGATTTTCCTAAAGCATAGGTCCGACTATATCACCCCTCCTCCCTATTCACCAAGTTCCAATGAATCTTTATTACCTCAAGTAAGCTATAAAACTAGATCTCAATTAGAGTAAAAAAAAAAAAAAAAAAAAAAAGAATCCCCTGAAGTGGTCACATTATTTGAAACCACACTGCACTAATTTCATTGGGCTGGAACAAATGACTATATTTTACATAATTATAACTTCCAATAGTATGAATTTGAATTCATCTGACTCCTGTAGAGTATTCATTATTCAACTGGTTCAGGAGATTCATTATTCAGACTGATAATGACTTAACTTAAATTTCTCCTACTTTAAAATTTGTCATTTAAAGGTTGTTGTAACCTAGCCCTTTCCTACCTTTTCAGTCTTCTTATACTTCTTAACCTTTACGCTTCTCCATGTACTTACTCTATCTCCTATCACTATGATGATGCCTTGTTTGTCCCATGCCAGGAATGCTGTCCCTCCTCACCTCTATCTCTTAGAATTCCTGTCTTCCTGTGGAAGGCACTTCTAGGTCCTCCCAGGTACCAGAGCATTTTAAAATCACCTTCCATATACTCTATATGTATCAAGTATATGCCTATTTGTATACATGATGTCTCCTCCATTTGAATGAAGCTTCCTGAGGGCAGGGACTATTTTGGCCTCTTTTTGTGTCTTCCACACTTGGCACTGTAACACATTGGTAAATGCTTGGCAATTGATTGATTATGTGCAGATCATTTTGATTTGTGTTGTAAGAGATGCATCATACAGCTCTCATGGAGATTGTAGTCTAGGAGCAAGATAAAGTACCCATAGTGGTAACTATGACACCCAATAGTGCATGACTATTACAAGACAAAGTTATACATGAGGTATGAGAGGGAAGATGGAGGAAAGAAAAATAATAACACTGCAGTAAGTGAAAGCTAAACTACCATACCTCCATCTTTCTTGGCTATTGATACCCAGGATGTCATAGTGATGGGGCTGGATCACTTATTGCAAAGCTTTTTATTTTATGACTGAGGAAGCTAAGGTTCAGCAATGAGAAGTGACTTCATCTAAGATCAGTTATCCAGTGTGTGTCCAGTCTGGGATCTGAGCCCAGCTTTTGACTCTACAGTATTCTTTTCACTAGACCTTGTTGCTACCCTTGGGGATAACACATATTACCGTTAGCCCTGGGTTTGAAAAACAGAAATCCCAATCTTGCGTGATGTTCTACTGCTCTATTTATATACTTGCATCAGAATGGTGGATAAAGAGAAAATTCTAATACCAATTCTTTACTCCCATCTATGCTCATGTTTACAAACATCCATACCCAATGTTAATTCAATTAATTTTGTCTAATGTTTTTATGAGGAATGAATGGTTAGAATTTTTTTTCTATGCTTTTAACCATAAAGGTGAAATTTCTGTTTAAATAGATAAAAACTAATTTAGCCTCATAAAGGGTGAGTGAGCAGAGAGAAAGGGAGAAACTTCTTGACTCTCCCTTGACTTTTTAAAAATAAAACACTCCCTTCTTCCATGTTGTTAAAATTGGAAGCACTTGGTATCTTCCTCCAAGCAACTACCAGCATTTGAGACAGTTCTACCCCTGAAAGCCCAAGCCTTTTTAACATGTGCATTCTCCCATTTTCATTGGAGCCCTAACATTATCCCATGCTAATTTTTATATTACTCATAAAATTAGGTTTAGAGGGGCAGCTTAGGTGTCACAGTAGGTAAAGCACCAGCCCCAGAGTCAGAAGAACCTGAGTTCAAATCCAGCCTCTGACACTTGACATCTATCTGAGTGATCCTGGGCAAATCACTTAACCCCAATTACCTCACAAAAAAACAAAATGAGGTTTAGACTTGATGATCATGATGGCTAGAGACCATGCTTAATGAGGCTCTACTGAGGGAGGTGATGGTATTTAAGATAGAGAAGGGAAGATTTAAGAAGACCTGATGTCTCTCTTCAAGTATTGGAAAGACTCTCATGTGGAAGAAGGTTTAGAATTGTTCTGTTTGAGCAAGAAGGCAGTTCTAAGAACAGTGGAAAATTGAAGAGAGGCCAATTTGAAGCTCATAGATTTATTAGTATTAGAAGGAACCTTAGAGATCATTTAGGCAAACATAGAATTAGAGCTAGAAGAAGTCTTAGAGGTTATCAAGTCCAACCCCTCCATTTTACGGATTAGGAAACTAAGCCACATAGGGAGAGATAACCAGTAAGCATCTGAGCTAGGATCTGAACCCAGGTCTTCCTGACTTGAGCAACCAGTATCCTACACCAAGCATACCAAGGTCATATAGGAAGTAGCAAAATCAGAATTTGAAGCAAAGGTTTTTAATTCAGTGCTCTTTTCACTATACTGTGTAATCCCCAAGATAACATATTTACATATGTAACATATATAGATGTGTATCTCAATGTATTTCCAAGATACGTGCGTGTGTGTGTGTGTATGTGTATAGAGAGAGAGAGAGAGATGGATATACACACACATATATGCACACACATACACATGTGTATGTATTATATGGTTGTTTGCATGTTGTTTCTCTCATTAGAATATAAGTTTTCTACTTTATGATTCTGGTTGTGTTGGTTTTGTCTGTGCAAAAACTTTTCAATTTTATATAATCAAAACCATCTATTTTACATTTTATAATGCTCTCTATATCTTCTTTCATCCTAAGTTCTTCCTTTATCCACATGTCTGACAGATAAACTATTCTATGCTCTCTTAATTTGCTTATGGAATTACCCTTTATGTGTAAATCATGTACTCATTTTGACCTTATCTTGGTACATGGTATGAGATGTTGATCTATGCCAGGGATAGAGTACCAGAGGCCTCAAGGCAACATATGATCTTCTAGGTCCTCAAGCATGGCCCTTTGACTGAGTCCAAACTTCATGGAACAAATCCCTTTAATAAAAGGATTTGTTCTATAAAACTTGCCTCAGTCAAAAGGCTGTACCCAAGGACCTAGAAGGCCACATGTGGCTTTGAGGTTGCAGGTTCCCCACTGCTGGCCTAGTTTTTGCCATATTGTTTTCCTGTTTTCCTGGCAGTTTTTGTTAAATAATTAATTTTTGTTCCAAAAGCTTGGATCTTTGGGTTTATTACATACTAGATTACTATGGTCATTTACTATAATGTAATTTGTACTAAGTAATCACTACTTCACTGATCTGCCACTCTATTTCCTAGCCAGCACCAGATTTTTTTTTTAATAATTACCAGTTTAGAATATAGAGAAACAGGCTTTTAAACAGATAGTCTATTATCACCAAACTTTCAAATGGAGGCTGGATAACCAACCACCTGTCAGGAATGTTAGAGGAGAGGGGATTCCTAGTCAAGTGTCCATTGGAAGTGTTTCTTAAACTCTGGGCTTTGAAGTGTGGAGTCTCAAGTAGAAAAAGTTTAAGATATCCTGGCAGATAACCACTTTAATTCCCCACCCCCAGTACCCAGTATAACCTTTGTATATAAAGAGAGATGCTTCATAAGTACTGATATGGTGAATAAATCATGGACGTTGGTAGTACTGAAGATATTTCTTTGAACTAAACATGGAAATTGTCTTTTAAAATTAATAGAAGATTATGGATAGAAGTGGATAAAAGGTTGCTTTATAAAATATAATGTTATAAATGATTGTTTCTTCCCTTCTCCATAGAGCTTAAAGGGATTTCAGAAAGAGGAGGAGTTGGGGGGAAAGGAAAGCTGTCAGAAATGACAGTTGAAAATCTATCCAAGGCTGGTTAGGACTAGAAAGGGAGATCTAATACTTAATTACTGAATGCTTTCCTACTCATAAAGTCTTATTCCACTTAGTTATTGAGGAAAAAAAATGTGTTTTCCATTAAGTGAAGGTCTCGGCAACCCTCTCAAAGAGAGTTGGCAAACTTTCTTAAAACCTAGCCACGAGATTCATCCAGCCACAATTAAACAATGAGGTATAATAAATGAAGAGTGAAATCCTTCCCCTGTCCCCACCTCAACCAGCTGTTCTTAAAGCTCAATAGCCAATTCTATTACATGATACATCCTTTTTTTTTAATATTCAAAAGCTTGCTGTACTTCTAAAGAGTGAGGGAAGCTAAAGATAAACCCGAAAGCATCACTGAAGCAGACAATTTTCTGAGCTATTACTGACCCAACTGTACCAGAATTGTATCTTCCAAATCTGAAAGGCTGTTGAAATTACAGATAATTTCTTCAGATTTATTCAAGTAGATGAAGCTACCTGTTACAGAGCATCCATATGTCTGATAGCATTTTTCTAGCATTCTTTGATTCCCTTGGCAGACAGGAGATAAAGGGAACATGAGTTCTGTAGCTGATAATTTTACTTTCAGATCACAGATTTGTGAAAATCAGGGTCCAGAGTCAGAAGATATTTTGCAAGTCTTTCAGGGGAAATTAAGATACCTTTGCTTGTGAATGCATTGTAAGAAGAAAAAAAAAAGGTATGTTCCTTGACTGGTCATTTCTTCATCATTTCCATTTTTTGTTGAATAATTTTTATGGGAGAATTATGTATATAGGCATCAACATCTGCAGAGAGGCCATATTCATTAAAAATAGTTGTCCCATTTGTGAAAGTGATCATTGATGATTTCAGCAGCAAAAGCAACAAATATTGATTTATTAAGTACTTAATGATATACAAGACACTGGGCTAAGTAACCAGGATACAAATAAAGGCAAATATATGATCCCTACCTTTACGCAGTTCACTTTCTAAGGTAGGAGACAGCATGCAAAAAACTAGGAATATACAACGATGTATTATATCCAGTATAAATGAGAAATAAGCTCAGAGGAAAGGAAATAGCAGTTGGTGGAGCACAATGAGAAGAAAAATTCTTCTTTTAAAAGGTCAAAGGTAAGGAAATTCTTAAAGGAACCCAGAAGATGGAGTTAATGAGGAAAAGCATTTCGGGTATAGGGGACAGCCAGTGAAAAGCATAGAATTAGGAGACAGAATGTTTTATAAGATGAACAGAAAGAAGACCAGTGTCCCAATGTCACTGGATTGTAGAATACATGCAGGGGAATAATGTAGGAAGAGTCAGATTGCCCAGTTTTAAATACCAAATAGAGGATTTTAATATTTTATCCTGTTGGTAATAAGGAGGCACTGGCGTTTGTTGATTAGGGAGTTGATGTGATCAGACTTATACTTTAAGAAGATCAAGTTAACAGCTGAGTGGAGGCTGGATTGGAGTGGGAAAATTGAGAAGCAAAGGTTTAGTTGAAATAGGTAATTTACATTGTAGAAGGCCCATTCAGCATAGTTTTGTGAGGCAGAGAGACTATTTAGAAGGTTATTGTGATAGTCCAGGATGAGGGTGTGCACCAGAGCAATGGCTGAGTAAAAGGAAGGGGATATTGTAAAGGTAGAAACAAGTTATAGCAACATATTGTATATATGGTATGAGTATGAGGGAGTTGAGGATGATGTCAAGGTTCTGATCCTGAGTAATTGATAGGATTGCAGTACCCTTGACATTAATAGGGAAGTATGGAAGATGGGAGGGTCTGGAGAGAGATAATGAGTTCTGTTTTGGACATGTTGAGCTTAAAATATCTATAAAACATGAAGTCTGAGATATTTAAATTATAGTTGGTGATGTAAGACTTAAGGTTGGGAGAGAGATTAGGGCTAGAATTCATAGGTTCTCAAAGTTAGTGATACTGCCCCTTGGGGGATGCTAGAACAATCCAGGGGGGTGGTACTAGTCTCAGGTGCAATTGGGGGGCATTGGATAAAAATAAGGTAGGAAGAGTAGATAAGAAAATTTTGAAAACCCATTCATGCATGTTTCATCTCTTGTATAACAGAGTTAAAGTTGTAGTGGTTGCATTATTTTCCAAATAAGCACACAAAATGAAGGTTATAACTGATCAGTGGTCAAGTCTGCCAACAGATCTTAATAGGCAAGTGTTGGCAGGCAAGCATGTTGTGTGCATTGTGTGCATTGGGAAGCCCAGCATTCATTGACAGGAATATGTGCATGTAATGACTTGTTTACAATATGATACTATACAGTTACACGACACAATATTGCATCATCAAAATTTCAATGCAGGGAAAAAAAACCCCAAATTTACAATAAATGATTAAATTTAAGATGTCATTTAAAATTTTTTTTTAAATGACATGAATGTTTTAAAACATTAAAGGGTTAAAGAAAGTAGATTTCCAGGGGATGCTGAGTAATTTTTTGTTGTTGTTTTTTGCAAAAGGGGCAGTAGGTCAAATAAGTTTGGGAACCTGTGGGCTAGATAAATACACCTGAGCATCATTATGTAGAGAAGATAATTCAATTTATGGGAACAAATGAGATCACCAAGTGAGATAATATAGGGGAGGTAGAGAAGAAGACTCAGGCTAGGGTCTTGATTGGGCGAGGTGGTGAAGTTACCCTCATTAATTGGCATCACATGTAGAGAGATGAAGAAAGATGAGGACTGATAAAGGGCCATTAGATTTGTCATTAAAAGATCATTGGTAACTTTGGAGAGTGCAGCTCAGTTGAATAATGAGGCTAGAAGTCAGATTGTAGATAGTTTAGAAGAAAGTGAGAGGAGAAGAAGTGAAGACACAAATTGTAGATAGTTTTCTCAAGGAGCTTAACAAAGAAAGGGGGAAAGATTTAGGACAGTAGCTTGTGGAGATGGTAAGATCAAGTAGGTATTTTTTAAGGATGAGGGAGACATTGGCATATTTGAAAGGAGCAAGGAAGCATCCATTAGAGAGGGAAAGACTGAGGATTAATAAGAGAGCAGTAATGAAAGACCTTGGCCTTTTTAATCAACTGGAGAAGATAGGGATTGAATGTGATCAAAACCACACGTAGATAAGATTTGAACTAGCAGGAAGGGTCACCTCGTTATGTGAAATACAGCGGGAGGAGGAGATGGAGGTGGGGAGGAGGACCTCTTGGTGGAGTGAGATGGAAAAGAAGGAAATTGCTAGCAAATGATCTCATGGGACAAAAGGTCCTCAAAAGAGAGGGTGGGAGGAAGAGGGGATGCCATGGAACATTGGAGAACAAGTAGAAAAGTTTGAAATAACTGCTATGGTTAAAGAGATGGGGAATTGACTAGGGAGGTGGCAAAAGATTGCCTTGCTGCAGTGAAGGCCCAGTTGAGATTATGTACCACATATTGTAGTAGACCCGGTGGGCACATTTTTATGATTTTCTCCAGCTCTGTTCTACAACTTGTAAATAGGAGGAAAGGCAGCAGATAGTGGAATTAATCTAAGGTTGGAGCTTGGCACAAGTGGCAAGGGTGTAGAGGAAAGAATAAAATTGAACTGATTCACCAATGGGTCAAGATGGAGAAAGGAAGAGAGTGTGGTCAGTACATGGGTGATGGCTTAGGACAGATGTGAGAGTTGGAAGGATTAGGACAGTGAGCATACAGGAACAGAATTAGGAGTCCTAAGGCAGAGGCAAAGATAGAATGATAAAAGATTATGATTAGCTAAAGGAATTTAAGAGTTTATGAACCTGAAAGTAGAACACTTATGGGTGATGACAAGATTCAGGGTATAACCATTTCTGTCTATAGCTGAGTCATAGTAGATGAGTAGGTTATGTGGAATGCATAGATTGATTAACTGGGAAGATGAAGTATTTGAGTTCTAATATTATGTTTAAGTTCCCTAGTATGAAGGTAGGAATTGAGGTGAACGAAAGACTGAGCCAGGCACCGTTGTTGTTTGTCCTTCATTCTTGAAGACATCAAGAAGGTGATGACTTAACATGCAAGTGAATTGGATTTAAGTGAGGCAGAGCTGTGCAAAGTCATCAGCCTTATTTTCTCCTCCAGAGCCATCTGGATCCAGTGGTGAGATATAGATCAGAACGGCTGGAGATGACCCCAAACACAATGGGAGACCTTGGCCTTTTTAAGCTAAGGTCTTTCCCAGTTCTCAGTCTGTCTCAGCTACACCAATTCAGTGACTGCCTATGTAAGAAATGAGTCTGGGGTGGCTTAGGTGGCACAGTGAATAGAGCACCATTCCTGGAGTGGAGGACATGAGTTCAAAAACAGCCTCAGACACTTAACACAGACTAGCTATGTGACCTTGGGCAAGTCACTTCACTCCAATTGCCCTGCATTCCACCCTCCTAAAAAAAGGGGGGAGGAGAGAAATGAGGCAAAAGAAGGCCTCTTTTACCTACTCAAAAAAAATATCAGTCAGGGAAGGGAAGACCCACAGGATGTCTAGCCAGAACAGAAACAATTACTATTTAACTCACTCTGAGCCATCAAAACCCAAACAGTAACCAACAGAAGTTTGGGTTAGGGCTTATTATTGGCCAGTCAGTGAGAGCCAGAGTGATTTGGGTTTAAGGCATACTCAAGTAGCTCCATTTGAACCCTAATGGGCCTTACTGAAACCTGGTTTCCCAGAGCTCTATTTCAAGAAATCCACTTTCTTTTGGGCAGAACATGTACATGATTCCCCATGTGGACAAAGGAAGGGAAAAAGGAGGGGAAGGAAGGAAAGGATGGAAGAAAGAAGGAAGGAAGAGAGCAAGCAGTATTGTCCAACTGGAACTGGCCAGTTGAATCCCCAGTGGGGCAGCTACTACTAGTCACAGAATGTTATTTGTCCTTCATTTTCAAAGAGGACCAAGGACATCAGGAGGGTGATGTCTTGACTTGCAAATGAATTGGATTTAAGTGAGGTAGGGTTGGGCAAAGTCACCAGCCTCACTCTCTCCTCCAGAGCCAGGCATTGAACTCACTGAGAAAGGAGGGTGAGTGTCCTAGGGATCAATCTATAATAGCTGATAGAATCTTGTTTACTTGATAAATTTAAAATAAATAAACCTCCAAAGGGGAATAGTTACTCAGGGATGGAGGCAGTAGGAGAATCTGGAAGTAACAGTGGGGATTAAGGAGTATTCTGAAATCCCTAACCATGATCAGTGAGTCAAACGGTGTGAGTCAAAGTGCAACCAGTACTGGAAATTGTATCTTTCTATGTTTTTCTAAGATCATTGAGCTCATCATTTCTTATAGCACAGTAGTATTCCATCACAATCTTATACCATAACTTGTTCAACCATTCCCCAATTGATGGGCATTCCTGCAATTTCTGGTTCTTTGCTACCACAAAGAGAGCTGCTACAAACATTTTAGAACATATAGGTTTACTTTTTCCCTAATCATCTTCGGAAATAGATCTAATAGTGGTATTGCTTGGTCAAAAATTGTGAAGATAGAAATAATAAGATTTAATATTTGATATGGTGAGTATGAAAGAGGAGTTGAAGATGTTTCAAAGTGTTCCAAAGTGTTCCAAAAAGCATAGTAGAAAGGCTAAGTAGAGCTGTAGCTGGACATCTGGGAGGTAGACTTGATCATGGGAGAGAAGCAGAGAATTGAGGATGAAAAACAGTTTGTATAATGACAGAGTGCAGAATCACTAGGATGGGAAGAGTAAGATTCAGTGGGAGCATGCTAACTATTGACCAATGAGACCAGACTGATTATCGGTGACTGGAGAGAAGTCCACTGAGGGAGACACATGATGAGACTGTTCAAGTATCCACCTTGATACAGTACAATCTGTACAAATCCAGCCTCTGAAACTTACTGTGTGCCCTGGAGCAAGTCACTTAAATGCGCTGTCTCAGTTTCCAATAAGTATAATAATAGTACCTTCTTCACAAGATTGTTATGAACATCAATTGAGATATTGTATATAAAGGCTTTTGCAGACTTTAGAACTCTTAAACTTGAAGTATTATTATTTCTCTGCTGGCATAGCCTTCCAAACCCAGGGTCACCTTCACACCTGGATGAGGCATCTAAGAGTGATTATCTTGGTATTTAGCAATAGAATGCAGTTTTATCTTTAGGTGTATTCGGAAGCAGTTTTCAATGGGAATTTTAAAACACAAAGTATGTAATTAAATATTTGTCCCTGAGCAATACAGTGGCTCCTAGAAGGAACCCCTGTAACTGGATATAAGGAAGAGCATTTGTCCTGCTTTTGATGAATCAGCAAAAATTTGATTCATCCAGAGTAGCCCATCCTTCTCATTTGAATAGTTTTGAGTTACTGGGAATTGTACTCTTTTGGAGTCAAATTTCATCCATCCTCAGGGTAGGTAATGAGTATTTAATATACCGCTAGACTCCAGAATGTAGGGCAAGGGTGTTTTTTTGTAGCTGAGGTTCTTAATCTGATGTCAATGAACTTTCTGAAAGCCGTACTTCAATATAATTGGTTTCCTTTGTAATCTTATACATTTTATTATATGCATTTTAAACCATTATTCTGAAACCCTGGGGTCCATATGTCAGATGGCCAAAGGGGTCCATGACACAGAAAAGGTCAAAACTTATATTTTGGAAAAACTAGAATCAAAGCAAAGAATTATTGTGAAGTTTCAGAGTAGATAAGGAAAACCAGAAAATGGACTTCCCATTAACGCTTCTCATAATTGTGCTAAGAGGTTGGAAACAAAATATTTACACATAACTTCAATAATCTGATTTCTGGGTGATTAGTCCAATTGAATTATTTTTCACAACAAATGAAACTGGGGTTTGACAAGCCAGAGGAATAGAAAGAGTGAATCCTCTGCATCTGTTTCATTAGCATAGTACTCCCATAATTACTAGAGCCCTAGTCCTCATGCAGCTGCTTCCAGTTGCAGGTGTGAAATACTGAGGGACTCCAAGGAAGCTGTGAGGGGAAGAACTATCAAAACTGCATCCAAGTGTGGAGAATAAATGGACTGGTGGGTGAGGTGCCTGGGGGGATGGGTGGGGGGAGGAAGACAGTGTGAACTGTAGAATATAGTTACTTAATAAAAGCTGGGAAGTAAAAATAATTATAAAAATGTATTTTTCCTGATACTATTCATCTTTTTAAAGATAAATTATATTGTCTACACATCTATAACTTATATCCAATTGCTTGCCTTTGCAAGGGGGTGGGTGGGTATAGAGGGAGAGAGAAAGGGAGAAAATTTGGAACTCAAAGTTTTTTGAACGAATATTAAAAATTGTTTTTACATGTAACTGGGAAAAATTAAATACTAAATAAAAGCTAAAAAAAAAGAAAAATTATATTGATATTTTTAATGTTCACATATTACTTCTTCTAGGGAACCTCTTCTCTTCCATCCCCCCCCCCCAAAGAATTATTCCTCATAATAATCAAAAAAAGAGAGAGAAAGAAAAAGTTCAGCATAACTAACCTTCATATCAAAAATGTATGTCATGATAAACTTAGACTGGAAACTCCTTGAAGGCAGGAACTATCGTTTGCTTCTTGGCAAGGTAGCTCTGGTGGAAAGTAACTTTTAAATATACTTCCAGAATACTTGGAAATCATCATGGGAAACAAAACCCAGCTGTCTAATGGATGTCCAAATTGTATTCCGTTTAAGATACATCATACAGTGGAGGGAATGCTGGATCTGGAATCAGATAATGTATGTTCAGACTCTGTCGCTGCCATTTATTGCCTGTTACCTCAGCCAAGTTAATTAACTTCTCTGGGCCTGTTTCTTCAACTATCAAATGAGAAGCTTGGAGTAAGCCTCCCCTTCACAACAGCTCTTTTAACCAAGCCTGGGATGTGTTCCATACTCCTGAGTTGTCCAGGGAGATGTGACTCTAAATTGAAAGAAACAGTGGGTCCTTGACACTATAGACTTGTGTGAAGGGTGGAGTTAATGTCAGAGATCCCATGGTCCCAAACACTCTTTGGAAGAGTGACACCCAGAAAGATTTTGGAAGCTGTAATAGTGTGGTGGAAGTCAGCTCCCCAACATGTCCTTGATTTCCAGCTTGTTTCTTTAGAGACTTTGGAGACTTTCCCTTGGGTGTGATCAGGCCAACTCTTTTAGTTAAGCTGAGATTTCATCTCACCCATTTAAAAAACTCATTTACTCTTGTGTGTCATCTGGTATATTTTTATCTGCATAACTGCTCTGATTTCTCTTTATAATTTGTTTAGATAAATGGGTTTCCTCATTATTTGCTATTTGTGATGGTTTTGGGTGGGGTTTGGTAGGAAAGCAGCAACCCAGAAATGTAAACTTGGAACTACCCTCCTCACCTTAAGAGTGACTAGTAAAAACAAATAAGTGAATAAATGGATAAATAAATTAAAAAGTGACTAGGACCGTAGGTTTTGCTCTGAATATATTTACCCCTAGACCAGCAATATTTGAGGGGGGTCAGGCAAATGGATATAAATAAATCTAGGACAATTACTCTCTTGGAGATAGATGAGGGAAGGAGGAAACATCCAGCAACAACCCTTCTCTTGCTCCCCTCAAGTCTCCCTCTGAGAGATGTGCACCTGATTCCTATTTCTGCCACCAGAGAGTCTCATTTAGACAATCCCTGAGGACATACATATTTTATATAAGCACATGCAAATATTATATTTCCATCTATAAATCCATGATCCTATGACCTTTGAGGAGTTTCTAACTTCCTCACTGCCTAGCAAAATACCTTAAATATAGTGCATTCCCTTTGTAATAGTTCATTTTTTCCCAATTACATATAAAGAGAATTTTTAACACTCATTTTTTTAAAATTCTGAATTCCAAATTTCTCCCTCCCTCCATCATCCACTTCTCCCAGACAGTGAGCAGTTAGATGTAAGTTATACATGTGCAATCATGCAAACCATATTTCCATGTTAGTGAGCTATAGCACATTCTCAATAAAGGTTTACTTAATGGGGTTCAATTCTTCCCCTGAATGGTCTCTCCTTTGCTTCTTGCATCCATTCCGGAATAGCAAAACAAAACATTTAAATGTTGTTAAGTATTTCCTTCAGATGAATTGCCTATACATCAGAAGGGGATAGAGGCCTCTAAGATGGTCATTGTTCCTGTGGTTATGAACTCCCTCTATCCACCTTAGAAATGTATTAATATTGTATTACCATACTTCACAAGAAGGTATCATCCTTCCTTCAACGTTGTGAGGGTGAGGGATCCAGTGCCCCTGCACTCTGGAAAATCTGTGTAAAACTTTTTGGCCCTCTCTTCACCCCAGAGAAGAAGTCTGAATTATTATATGATTAAAAGATAAAATGTGTTGAAATTATACAATACTACACATGTATTTCATGCATTTGTGAGTTTCTAAGCTTTTTCTGCCTCGTCTGCTGGCCTTCACATGTAGTCTGAGGCTTCTGCAAAACTCTCAAAAAATTCCCATTTAACTTCCTACGCTGACCGGTGATATATCAAAACCTCAGTGGGGTAAGTTGAAATATACAAGGGATAATTGTAGATGAAAAAACCCACCATATATACTTGTATAACAGTTTTTATATAGCACCTGCTATTAAAAGTAAAAAAAAGCCATCCTTTGTTTAAGGACTGTGGCCTTTATGACCTGTACTCATCAATATGAGGATGTATGATTTCATCAGTGAGGGGGACTCCAGGTCTACGTAATGGCTGCATTAACTTATAAAATGGTGAAGTTGTACGGGGTTGCTTAAGGCACATAGAAATAAAGTGGCTTTCCAGGGGTCACAAAGCAAGTATAAGAGACAGACTTCAAATCCATGTCTTCAAGACCAATCCATATTGCACCCTGAACATCTATATGGGAGTTGGGTACCTAATAACTCACATTTGGGGAAACCTAAACATTAGCTTTAGAATTAGACATAGGGATAGATCTGTTATTTATTAGTTTGGGGAACTCATGGATGAGGCAGCTAGTTGGTTCAATGGATAGAGCCCTAGGCATGGAGTTGAGAATACCTAAGTTTAAATCCAGCCTTCAACACTTACTAGCTGTGTGACCTCGGGCAAGTCACTTACCCTTTGTCTCAATTTCCTAAATTAAAATGGAGCTAAAAACAGTACCTGCTTTGCAGGTTTGTTGTGTAGTTCAAATAATAGTCACAATGTTCTTGGCATAGTGCCCGGCTCATAGTTGTGTCTGACTCTTTGTGACACCATGGACTGTAACATGCCAAGTACGTCTATCTTCCATTATCTCCCCAAGTCTGCCCAAGCTCATGTTCATTGCTTCTATGATGCTATCTATCCATCTCATCCTCTGCTGTCCCCTTTTCCTCTTGCCTTCAATCTTTCCCAACATCAGGGTCTTTTCCAATGAATCCTGTCTTCTCAGTGTGTGGCCAAAGTATTTAAGCTTTAGCTTCAATATTTGACTTCCCAGTGAATAGTCAGAATTAATTTCTTTAAGTATTGAAAGATTTGACCTCCTTGCTATCCAAGGAACCCCCAAAAGTCTTCTCCAGTACCACAATTCAATTCTACCTCACTCAGCTTTCCTTATAGTCCAACTCTCACAGTCATGCATTGCTACTGGAAAAACAAGGTAATGTCTCTGTTTTTTAGTATGTGATCCAGATTTATCATAGCTTTCCTTCGAAAGAGCAAGTGTCTTTAAGTTTCATGGCTACAGTTGCCACCTGCAGTTGTCTTTGAAACCAAAAATATAAAATCTATTTCGTCTCCCTCTATTTGCCAGGAAGTGATGGGACCAATGGTTAAGATCTTAGTTTTTTTGGTTTGTTTTTTATGTCAAGCTTTAAACCACCTTTCACACTCTCCTCTTTCTTCCTCATCAAGAAGTTTCTTAATTCTTCTTCATTTTTTTGCTACCAGAATGGTAATGGTATGGTCTAAATATCTGACACTGTTGACATTTCTCCCAGAGTCCTCCAGTCTGACATTTTGCATGATGCACTCTGCATATAAGTTAAATAAATAGAGTGACAATAGACAGTCTGTCATACTCCTTTTCCAGTCGTAAACCAATCACTTATTTCACGTTCAGTTCTAACTATTGCTTCTTGGCTTGCATACAGGTTCCTTAGGAGACAAGTTAGATGATCTGATACTCTTATCTCTTTGAAGACCTGCCACTTTTTGTTGTGATCCACACAGTCAAAGCTTTAGTGTAGTCAATGAGGCAGAGGTAGGTGTTTCTCTAGAATTCCCTTGTTTTCTCCATAATCCAACAAATGTTGGCAATTTGGTCTCTAGTTTCTCTGCCTCTTTAAAAAACCAGCCTGCTCTTCTGGTAATTCTTGGTTCACATATTGCTGAAGCCTGGTTTGCAGAATCTTAAGCATAACTTTGCTGGCGTGTGAAGTGAATATGATCATTTGGTTCTTTGAACATTCTTTGGCACTGCCCTTCTTTAGGATTGAGATATAAGCTCACCTTTTCCAATCCAGTGGCCACTGTTGAGTTTTCAAAATTTGCTGGCATCTTGAGTGTAGCACTTTAACAGCATGAATGTTTTTAGAGTTTTAAATAGCTCAGTTAGAATTCCATTAGGTCCTTCACCCTTCCTGTTAGCAATGCTTCCTAAGGCCCTGACTTCATTCTGCAAGATGTCTGACTCTAGATCAGTAATCGTACCATCTTGGTTTTCGATGATGTTACCATCTTTCTTTTATAGTTTCTCTATGTATTCTTACAATCTCTTCTACTTCTGTAAAGTCCTTGCCATTTTGGTCTTTTATCATGCCCATTTTTGCACGAAACATTCCCATAGTGTCTCTAATTTTCTTGAAGAGATCTCATCTTTTCCATTCTATTGTTTTCTTCTATTTCTTTGCATTGCTCATTTCAGAAAAACTTCTTATCTGGACTTCTGCACTCAGTCATATCTTTCCCCTTCTCCTTCACATTACACCTTCCTTCTTTCTTCAGTTATTGTAAAGCCTCGTCAGATGAGCCTTTTTGCTTTCTTGCTCTTCTTTTTCTTTGGGATGTTGGTTGTTGTTGCCTCCTACACAGACCTCTGTCCATAGTTCTTCAGGACCTCAATCTAGCAGATCTAATCCTTTAATCTATTCATCACTTCTACTTCATATTTATAAGGGATGTTATATATAGTAAGTGTTTAACCAATGTTTATCTTTCCACACCTACCCCCTATCAGTTAGGATGGGCACTTTCTTTTTTTTTTTTTCAGTTTTTTTTGCTTTTTTTAGAAGGGCAATTGGGGTTAAGTGACTTGCCCAAGGTTACACAGCTAGTAAGTGTTAAATTTCTGAGGTCACATTTGAACTCAGGTCCTCCTTACTCTAGAGCTGGTGCTCTGTTCATTGTGCCACATTGGGCACTTTCTGTACAATTTATAGTCTTAAGGAATTGCCTAGGGCACTGAGATGTAAATCAGGCTCACACAGAAAAGATGGGTAAGAGGCACAATCTGAACCTAGGTCTTCCTGACCCCAAGGTAATTTTTCAATGAGGAAACAAATAATTATGATTATTAATAAAAATAACTATTACTATCATTAATAATATTGCATTAATATTTTATTAAATAATATATTAATAATACTATTATTAGGACTGCTATGTGGTGCTTAGAACTAGGCCTGGAGTCAGGAAGACCTGAGTTCAACTTCAGCCTCAGACACTCACTAGCTGTGTGACCCTGGGCAAGTCACTTAACCCTCTTTGCCTCACTTTCCTCATCTGTAAAATGAGCTGGAGAAGGAAATGGCAATCCACTCCGGTATCTCTGCCAAGAAAACCCCAAATGGGGTCATGAAGATTCCTCCAAGACTAAAGTGAATGAACATCAACGTAGCGCCAAGCGCTGGGATAAAGTGCTTCACGATTATTTTCTCATTTGATACCCACAAGTTTGGGAGGGAGATGCCATCATTATCCCCATTTTGCAGATGAAGAGATCGAGGCAAACAGTAGTCAAATGACACCCAGAGTCATACAGCGAAGTGTCCGAGGCTGGACTGGAGCTCGGGTCTTTCCGACTCCAGGCCCTGCCCTCTATCCCCTTTGCCATCTCCCCGCCTCACTGCGTAACACTGCCTCTGCCAAGCTACACATATTTTCCCAGACTAAAACAACGAGTCAAGGAGAGAAAGTAACTCTCTTGGGGTCAGGCTCTCAGAATGAGTCCACGTCCTTCCAAGGACTCTGGCCGAGGATCACGTATAAAATAAGGTGGTTGTACAAGACGAACTCTCCAGCCCTTTTCAGTCCTCAATCCGACACGTCCAAGAGTTATTAGAGTACGCGTGCCGAGAGATATTTGCCCGGTGACCCGGAGCACTAAGGGTCTCAATGTTGCTTTTTTTTGTTTCCTCTGGGGAAAAAGCTGTTGTACTAGCCAAGCCATTTTCAGAGGGAAGATATGCAAACCCTGAAAAGGGTCTTTATTAGCTGCTTAGCGACAGTTTGCTATAAATAAAAGCTCTCTGTTTTGCTGTTTCGTGATTAATAGTTCAGCTTTCTCAAAACAACACTGGCCTTGCTCGCATCCGGATTTTTTTGTTTGCTTGTTTATGGAGCGCCTGGCCCTTTCCACGAGCCATCTCTGAGTAGGAGTTAGTGGAAAGGTTTGAAACAAAAGAAGGGAGGCTTCTTTGATGTGGTGGAAACTCCAATTTTCAGCTATAATATTCTGGGGACTTTTCCTTCAGGGGTTTCTTCTAGGAGACGATCAGAGTGAATTTTTCTGTTTTCATTCACCTTGCCTCCTGGTTCTAATAAATCTGGGTAATTCCCATTTAGAATTTCTTGAAATGTAGTGTCAAAACTTTTTTATCATGGTTTTTGGGGAATTTAATGAGTATCTCTCCTTGACCCATTTTTTTTTTAGATCCCTTGTTTCTAATATCAGAATATTACATTTTCTTCTATTTTTTTAACCTTTTGATCTTGTTCTAATATTCCTTTCTGCCTCATGAAGTCATTGATTTCTGTTTGGTCTCTTTTAGTATTTAGAGCCCATGACTTGGGTAAGGTTTACCACTTTCTCTTCTAAGCTATTTATTCTCTTTCTAATTATTTCTTTCAGAGTTCTTACCTCTCTTTAAAAAAAAAAAAAAACCTCGTGTTTCCTCTATTCTTTCCTTGTTGTATTCATGTAGTCCCTGTGGAAAATCTGTTTCTTCCTTCCACTCTGAACTTACAGTGGTTATACAGTTATTTCTAGGCTAAAAACTCTTGGGCATCTCTAGAGCTACAATATTTCTTTTATGCTGACTAGTGTCTTCTTTGCTTTACTTACCTCTTATGCTTTAATTCCTGAATTGGGCCTCTGTGGTTCAGGCTTGGCCCTCTGCAGTAGTTTTGGGTAGGGTGGTTGTCTTTCTTGTTCTTGGTCTGAGTCACCTGAGTTCCTCCACTGACCTCCACCTCCTAGGATTAGACCACTGGAAAAATGAACAACTTTGAAAGACTTAAGTCCTCTGATCAACAAAATGACCAACTATAATTCTATGATTCACCTCCTGACAGAAAGATGATCAACATACTATGCAAAATAAGACGTATTTTGGAAATGGACAACGAGGGAATTTGTTTTGATTAACTAAACAGTGTTCATTTGTCTTTAATTCAGTGAAGGAAGGAGAACCAGCTAGAGAGAGGAAGTAATGCTACTTAATTGAAAAACTAGATTGTAACAAAAATGCCCAAAAGCTCAAACAAGCAGAGGAATATGTGGAGTAATTACATATTTGAGAGTAACATGTGGAATATATTAAATATTCTTTTTTTGAAAGTAAAAAGTATGAAACAGAAATTCAGGGCTTCATAGGCAATCTTGTTTTCGAGTTCTGTTGTGTATGTGGAAATGCTTATGTTTTGTGTAAAAGATCACAATAAAAAGTAAAATTAAAGAAAGATCACTAGCTTAAAAAAAAGATATGCCTGTTTTTACCAAGGAAGAAAATGAGGCACTAAGTATACGGTCTTCTTAGTTACCCAGGAAGTAGGTGAGATACTCCAAGACGTCCATCTTTACCTGTTGTGTTAAGGGAAAGATAATGTTTCCCTTAAGGATCGGAACGTGCTGAATAAAACAGAGTATCTTCATCTGTTTGAAATGCCTTTATTTCCCACCAGGCTACACTCATCTGGACTTCTCCATCGTGCCTTAGAAAGTACTTCACTGGGGGCAGCGAGGTGGCAACACTTAGCTGTGTGACCCTGGGCAAGTCACTTAACTCTGATTGCCTCAGGGCGAGAAGTACCTTCTGCCCTTGGGGACCGTCCCTCTGATGGAAGGGTAGAGGACTCATTGAGTGCAGGACATTTACTACCAAGATGGACTGAGGCTCTGCATCATGCCCAGTCCACCACTCGCTCCCATTTTCAGCTTCCTTTTATGTGTGTCTTCTCCATTAGAATGTAAGTTTCTTGAGGGCAGGAACTATCTTTCTTTTTCCTTTTGTTTGCATCCCCAGGGCTTAACACAGTACGGGGAACTTAGTAAGTACTCAGTGAGTGCTTGTTGACTGACTGACTGACTGACTGATAGAAAGATTACACTTCCTCTGCCTGACACCACCGAACAGAACCATGCCCATGAGTAAAACTCAGAGAAGAAGGAAGGCACATTTTAGCTCAAAGTAACAATGAGCACTAAGCGAAAGCTAATGGAGCTGTCTGTTAATGTAGGGATGTGTTGTGGTTGCTATGCTTTGTCCGTATAGGTTATGTGTGTCCATATGGGTCTATCTAAATGTGGCTCACAAGGCAGCAAGAAGAGATGTCTCTAAAGTCTCCCCCCCCCCCCCGCCCCCGCCACTTCTCCAAGGGAGACTTTGGTTTTTGTCAGGAAGGGAAGCAAGAGAGGCTGGACACTCAGCTTTCCACAGAGAAAGGAGGTACTGGGCTAGAAATATATCTTTTTGCTCTTTTAAATACTATTAGTTGAGGGGAAATAATTTTTAGGTTCAAACTGTACTCCTGATCACTTTCCCTTAATGGAGAAGGAGTGCCTCAAAGTATATACCCATGACTTGACTCCTATCCCACCAAATACACAATGAACACATATGGCAAAAAGTGAATAAACCCATATACCCAAACCAAATCCAAAACCATATCCAAAGCAAACAGGAATCACAGGAAGCATACATATGAGAATATATGCCACATAATACAGAGTGAATGAGCTCTCCCACTGGGAGCTAGACAACTCAGCTCAAACAAGAGAAAAACTCTCAGATCTCAACCACAGGGAAATTGCCCTAAGTAATAAGTTAAGAATAGGGCCATGATCAAAGTACTGACTTCTCTACATGTCACAGCTTCCCAACCTTTCTCTCCTTTGGGAATCTGTTATTGTTGTCAGCCTATCATTCTTGAAGAGGACCAATGACATCAAGAGGGTGATGTCTTGACTTGCAAGTGAGATTTTAGTGAGGCAGAACTATGCAAAATCATCAGCCTCACTCTCTCCTCCAGAGTCATTGGAGCCTAGTGACTCTCCCCAAAGGAATATAAATTTTGAATGCTTAAACCTCACAGGATATCTTGAGGTTTGGGGACTATTTTTCTTTTCTCTACTTACTTATTCTATCTTTAAAAAAAAAACTGGGATATTTAACTCTTTTGTCCCACGTGGTTTCATTTATGATTTCTTAAAACAGAGGTCTGGAAAGCAAGGATCTGAAAAAAGGCTAGAATGGTGTGTATTGTCTCTCAAAGCCTGAAGAATGAAAAATTCTCTTCTCTCCAGCTCTTACCAACTCTGCTCCTGATGTAGGTGAGGAGCACTGAGTAATCAATCTCCACCAGTGAAGAGAGTCCCAGGTTTTGAGGCTCAGGTTACATAAAATAATGAGTTTCCAGTCACTAGAGATGTTCAAGATGAGGCAGGATAAATACTTTTTGTTTATATTACAAAGGAAATGCATGCCTCAGGAAAAGGATGGATTTTGACTTCTGAGGTATCTTTCAATTTACATTCTCTGAAATTCATTATTTGGGAAGCCACTGTGATCTACTGGGTCTAGCCCGGGACTTGGGAGTCAGAAGACTAAATCCTTGTTCTGCTTCTCTTCTGAGCTTTATCTGTTATCAGTTCAACCTCAACTAAGTCATTTCCCCTCTTTTTTGGCCTAGTTTCCTCATCTATAAAATGAGGAGGCCTGGCTAGATGACCTCAAAAGTTCCTTCCAACTCTAGAACCCTAGGATTATATGAAGATTCTTTTAGCAAACTTCGGTTTTTAAAACAGCAATAAAACATTTGGTGCTATAACCAGAGAATTATGAACATTTCCAGCGGAGAGCTGACATCATCCTTGTGTCTGGAGGGTGTTACTGACATTGATTAAGCACCAATAAAACATTAAGTATTACAGGATGTAGCAGGAAGTGGCCCCTTCCTAGAGTGTCAATTTATAATAATTCGTAAGAGTAAGAGAAGGTTATAGATGCATTTACAATACTACCTGATAGTTATAGACCCAGTTTCAGCAGAAGACTGAGTTATATATATATATATATATGGATTTATTCCTGATTGTCTGCAAGTACAATGCCATTAAACTTCAAACAACCAAACAGACGGCAAGCAGTCCCAGGAGGAGATAGCTGAGGTACCTTTGGGGAAATGGATCAATTTCTTTAAAAAAAAATAATATAGACTGATAGCCAAAATGTCTTAGAACACCAGTATGAATATCAATGAGTTCCCACTAAGTCTCTATTCCTTACAGCAAACAAGGATTTCCCAAAGAGAACAAAGTTCCACGCAGAACAATAAGTTGCTTTCCTTTATAAAGGAAAGGGCTCAGGCAAGCATGACAAGCTGCTGATTTGTAGAGGGAGTTCTTGTGGTTCCAGGCAATTACTGTGAAATCCTGAAATGAACCAAAGAGTACAGCATGAAGGCCTTTGGCTCACAAAATCCGCCTCACCCAAGTCAGGCCAGGGCATAGATGTCAGTCTAAATTGCAGAGCATGCTAAGGAAAAAAGACAAAGAGGGTATTTTCCTATGTCCTCTGCCTCTGATAGTGACTTTAATAAACAAATGACACCTAAAGAAGTGGAATTTGACTATTAAAAACAACTAGAGGCAATTGGTCTCTAAAAGGAACTGCTATGGATGTTTATGAGTATACCCAGCACGTTTCATTAGGATATATTTCTTTTTTAAGATGAACATTCATCTTGGGCAAGTCACTTAACCCCAATTGCCCAACCTTCCCACTTCCAAAAAGCAAAAATGAATAAATAAATAAACTTTTTAAAAAATGAACATTCATTGAATACTTAATTGTAAATGGCATTGTTTTAATCAAGCAAGATAAAGAAATTAAAATCTAGCTAAATCTTGGTTTTTTGAATTACCAACTAAACTTTACCTGAAAAGGCAAATTTACAAAAATGACACATGAAAAAACAAATTTTTTTAAAAATTAGGATGTTCTTGGCCACAATTGTATGCAAACCTGTGATATAGTTCCCTGCAAAAACTTCCTGTTAGAAAAACTATATGATCTTGAAAATGTGAGGGCTCGGTAGTGATGGTAATCCAGAGATACCATCTGTGATGTAAAACAAGGTCTCTATTACAAAGCAAGAGAAGGGTTCATAGAATCATAATTTGAAAGAAATTAACATGCTGCACCAGATGATGGACAACACCAGGCAAGGTCACCTAGCGGAGATTCAGAGAAGAAATCCGGCTAAACAGGAGGGATCTAGGACATGGCATGAGACTTGGCAAACAAAGGACTGTCAGCTAGGACATCAAAGGCAGAGAGAACCAGACATATAACACTGCCCAGGAGGTTAGTGAGCAAAACCTAAATTAGGGAGAATGGCTAAACAAGTTGTGGTGTATGATTGTGATGGAATACTACTATGCTGTAAGAAATGATGAGCTCAATGATCTTAGAAACACACGGACTTTCATGAAATAATGAAGAGTGAAATGAGCAGAACCAAGAGAATATTGCATACTGTAACAGCAATGTGGTTTGAAGAACAATTGTGAGCAACCAAGTTATTCTGAGTATACTCAGAATCAAAGCAACTCAGCAAGGATCTAGGAAGGAAGCATGTTCTCCTCCTCCAGAGAAAAAAAACTCATCAATAAACGTATGGTGTGATTTTGCATATATTTATGTATCTGTATCAAAGGGTGGCCATCTCCCTATGCAGGGCAGGGAGAGGAGTCAGTTCAGAGCTCAAAATGTAACAAAAAATAATTAATTTAAAAAAAAAAAAGCTAAATTAGGCAGCACAACGGCAAAGTGGATAGAGCACTGGACCTGTAATCAGAAAAACCAGAGTTCAAATCCAGTCTCAGACACTCAGTTACTATCTGTGTGACCCTGGGCAAATCAGTCTCTGTATGCTTCAGTTTCCTTAACTGTAAATGGGGATAATGAGAGAACCTACCTTACACCAGTTGTTGTAAGGATCAAATGGGATAAAATTCTTAGTTGGCATGTGCCAGGCACATAGTGGGAGCTTAATGAATAATTGTTCTCTTCCCTCCCCACCACTTCTCTCTAGAAAACTGGGTAAGAAATTTTTTTTTAAGTAAAAGAACATCAATTAAATGTTTTAAAAGCAAAGAGAAGAAAGTAGGAGAAAGTTTAAGAGCATATGAAAATAGGGCAGTGTTTGCACTTCCACCATATTACTTTAAAACAAGCCTTATGTTATGGATTGATGTTTTCATATAGAATATTGTTTTTCTGTCCTTTGTATAATAGAAATGTTCCATCTGTCTGTCTATCTATCTATCTATCTGTCTGTCTATCTATCCATCCATCTATCCATCCATCCATCCATCCATCATCCATCATCCATCCATCCATCCATCCATCCATCTATCCATCCATCTATCTATCTATCTATCTATCTATCTATCTATCTATCTATGTTGATAATTATCAAGTTTATAATTACAATATTTTGAGTTTGTTTGTTTGTTTTTTAAGAAAGAAAGGAGAGCTGTCTCTGACCCAGGCACAGAGATGATTTGAGCCCAGCTCTGGAGGTTACTGAGTATGAGCAACCCAGATGCCACCCAGGAGATGACAGTAACTGGAAGTCAGTACGAAGTTTGTAGATGAATTTTCCTGTAAAAGGAGATCAGAAGAGATTATCTAGTAACTACCTAGTAATATCCCCAGCCTCCCACAGATATTCCATTCATTGTCTATATTTGCTTGTGAAGTCCAAAAGGAAAATGGGGTTAATACACCTTGATGAATGGAATCAAAGACCTTCAAATCTTTGGGGTCTTGAGCTTATTGGGAACAAGAATACTTTTTATCTGCACAGCACTTTATGATTGTTTAAAGTGCTTTCACGTGCACTCACTCTCTCCTCTGATTTTCACAACGCTCTGAGGTAGAACCTGGCAAACTGCAGCATCTTCCCAGTTTCCTGACTCACCTGCCAGGTGCTAAGTTCCACAATTATTTTGGGGTTCAAGGCAGTTCTGACCTTTGAAACCCATCGTTCTGCTGTGAAATCGTTATTTTTCATGGACCTGGCATAATAGCCTGAGCATAGTAGATACTCAGCAAATGCTTGCTCATGATGAAGATGACGATATCAAATGACCCCAGTTCTTTGTCTGTCACAGTTGCCTGACCCTGGACTATTACTATTTGACTGAAGCTGAGTGGAAAAGGAAGATGAATTTCTTTAGGTTTCCATCATTCCTCACTGTGATCCTACCACCAGCATTTGCTTTAAAATAGTCTCTGCAGAAAAAAAAATAACAAAGTTCATTTGGAAGAATAAAAGGTCAGGAATTTCAAAGAAACCAGGGGGGAAAAGATGTAAAGGAAGCAGATTAAGCTGTATCAGACCTTAAACTCCATTATAAGGTGAGAGGATTGTCGAAGTATAAAATGGCTAATTTTGATTATTTTAAATTAAAGTTTTGTTGTAAAAATAAAACCTTTTGGATAAATAAAAAAATAGCCAAGAATAGAAGGAATGTAGAAAATGTGGAAAATTTGGGGGGAAAACTTTCATAGACCACCTCTCATTTGGTTGCGATTGGGTTGGAATATTGTGTGGTGCAGGAAACGATGAACTGGTTGATTTGGAAAAACATGTAAAAACTTGGACTTAAGAAAGAAGATTGTTGTCCACCTTCAGAGAAACAGATGACAGGTGGAAATAAACACAGTATAGTCTTACATATATGTGAATGTGTATGTCTGTGTATGTTTATAGATATGTATGTGCATATGGATATATGTATGTATGTGTGTGTTTATACACACACACAAAGCCATGTTCAATTGGAGCCTTCTTTAGGGTAGGAGTGGGAAAAGGGAGGGGAAAAATAAAGTAAAAAGTCCACAGCAGGGAACAGAAGAAAACCTACAAGGAAGCAAAGAAAAGCCGGGTAGCTTGGAAATAATTGATAGTATTTTCTATCTAGTTTTCTCGAAATGGAAATGTATTGCTTTATGTTGAATCCTCTCTTATGTTCTGCTGTGTACGTGGCAATTTTTTTCTCATTTTCTATTTAAGTTTAAAATTTTAAAAATTTACAAAAAAAAAATCAAAATCACAACAACAAAAAAAGTCACTTCAGGATATTCTGACATGGGAGGCAAATTTGGGAAGGATCAATGCCACCAGAAGCAGCAGCAGCACAGCATGTGGATAGAACACCGCACCTAGAGTGGGAAGACCTGAGTTCAAATGTGACCTCAAGCACTTACTATCTGTGTGACCCTGGGCAAGTCACTTAACCCTGTTTGCCTCAGTTTCCTCATCTGTAAAATGAGCTGAAGAAGGAAATGGCAAATCTCTCTCGTATCTCTGCCAAGAAAATGCTAAATGGGGTCATGGAGAGGAGGACATGACTAAACATGATGGAGTTTTATGTGTATCAGTTTATTTGATCGTCACAACGTGTGAGGTTGGTACTATTTTCCTTATTTTACAGAAGAGGAACCGAGGCTGATACAGGGGAAGTGACTTGTCCAAGTTAACAAATAGATAAGGGAAGATTTAAACCCGTATCTCCCAGTTGCCAAGGCCATTCCTCTATCCACTCTGCTATACTGCTCCTCAGTCTATCTCTAGAGTAGGGGTGGGGACACTTGTGACCTGAAGGCCACATGGGGCCCTCTAGGCCCCCAAGTGTGGCCCTTTGACTGCATCCACACTTCAAGTTCCCCACCCCTGCCCCAGGTCATTCCTGTCTAATGGTGTGACTTTCATTCTGCCATTCTCTCGCTTGGGTACCCCAGATTTCTCTCTGCTTTCTATCAGACTAAATCTAAATTTTTTATTTTCATGACTCCAAGAAATTTTTCCCAGGTACTTAGGCCAACATTTCCCCCTTTTTTTCTATCTTCCCCTGGTATATACAGTGCTGCCTTCATAAATGACTATAGTTTAATTGTTTCAAGTGTGCAAAATGTCCCTCCGCGGGCCATGAGTGATGATCGCTTTTAGGGGAACTATATTCTTATTTACTGTATGCTTAAGATATTCTTATGTTATAAATGCATTTTGAAAGGACATGCAAGTAAAGCACTCCCTTAGGGAAAAGAGGTGAGCCACGATTGAGCAGCACAAGAACAGCTCGTGGGAGAGAGCTAGTGGCCTGATGTGCTTACTGAACCCCAGAGATTCTAAGAATGGGCTATTCATTAACTGCCTGTACCCTTTGACTCAGCAATACCACTGCTAGGCCTGTTCCCAAAGATGATCAGCAAAAAGGGAAAGAACCTTTATGATCTAAAATGTTTATAGCCACTCTGTGGTGGCAAAGAAATGAAGATTCCAGGGATGCCCATTATTTGGGGAATAACTAGACAAGTTACAGTATATGATTGTGATAGAAGATGAGTTCAATGATTTTAGAAAAACATGGGAAGAGTTATATGAAATAACAAAGAGCGAAATGAGCAGAACCAAAAGAAGACTGTATACAGTAACAGCAATATTGTTTTAAGAATGACTTCAAGCAAGTAAGTCATTTTGACTATTATAAATTCCCAAATTAATAATAAAGGGCATATGGACAAAGACACAATCCGCATCCAGAGAAAGAACTGACGAATAGAAGAATGTACAGAATAATATGTATGTTTATATGTGTGCATGTATATATGAGTCCAATGGTAGCCATTGGGGGGAAGAGGGAAGGGGAAAAAAGGGAAAAAAGACATTTACATTATAACTTTATTATATATCGAAAAAGAATAGCAAGCTGTGCATAAGAGATGTAGCTTCACACACAATCATCTTTTGTATTATACTATGCCATGAAATGCTTATTTTATTCCATTAATTAAAATAAAATAAATAAATGTGGGGGGAGAAGAATGAGAGCTCAGAAGGTGGAACCTGATGGAAGGTCCAGGGGAAGTCAGGCCAGAAAAAGGAGTTCTATCTTTGGGGACTTTTGCTTGGAACTACGGCATCTTGAGGACCCCAACCTCAAGAAAGGGGTATGGAGGTGGTCCCTAGGCCACACAGCTTCCAGAACTTGTTACGAATCTAGAACAATAGGCCGAGAAGTCAAATGTCCACATGCAGTAAAAGTACTTGCTTTAGCCAAACCAAGCACCTAAAGGCTGGATCAAGGGAGATGGGAGAGAGGGCAGAAATGTAGCAAAGGAGAAAAAGCTTTCCTTCCTAGGCCTAGGATCACATTTTCATAGATCTAGGGGTAGAAGGGACCTCAGAAGCTTTCCTCTTCATTTTATAGATTGGGAAACTGAGGCTGAGCATAGTCATGTGACGTGCCCAAGGTCACACAGTAAACTTCAAAAGGGATTTGAGCCCAAGTCTTCTGACTCCATTGCCAGTTCTCTTTCCATTGCTTCACATGGATTCCTAGAGGCTTGAAGATGACCATGAGGTCCATGAAATCCCATAGAACCCCATGGGCCAAGGGCTACCAGTAATAGATGAGCATCCAGGAGCTCCTGTGCCAATCTAGGATCTGCAGCATCATGATTTAACATCATTGGAACAACAGAGGAATAAAGGATTTCCCGGACAAGCAAAGGAGCTTCTAGGCTGAGCAAGAGAATTCCGATACTGTGCCAAATTCTTGGACCAATTGAGAAGAATAGCACAGAACAGAACCACAAGTGGGTGAAAAAGCAAGCCCAGACTTGATCCTGTATGAGTGTTGTGAATTATGTGAGTTGTATAGGTCTGGGGGAGAGTGCCTCTGTCAACTTTTAATGCGTTTCCCTGGGGTGTGTGGTACGGGGAGCAGAGGAGTGTGGCATATAAAAGATGAAATGACTGAGGAAGACAAAGGTTCAATCTTCCAAGCGTATCAATTTATTAAGCAATGCATGCCAATAGCAACACCAGTAACAAAGCAGGACCAGACCCCCTCATCATAGACCTGGACCCTCAATACAGGGGGAGACAGACTTTTATACATTAAAAACAATAAATCTGGGGCAACAGGTGGCACAGTGCATAGAACACCAGCCCTGGAGTCAGGAGGACCTGAGTTCAAATCTGACCTCAGACGCTCAATATGTACTAGCTGTGTGACCTTGGGCAAGTCCCTTAAATCCACTGCCTCCCCCCCAGATCAAATGAGACCGATTAATTAATTACATTAGGTATTATTTATTAATTATTTATCATAATTTATTAACTTACTATATAATTTATTATAATTAATTACATTAGGTGGTCTGATTTCTAATTAGATGAACGATTAAGGACTTACCAAATTGGGAGGGGAAGAGTGAACAGGTTCAATTCCCTGAATTCGAAAAAAGAGGTATCCCACTCCCCCCAAGTATGTGTAAACAATCAAAGGAGTATGGAACTAACTGATTGATCAGTTATTTCAGTTATTGGGGTTGGTTTTCAGATAACACATATGGCCTGCTTGAGATAAACAGTTGTGGAAAAACTCCTGGCAAAATCTTTGGTTCTGACCTGGTTTCTGGTCAGTATAACCCAAGTCCTAAATTAAGGGTCTCTAAGCCGCAGGTAGAGGTTGTCCAGTTTCCCAGTCAGGCAAGGTGAGGTTCAAACAATGCAATAAGTTTTTCTTCCAATTCCCACAACTGAATAAAGTTCCCTACAAGACAAAAATTAGACTAGATCCATAACTGAATAGAAAGTGAACTGAGCTAGGTCCAAAACTGAGTCATAAGATGGAGTCAGCGTGGTTCACTCAGCTCCCACAATCAATCACTTGCTGTCCTAATCCCCTCAATTCCTTCAGAAGGAAGGAACAACAGGGAGCAGACAGCCAGGGCAGCAGCAGCAACCAGAAGGTTGGGTTGCTCAGATTTCTTATCAATTCCAAGTTCTTTTCCCCTTGGGATGAAAATCTGGCTCTCGCCCACGTTTCCAGACTTGTTATCCATACTCCCCTTCTCACGCTTTACAATCCCTCTGATCTGGCTGATCTGCTGTCCCTTACACCCAACATTCCTTTTACCATTTCTGGGTCTCTTCAGAGGTAGAGTGTGGAACACACTCCTCACCTCATCTTCGAATCCCTAGCTCCCTTCAAAGCTTAAACCAGCGGTTCTCAACCTGTGGGTTGCAACCCCTTTGGGAGTCGAATGACCCTTTCACAGAGGTCGCCTAAGACCATCAGAAAACACATCTTTTTGATGGCCTTAGGAACTGAGACACCACTCCTCTATCTGTCTCCAGGTGGGTCTGCCCACATGCAGATACACCCACATATGAGTATTAAAGGGTCATGGCATTAGGAAGGTTGAGAACCACTGTGCTAAAGGGAAGGGGGAGAGTTGTACAACTCTTCCTCAGGGTATGAATGAACATGGTTAATGCTCCTTTGCTGGAGAACTCCACTTAGAGTTTATATACCAATAAAGATATTGAGTGCAGAGAAATGAAGTAATGTGACAGGGGTGCTACATAAAAATCCAGGTCCTCTGACTACAAATGCCTTCTCCTCTCATGGCACCATAGGGTGTCATACTTCATATTTACTTTGCACGTATTTCATATCTACTTAGATGTACATATGTTGTTTCAAGAAAATAAAACTTTTTAATAATAGTACCATTTAATAATGATAGCTGGCATTTATATAGTACTTTAAGATTAGCAAAGCACTTAACCAACATTATGTCACTTGATCCTGACAACCCCGTGAAGTATAAGTGCTATTAATGTCCCCATTGTACAGACAAGAAAACTAAGGCAGATGGAGATTAAGTGAATTACCTAGGGTCACACAGCTAATAAGCATCTGAGGCTAAATCTGAACTCAAGACTTCCTGACTTTAAGCTCAGTGCTCTATCCACTATACCACCTAACTGCCTACTATTTAGGTATCACATCCCCAGGACCTAGAACAGTGCCTAGAACAGTGCCTGGTTCATAGTAAACACTTAACAGATACTTTTTGGTTAACTGATTGGTTGGGAAACACTGAAAATAGTAAATCTGGAAGATTGTCCTTTGGAAGACCAGACTGACAATAGACTGTAGGAGAGTTATCTTGACTGTTTATAGATTCAGATATATTCCTTTTTCATTTTGGGGATCAGGTTAAGTAAAGTCTGTCCTATATTTTAAAGGGGATGAAAAAGATTGCTAGAAGGGAAAGCGAAGTTAAAGATTCCAGTCAAGCCAAGATTCCACTATGAAAACCTATACCAGACTTGGAACTGGAATGAAATCATTAGCATCCTCCAAGACAGTTGAAGTGACTTGCCTAAGATAACACAGGAAGTAAAAAGTAAAGCCAGAATCTGAAACCTGGTCTTTGACATGAAATCTAGCATTCTCTCCACCCTACTCTGGTGTCTTCCTAAGCAGAGGGGTGACAAATAGGAGAGAAGAATGGAGAGAAATACCAACGAGTTTCTCAACCTCCCCTCTCCCCCCAAAAAGAATATCAAGTCGACAAACGTTTATTAAGTATTTACTGTGTGCTTATGAGCGGCTAGGTGGCCTCAGTAGATAGCGCATTGGGCTTGGAAGCAGGAAGGCTCATCTTCATGAGTGTCTGGCCTCAGATACTTACTAGCTGTGTGACCCTGGACAAGTTACTGTTTGCCTCAGTTTCCTTATCAACAAAATGAGGTGGATACCACTCTAGTATCTTTGCCAAGAAAACCCCATTGGGGTCATGAAGACCCAAGTACGATTGACATGATGGAACAACAAATGTGTTTTTATATTTACTGTTTGCTTAATAAGGACTATGCAAAACAGTGGGGATACAAAGAAAGGCTCTTCCCCCACCCCCATAAAAAACCAACCGAAAAGAAAAACAAAACAGTCCCTGTTCTCGGGTCTAATGGATCAGGGTCAAGATGACAGAATGAAAAGATGGAGGGAAAGAAGGAAGGAAGGAAGGAAGGAAGGAAGGAAGGAAGGAAGGAAAGGAGGGAGGGAGGAAGGAAGGAAGGAAGGAAGGAAGGAAGGAAGGAAGGAAGGAAGGGAAAGAGAAAGAAGAAGAAAAAAAGAAGGAAGAAGGGAGGAAAGGAGAGGAAAGAAAGACTGGAGGGAGAGAGGAAAGGAGAAATGAAGGGAAGAATGAAGGAAAAAGGAAAGAAGGAAGGATGGAAAGAAAGAAAGGAAGGAAAGAAGAAAGGAGGAAAGAAAGGAAGGAAGAGGAAAGAAAGAAAGGAAAGAAAAAGAAAGAAAGAGAAAGAAAGAAAGAAAGAAAGAAAGAAAGAAAGAAAGAAAGAAAGAAAGAAAGAAAGAAAGAAAGAAAGAAGGAAGGAAGGAAGGAAAGAAGGAAGGAAAGAAAGAAAGAGGGAAGGGAAGAAGGAAAGAAAGGAAAGCACTTATTTATGCAAAGCACTGTGCTAAGCATCAGGGATACAAATAGAAAAGCCAGACCATCTAGGAGATCCCATTCTGATGGGGGAGATAAAGCCTACAGGTTTCAGCTGCAAGTGGGATGGAAAGGTTCAATTGTCTTTAGGATGCCTCAGCAAAGCAAATTGTAATGAATTTTCTTTAATGTCATTGCTGCTGATAAAATCATACTTCTTTCTAATATTGAACCATTTGACAGTATCAAGGACTTTGGTGGAAAGACCTTTCCTTTCCAGGTCTTTAGCGGCTGTAGCTGCAGCGCTCACAGAAGCAGTTGCCATGGGCAACTGTTGCTTCCCAGAATGATGGATCCGAAGGCTCAGTGGAAGCAGGATCAGCAGG
>CM053591.1:8883442-8899352 GCA_028646515.1 Pseudochirops corinnae
TATATATATATATATGCTGCCTCCTGTCTCTCTCTCAGCTGTACTGAATTTTCTACCCCCAGAGAAAGGGACACAACAAAGGACCAACTCTAAGTTCTAGATCTGAACGAATACTGAAGGAACCCTGATACTCTGTACCACCGCTCCATCTGGCACTGTGTGTGGGGGGGGGGGGTGGGCATAGAGACCAATTTCTCTTCCCTGTCCAGGAGACCTTGATCCTCAGTTCCTGATCCATCCAGGACTGCCACAGGAAGAAGAGGCTAGCCCTAGAGGCAGAGCATTGCAGCACAGAATGTGGCAGGCTGCAAGACCAGAGACCACCATGATTTCAGGTCAGCTGCCCCAACTAGAGCTGTGGAAGAGAAGACAAAGATGAGGATCCCAGAGTTAGCTACCCTATCTGTGACCCTGACTTTGGTTGGCCTCTGTGTGTCAGACCAGGGCTACCTGAGGTGAAAGATAGACTATAAAAAGAAACAAAACTCATTGAGGCATTGTTTTTAAATACAAAGAAAACAAAGGAAGGCCAGAAAGAAGCTAAGTCCCGTAGAAATGCAGGGCACCTTTGAAAGCTAGAGGATGAATTATTATATCCTTACAAAGAAAAGCAAGCTCGGTACAATGGAGAGCTATGGTTTCGCATACAATCTTCTTTTTCTATTCTCTTCTATATATGGAAATGTCTATTCTATTTCATGTTTGTTAAGTTCAGAATCTAAAAGGGAAAAAAAAGTTATTATCAATCGTGCTTGCTGGGCTACTCAGGTCTAGGTCTAGAACTGTGATCTCAGTACGACGGTTTGCACCCGCTTACCCCCAGCACCAATGAAGGAGAGAAGAGACAATGACTCTAGTAGGCCAGGAGTCAAGAGTAAAGTTTTAAAGAAAGGAAACGAGCATTGTTATGCCTGCTATGTTCCAGGGACTGCACTAAGCACTTTACAAATATCGTGTCATTTGGTGCTCTCAACAACCCTGGTAGAAAGGTACAAATTGTCCCCATTGTACACATGAGGAAGCTAAGGCTGGTTGGTTGGATATTATCCTTTGTTCTAAAAGAGGACCAAAATGACATCACTATGCTGAGGTCAAGGCATAGTGTGTCGGAATTGGGCTGATCAGACCAATATGAGCATGGAAGGCTCTGCCACCGGTCAGACACAAATAGTCCTCAGGTCTTCCTAACTCTGGGGCAGGTAGGTGGCACAGTGAACAGAGAACTGGACCTGGACTCAATAAGACCTGAGTTCAAATCTGGCCTCAGACACTCAATAGCTGGGAGGCCCTTCACCCTGTTTGCCTCAGTTTCCTCATCTGTAAAGTGAGCTGGAGAAGGAAATGACAAACTGCTCCAGTATCTTTGCCAAGAAAACCCCAAATAGGGTCACAACTGAACAACAACTTCCCAGCTCCCAGTCCAGTGCTCTATCCTCTACACCAGTGATTCTCAACCTGTGGGTTGTGTTCAGTTTGTAACAATGAAAATACATCCTGCATATCAGATAATTGCACTACGATTCATAACAGTAGCAAAATTACAGTTATGAAGTAGCAATGAAAATAATTTTATGGTGGGGGTCACCACAACATGAGGACCTGTATTAAAGGGTCGTGGAATTAGGAAGGTTGAGAACCAGTGCTCTCCATCATCTAGTTGAAAGAAGAGCAAAGAGGAGTCCCTTCATGAGCCACCCCCAGCACAGAGGCTGAAAATATAATTAAGCAGAAAGAAGAACACTGCCGTGGAAGCCAAATATAGCCATCTCAAATTTACAGCAAATTACTTAATGACAAATAATTAATATAGCAAATTCATGCCAAAGACCCAGCTAAAATTTAATAAATACTAATAGCCAGCCTTTACCTATCCCTTTAAGATTTACAAAGTGTTTCCTGCATGTTATCTGATCTGACCCTCACAGCAGCCCTAGGAGGTGGGTGCTATTAATATGCCTGTTTTGTAGATAAGGAAACTGAGCCTCCTGGAGACTAAGTGACTTGTCCAGCATCATACACAAGAGTGTACTGGTCAATATTTAATAATCAGCTCTCTGAAAAGCAGTATGCGCTTGTAAGCCTAATCTGCCTTATTGACATTTCCCCCATCATTTTCTAAGTCTTGATAATCAATGAAACAAGAAGCCAAGCCCTGCTCTGCCACATCTGCTGATTTCTGAGATGTCAATGCTCGCCCTGAACATTTAATTATCTCTTTGCATCCTATATATACAGTCCACTCCTGGTCACACAACCTACCAGTTTGAGTCAGGATTTTAACCTGAGCCTTCCTGGCACCCAGTTCAGCACTCTATGCACTGCCCCAAGTGCTTCCTTTCTTTACTCAGCCTGTACATTTTAAAGCTGCCGATCAAAACATAAAGCCTTGTGTGTGAACGCTAGCCTTTTCCACCCAATACCAGATGATAGTAACTTTTTTCATGTGATTAAATAAAACTAAATCTGTTCTCATAAACTGCCTTTGTTTGAACTTTGTGATTTGTAACACCTTGATCCTGTCCTGGAAGTCCTTGAAGCTGTGTGCTACGAATGTTATTGTAACAAATTCTATCTTTGACTTGCTTTCCTTTTCTAATTGATAAACACTGCTCTTAATTTGTAACTTTAACGCAAAACCCTGTGGCATGATGTAATTTCTAGGACTTTGTGTATTTTCCAAGAGTATTTAGGATCCAGATTTCTTGAGTCAAACTAGGACCCAAAGTTGGTAGAGTCTTGTCTTTATGGGGCAACCCTGCTCTGAATAGCTGTTTGCTATAACTAATAAAAAAATTTGTTTCATATACATCTGACCACTAAACCCAATGATGAGTCATTAAGGTTCTTAGTTTTTATTGTCATAATTCCTTTATTGTGAGAAGCTAGGTGGTGCAGTGGGCGTGGAATTAGGAAGATTTATCTTCATGAGTTCAAATCCAGTCTCAGACACTTACTAGTTGTGTGACCCTGGGCAAGTCACTTTATCCTGTTTGCCTCAGTTTCCTTATGTGTAAAATGAGCTGGAGAAGGAAATAGCAAACCACTCCAGTATCTCTGCCAAGAAAACCCCAAATGGGGTCAAGAAGAGTCAGAGAAGACTGGAAGGACAACAAATTATTTTGTTATTACTACTTTATTACTTATTTTATTATTACTACCACCAGTAACAGTGAAGAAATATTATAAGTTAAGCATAACCAGAGTTGAAATTTCAGAAGAAAGAAACAACTCTACAAATAATTACAGAATCAGAGGGCAAAAGTATCAGAGAAACAGAATCTAAGCACATAGTTTGACTTTTGGATCATGCAGATCTGACAATATTTCTGAACTGCTGTTATATTAAGCTGTGAAAGGAAGGAAAGAAGGAAGGAAGGAAGGAAGGAAGGAAGGAAGGAAGGAAGGAAGGAAGGAAGGAGACCAGAAATAAAAATAATGGATTGACCATAAGGATTCTAAGAGTACATTAAAGAATTAAAGTAAGAAATAAAAAATGAAATGAGAACTCTCAAGAAAAACTCTGAAGGAGAATAGATAGCCTCTGGTGGAACTGAAGACGGAAAACCTTTAACCCAGTCAATTGCACTCTGAAATAAGAATGGAGCAAACTAAGCTCAAAAATGCAATGATAGGATAAGAAATGTTTTAACAAAGTAAAAAGGCTGAAAAAATAGAAGATAACATGAGAAATATGCTATAAAAACAACTGACCCAGAAAATAGGATGAGGAGAAATTATTAAAGAATCCTTGAGACCCCTGAAAACTGAGAAAACCAGGATACTATCTTTTAATAAATCATAAAAGAGAAAAAATGCCAAGATTACTAGGAATGTGGAGGTAAATTCCAAGTTAGAATATAAGGCCTAACACTGAAAGGAAGAATCTTTGGAGGCCAAATAAAGGAAGGGACTTTCTTGTCAAAAGAACCATTGGACAAGGGTTAATTTCTATTTGGCCCATAGCCAGAGACATCAAAGGTGAGAAAATAGACTAGAGAGTTCTTCAAGATCTAAAGCCCAGGGGAGAACTCAGTGAAGGAAGCCAAGAGGAAAGTACCTGCCACGAACCTCAGATTCCCACGCTTGAAAGTGAGGTTGAGGAAGTCTTTTCTTTTCAAAGACTGAACCACCTAGCAGTTTTGCCAAACCAAGCTTACCTTGGCTAGAACTTTGGAGCTTAATTTAGCATCTAGCTCCGATAGGAGATGGCCCACTGGTTCCAAGGATAAAATATGTAAGAAGAGGCTGCGGGGCCAGAGAAGGGAAGCCCGATTCAACCCAACATTTATTAAGTGCCAACTGTGTGCTAGATGCTAAAGATATAAAGGTAGATATGGCAGAGACCCTGCTCTCAAAGAGCTCAACTATTTGAGGAAAACAGCCTGTGCACAAAGAACTATGATGAGAGTCACAGGACTGAGAGCAAGGGATGACCTTAGTGTTCTTCTACGCCAACCATCTCATTTTACAGTTAAGGAAACTGAGTCTCAGAGGATTTGTGTGTCTTTCCTGAAGTCAGCTGAGAGTAAGGCACTGACTCAGATTTTGAACCCTGATTCTTTGACTACAAATTGTGTCCTTTCTCTGTGATATCCCACTGAATATGGCAACTACAAAGAAGTACCAGAAAAGGGAAAGGATAAATTTTAGGAAAGAGAGATCACTTTTAGCTCAGAGGGAAGAAGAGTGATCAAAGGAAGCTTCATGGCAAAATGGCAGCTGAGTTGAGCCTTGAAGTAAGGAAAGTATTTCCACAGTTGGAGGTGGAGGTTGGGACAGTTCTATTCCACACTGTGATCAAAGGTATGGTAATGAATGGGAGAGGGACATTCTCTGGTCCATGACAATGGAAGACAGTTGGGTTTGGCTGAAAGATAATGTTAGAGGAGTAGCATGCGATAAAGCTGGTTACAGTGATGTGGAGACAAATCTTAGAAGGTTCTGGATTACAGGGCTAGGAATTTAGTTAGTTTAGGAGTTTACTATCACCACTAATTAGGATTGGTGATAATGTTAAAGAAGATATCCAAGAGGCAAACCTGGGACAGTGGACAGAGCCCTGGCTCTGGGATTGGAGGTTTATTGTTCAGTTGTGTCACTTGTGACCCTGTTTGGGGTTTTCTTGGCAAAGATGCTTGAGTGGTTTGCCATTTCCTTCTCTAGATGAGACTTAAGTGACTTGCTGGGGGAAGGAGAAGGGGGCGTCACTCAGTAAAGTATTTGAGGCCAGATCTGAACTCATGAAGATGAGCCTTCCTGATTCCAAGCCCAGTGCTCTATCCACCAAACCATTCATGGAATTAATTGGAGGACCTGTGTCCAAATGCTACCTCTGTTGCTTGCTGTGTGACATTAGACAAATCAATTAACCAATTTAGGCCTCAGTTTCCTCATTTCTTAAATAAAAGGTGAGGTGGACCTAGACGGCCTCTGAGGTCCCTTTTAGAGCTATGAGAAGAGAGACAGGAATTTGGAGATTTAATGTGTGATTTTTGTCTGTATGGGCACTTACTGAACTGATACAGATGGCAACCTCTTTATACCTTAGCACATAATCTGTTGAGTTGCTATGGTAAAATGATGAGGATAACGATGGTCATCATCGTTATTCTGGTGACTGAACCTCATTCCACCTAACCAGTCTGGCCTTTGATGGACAGGGACCTGTTACTGCCAGCCTTTCCGGCTTGCTAAGACCCGCCACAACTGGTGCTCTGCTGCCATAACCTTCAAAAACCCGAGGCTGGAATTCTTTTATCATGGGGCTTTACACTGTGGCTTTAGTGGATGAGACCATTAATTCAGAAAATATATATATATATATGTATACTGAATTGAACTTTAAAGCATAGTGTATTAAGTAAAAATGTGCATAACCAGAATAAGCCAGTTCCCTTTCTGTACACAGTCTTCCTTTTAGAAGAGAAACAATAATGCTATTTCCCAGAGCCAAAATTATCACATGACAAGACTTTAAGATAGAAATTGAGGTGAGCGTGTTTTGCTGTAGGACTGGCTTGGAAAGAAGCCTGCTTTCATTTTATGTGTAAACAGTGACACCTGCTGGTGAATTCATAGCAGGCTCCTGGATTTTAAAATGCAACTTCTGAGAAATTCAGCTCTTTGTTATGTATACCTCAATCAGAAAAGCAAATCTCTCAAGTGATTTAGCTATTCTCTTTTTCGGGGGGCACCCAGAAGGCCTCTTGTAATAAGCCCAGGTTTACAGAACCCCCTCCCAATGTCTGTAGGAGTTCTCTTCTGGAAAAGTCAAACACAAACCTCAACAATTTAATTAAGAAAAATGACATAGATAATTACAGCAACTCTTTCCTTATCATATTCATTAGCAAGTTTTAGCTTCTAATTGTCTTCCCTTATGATAGGATACGTTTTTTTCAAGTAGGAGATTTCTTCCTGAGCTCCGCAGGGCAGCGCTAAAAGCAGAAATGACATGGCTCTGGGCTCTTCCACTAATTTTGTCTCTTAATCTCTTCTCCAGTATTCTTATCAATAGGGAAAAGTCATTGAAGACAACCAGTGGTGTCTCAATGCTGGTAAATGTAGCTACTGGGGGCTGTCCTCAGCCCTACTCAGACGAAGCTCAGTTCTCAGGGCACATTAAATGAAAGGAAACAAGCTGTAGAGGAAGGAGGGTCCCTCCTATTCATACAATCAGAAAGCTGCTGGGCATGGATGGATCCCTCAGAAAAGCTGTGAATTTTGTCTGGTACCTTGGACAGTGGGTCGTGATGCGGCAACAGCAGTACAATGGGGAGTGAGAACAGCACCTCCCTGCATTGGCCAAGAAGCCAAAAGCCAAGTCCATGCTGACGTAAAACCACCCTAGCATCCCACATAAATTGATCAGTAGCTACTACCATTTCTGACCTGTCACTGTGAGGTTTGGAGACAGTGGAAGGCAGAGAATGTTACCTTTAAAATGCTATAATGAAGGTGGGAGGCAACAGGGAATAAATATTTCCTGGAATGACTATAATGAAAAAATAAAAAGCATTAATAAAACATTTTTAAGAGGAAAAAAATGCTATAATGGGAAGTCTCTCTCATTACATGTAAACTCCCTGAGGGCAGGGACTCTTTTTTAATTTTTTTAAATTTATGGAATAAAGTATTTCCATCACATAGCATAATAAAAAGATGATTACACATGAAACTGCAAATCTATTGTGTACAACTTGCTATTCCTTTTAAATATACAGTAAAGTTATCCTGTAGATTTCTCTTTTTTTCTTCCCTCCTCATTCCCCCTCCCCTCATCCTAGAGACGATCACCAGGAGGCATAAATATACGTGCAATTATTCTATACATACTTCTCTTCATCAGTTCTTTTTCTGGATGCAGAGAGCATCTTTCTTCATATGTCCTTTATAATTAATGTGGTTATTTATAACAGTTAAAATGACTTATTCACTCAAAGTCATTCTTAAAACAAGCAGGGTTCCTTGGGCCTTCCTTTTTATCTCTGGAGTTAACCACGGTCCCTGGCACCTAGGAAGTTCTTAATAAATACAGGTTGATCGACTGGTAAAACCTGGCCACAAAAAGAACATCTTTGGGGTTTTTTCCCTCAAAGCATCAATAAGTATTTCATTGATTGACTGATCATCTTTTTTTTGCCCCACATGTTTCTCTCATCACAGAGTAGCCATTCCAGCCAATAAAACACAATTCGTTATTTAGTAAATTTCAATAAAAAAGAATCCTATGCTAAGGAATCAGAAACCTGCCTCTGCTAACCATGACCTGTGTGACTTCCTAGGCATCGGTTGTTGCTTTTTCTTTAACTGTAAAATGTGGTTGTCCTAACAGCTCTGGGTTTATGATGTTTGATCCTTGGGGGTGGATTTGATGGCTTGTTAAGGTCCCTTCCAGTTCTTAATCAATGATACTATGGCAGACACTATGACATAGCAGACGAGTGCTGGGCTTGTGACCATGGGCAAGTCAACTAGCCTTCCTGATCCCTTTGCAGCTGTCTAGGATCTTTCAATTATAGCCTGTATGTGCAAAACACTGCCTTTTTATCCCTTGTTCTAGGGATAGCTACTTTTAACCCTTCCTTGATCAGCTGCTCACATCTAAACTCACTCCCAGAAAGCAAGCAATCCCTTGGGTAGCTACGTGGGGCACTGGAAGACTTGTGTTCAAATGTGACTTCAGATACTTTCTACCTATATGACTCTGGGCAAGTCAAGTAAACCTCTGTCTGACTCAGTTTCCTCAATTGGAAAATGAACATAATAATAGAACCTGCTACTGCAGGATTGTTATGAGATAAGAATTTAAAAGCACTTAGCACTATCCCTGGCACATAATTAAGCATTATATACATATTATTAGACCATCTTGAATGCTGCCTCATCAAAAGGAAGAAAAAAAAAATCAGCCAGACCTGCTACTGAGGGACTGTAGAGTTTATCCCTCAAGTCTCAGCTCCTATCTCCTATGGGGTATGTGTGAAGTAATTTTAGCCAGTAGTTATTTGAGAGAGTTGGACTGAAATCAGGAAGGACTAGGGGAAAAAATAGAGTCACCAGGCTGAAAAGTATCTAGGTCGGGGATCTCTTACGTGTGTCATGGATCTCTTTGGTCCTCCGGTGAAGTCTGTGGACCCCTTTTCGGAAAATGTTTTTAAACACATAAAATAAAATATGTAGGGTTACAAAGAAAACTAATTGTATTACAATGCAGTTCCTAAAACACTTTTTTAAAAAGTCCATTGGCCCTGGGTTAACATCCCCCGCTGTCTAGTCAGATATCAGAGCTTATGTTGTGTCCCATTCCCCCCCTCCATAGAGTGTAAGCTACCCGAGGTCAGGGATTGTTATCTTTGTCTTTCTGTCCCCAATACCTATCACAGTCTCCTGCATATTGTAGGCACTTAATAAACGCTTATTAGATTGAACAGAATTGACTTGTATACTAGAGGAACCTAACGGACATTTATTGAATGAGTGAATGAAAAACAACCTTCCCAGCCCCACCACCATTCTACATGACCTGCGGCGAATCAGCTCTCTTCTTTGGAGCTCACAGGACATTATACCCAGAGCTAGAAGGGTCCCAGAGGACATCTAGGCCACCTCCCTGGTTTAACAGATGTGGCTACTTCTCATGGGGTTTTGATCTTGCTGTCGTAAAACCAGGGGAGCATTGTGATAACTCGCAAAAGCCTTTCACAAAGCATTTTGAATTTGTGTCAAACTTGTTTCTAAGGCTGATTATTCTTAACTCTTATTTCTTGCCATTATTTCCTGCCCTGTTCCCCACCCCCATCCCCAATTCTGGCTTTGGATGGCTGTAAAATACATAAAAGTTGCTCCTTACTGCTGAGTCATATCACTATTCCTTATCATTTTGATGTACTTTCCATCAGGGCTGCTGAGAAAGAACAAGAAGAATCCTTTTAATTTTTTCCCCTCGATATTGAACTGCTTGGATACTTAGTCTGGTCTAGATGCCCAGTTGCTGTAGAGTTCCATGACAGCAGCATGGGGTTGGGCACGTTGTTTTTTTTTTTTAAGTTCTATTACATTTCTGTTTAACATGCTCCCCTTTCCCTGGATGCTTTTCACTATTGGTGCAATTACCAAGGATGATAAAATCACACATAGTACATGCTGATCACTCTGAGTTCTTTCTGCTTTGGATTTAAAAACAACTTTTTCAAGTAGCAACTGGAGCACATTCAAAACAGAACTGTGGAAATGAATCACTCCCCCAAAGCAAAGCCTGCTGCTTTTCTCCAGCAGGACCCCTCCTGTGGGAACAAAGAGCATCTTCATACTAGTGGCTGACTCAGGAGCAAGACCTGTGGTTTTTGACTCTTCCCATCACTTTCATCTCTCCATCCAATGTTGGGGTGTGATAAAGTCAAAGAAAGAAGCACTAGATATGAAATCAGAAGGCTCAGGTTCAAGTATTAGCTTTGATTCTTGGGCAAGTCACTTAACTCCTCAGAATGTCAGTTTCCTTATCTATAAAATGGGAATAATAATCAGAGCTGACATCTCTATGGCAATTTAAGGTCTATAAAGTGTTTTACTCACATTACTCATTTCATCTTCACGATTCTGTAAGGGAGGTACTATTATTATCTTTAATTTTATTATCTTTTTATTACTATTATTAACCCTTGTATAGATTTTTTTTAAAAACTGACAGAGAAGTTTATTACTTAACCACAGAAAGGTTAAATAACTTAGCCAAGGTCACATAGTTACTATCTGAGACAGAATTTGAACCCAGGTTTTCAAGCTGACTTCAAGTACAGCATTCTACCCACTCAGCTACATGATAAGGCTTTCATCACCTATCACAACAGGTTATTGAAATGATCAGATTAGACAATGTGTGCAAAACAGTGTTTTATATAACTTTTTTCAAAAATCCATGTTTTCTCCTGCCTAATTTCCTCCAAAAAAAAATGAGGAGAAAAAAGCCCCTGCATGGCAAACCTGAATAATCAAGCAAAAGAAGTTCCCTTGTCCACGTTGCTGTAAATTATTTTGCAAACCCTGAAGCGCTACATAAATACTCACTATTATTTTCTCAAGCCCTCTGCCTCCTTTCTTGTTCTAGAATGCTGCCAAGAAGCAGACACCATAACAAAAAGGTTTTTTGAGTTGTCTAATTTCTGTTTCAACATTTCCAACTTTTTGTGAGAAAGAATGCCTTTTTATTTCTCCAAAAGTCCTTATGTGTAGAATAGAGAATAGAAGAGCAGCTAACTATCATTGAAGGGGTGAAGAGATTCCTATTCTCTGCACTATCCTCACTAAACAGAATCCCAACAAACACCAATATGCTGGAGAGGGGTACATATTGGCAATGACCAGGTGGCCTGCTAGGCAAGCCTCCAAGGTCTATCCAACAGGTCTCAAAATGTTGCTTGGAAAAATATAGTGTAGTGGAAAGATGACTGGATTTAGAATCCAAAGATTTGGGTTCACATTCTACCTTTGCTACTTACTATCTGTGTGATCTTGGATAAATCAATTAATCTTTCTAGGATTTGGTTCCTTCATCTATAAAATGAGGAGATTGGACTAAATGGTCTTTAAGGACCATTCCAACTTTAAATCTGTCACCTTATAAGCTCTGCTCTTGATGGTATAAGGTAAAAAAAAAAAAATATTTACTACCAGACTTATCTGTATCCTGCATATCCAAAACGTTGGGAGAGTTGAATGCATGGATGAGAGTTGGAGAGTTGAATGAATGAAAGAAAGTACCAAAGACCATAGACCTAAGATTTAAGGAATTCCAGGTCTCTTTCAGATTTTCTTTCAGGAATAGGAATATCTCAAATCAATCCCTTAGTTCATGAAACTTTAAGAGTAGATGAGCCCATGAAGTCAAAACACCACAAAAAAAAAAAAAGCAGCTCAAGGAGGAAATGAGACAACATGATGGCAAGAGAGGAAGAATTATGCTAAGATGAGATGTGGTTAGGAAGAACAAAAAACAGTAAGACAAGACAAGAATAGCTTAACCTCTTCCATATAGAGATCAGAGATTGGATGAGAAGTATAAATGGACTTTTAAGGATCTGGTCAACTTCTTCCTTCTCATGAACTCATTTTGGTTTAGGCAGATCCAAGAAAACCCTGGTGACACAAGGCTTAGAAACATCTTGTAGTGAGAGAATGGTAGTTACCAGAAGATAATTGCATTTACCAGTAGAGGACTTATTGCAGTGAGACTCATTACCCCATATAGATTAGTACTTGGCTTTGAATGAACATCTGTGGAGTTCAATTGCAAGTATAGACCGACAACAATTCATTGACTTACATTGTAATCATTGATATGTTGGACTCTGCCTATCAGAAATGGGTAGCAATACTCACTAGCTGAATTCAATGTGAATTATAGGCCAGGGAAGACTGTGAATGTAGATGTTCCATCCTATAGGCAATGGATCCAAAGTTATGATACCCAGAGAATGAAATCTGTGACAAAGGGAGATGGACTTGAGTCCTATACAAGTGCTATGTGAAGTTGGTAATTTTCACCAGTGAATGCTTCATCAGTGTTTGTAAACTTTGGTCATTTAAAGTCTTCTTAACTTCTAGTTTCCTTGGATTACCAGCAGTGGGAGTAGCTAGGATAGGATGTAAGCTTCTTGAGAGTAGAGATTGTTCCATTTTTTGCATTTGAATACCCTTTTTGTTTATGGTGTCTGCTTCTTGGCAGCATTCTAGAACAAGAAAGGAAGCAGAGGGCTTGAGAAAATAATAGTGAGTATTTATGTAGTGCTTCAGGGTTTGCAAAATAAGAATACATTTCACATTCCATCCAATAGAGGGTAGTAACGACACGTTAAATAATTTCGCATTGTGCCTAGCACACAGTAGGCATTTAATAAATGCTTATTGAATGATTAAAGTTCTACAAGAAATGATATAAAGCAAGAATCCAAAGAATAATTCTTGGGAACTCAATCTTTGTTCCCTCAAAATCTATTTATTGTTGAGACCGGCAAAAGTTGTACAATAGAGTATTGTACTAGACTGTATCTGATGTAACCCACGGTCCCGGAAAACAGGTGTTACTTTTCAAAGCATTCTATGCCCATAATATGATAATTTGGGACATGTTGGTCAAGAGAGGGCATGTGAGTTAGTAGGAAACAGATTTTATGGATCATAAAATAGTAGCAGGTATCTATAAGGAACATGAAACTTGTGCCTGAAAATGTCACTAACTTGTGCTACATCCAAGGAGAGAATTAAATACTGATAAGCCTTTGGAGATTCTATATATTGATTATTTGTCTCTAGAATGAGGTAGGAAGATTATAAGGAGCATCCTGGTGGTAAAAAACCACTTAACTTATTATACGTGGGCACACCCAAACAGGAATCTGAAAGCTCCTACGGTTACTAAGGTGTGGTAAGTGAATTATTTCTCTGCATATGGCTTACTTACCAGATCCACTCAGACACAGGTAAAGACTTGGAAGCAAACTATTTAATAAGGTATTGGTCTCAATAGGAATGAAGAATTCTAGAGCCAAACTTCATTGCTTAAGAGAGCCCCATAGGTAGTGATTTAACCACACACTGCTAAGAGCCCTGAGGCTTGAGCAGAAGGCACAGTGGAGTTGACATGTGGCATTTTAATGTAGGCATACAGTGTTACCAGGAGTGATGCCACAGACTCGGGTAAGGGAGGGTAGAATGGCAGCTGGAGAATCAGCTTTGCATGCCAATCCCCTTGTTCCAGTAGCAATGAGCCAGTCACAGCAAAAAGTAGATAAGAGGTATTTGCCAGAAACAGGAAACTGAATGAGAAAGTACCAGACTCAGAAGGTAGCAAGACCCAGAAAGGTTCTAGACAGCCTGGAGGGCTTGGCTAACATCTCAGAGTTTTTTTTAAAAATCCCTACACTGGGGAAACGAGGAGCAGAAGGGAGTTAGCCACTAATCTACATCTAAATCCACATTAACAACATCCCATGGCCTAACAAAATGAAAAGACAGAGACAGGGACAGAAGGTTGCCTATTCTCTAAAAAGTGTAGAAAGCTTCCTTTCTACTCTTGCAAAAGTAGATTGTAGAACTGTACCTTCAGAGTAAATATGGGACTTCCCAAGACTTAGTCCTTCTGGTGAATAGGATCAGGTTAGTGGCTAGTAGCACCACATGATGGGAGAAAGAAGTATCCACTGCCTCAGAAAACTTCAGGCAAAAAAGAACAAGAAGAAACCACTTATGCCCTTAGATTAGTTAATCTAATTAAAGTGTTACGTGTCAAATAGGAAGCAAGAGGTTGGTTGCTTCCTCCTTACCCATGAATATAGACAAGATTTGTCCACATCTTTTTTGTTGATAATAGTTGGGAAAATTGTACCTACCATGAGATTAGCAATAGTTTCAGTTTCTGAAGAAGAATAGTCCCATTATATCTGAGAAATTCTCTTGAAAGTCTCATTCCCAACAGAGATTGGTTGGCAAAGTCTTTCAACAGTATTGGATAAAATCCAAAATCTTCCCAAAGGAAGACAGGGATGGAAGCTGTCAGCACTGAGATGAAAAGAAAAAAGTCACACACCTCTCAGCCAGTAGACATTCTATTCATCTGTCTGTGGAAGGAAAGAAGGACCTTCATCTGAGAAAATCAGGTTATGGTCACTTGGACAGAGAAAGAAACAAGGCAGAGAGTTATGACCCTGTGCTGCAATACATCACGTCTGTCTGAGTGGATTTCACATTCCATCCAATAGAGGGTAGTAACGACACGTTAAAAACTCAAAACAAAAAAAAATCCCTGATCCTCTAGAAAAGAAGGGAAATTTTTCTTTCCCACTTCAAAAAAATGAGAAACCCTTTCTAGAGGAATACGGCAAAAGCCTATTTTAGTGTTGTTGGATAGAGTCACGGCATTAGCGTCTGAGCCTGATTATTTAAAGATTTATCATTGATGGTAGACTCTTATTGTTGGGGGTGTGTGTGTGTGTGTGTGTGTGTGTGTGTGTGTGTGTGTGTGTGTGTGTGTGTGTGTGTAACAACAGCAACAGCAACAAGTTCAAGAATCCTCTAGTATTTCTTCTGACTGAGATTTGGGAAATGGGAGTTGAACTAGATAGTGCTAAAGTCTCTTCCAGCTCAAGATCTATGACCCTATGCAGTGTTCATGTCTTTCAACATGCTATCATTATGTTCTTAAAAGGCCCCCTGGAGCAGGGAGGTGGCACAGTGAGTAGAACACCAGCCCTGGAGTCAGGAGGACCTAAGTTCAAATCCAGCCTCAGACACCTGACACACTAGCTGTGTGACCTTGGACAAGTCACTTAACCCCAATTGCCTTGCCTTCCCCCCTCCAAAATAAAGGCTCTCAGAGCCTTCATTAATATAAAGCATTGTCTCTGCATCTTGAATGTGATAAGAACTTTGTAATTTGTTTAGACTCTATACTTCAATTTCATTGTTGTAGTTCAGTCTTTTCAGTCTTGCCCAATTCTTTGTGAACACATTTGTTTTCTTGGCAAAGGTACTGGAGAGGTTTGTCATTTCCTTCTCCAGCTCCTATTACAGTGAGGAAACTGAGACCCAACAGGATCAAGTGACTTGCCCAGGTTCACACAGCTAGTAAGGGCCTGATGCCAGATTTGAACTCAGGAAGATGAGTTTTCCTGACTTCAGTCCCCTGTGCCACCTAGCTGCCCTTTATAGTGACCCACCCCATTTATCGTGTAAGAAACAGAGGAGTTACACAGTGGATGGTAGAAATGGAATTAGACCCCAGAATAACCCACGGCTCTCCCCCACTTGATAAACCTTAAGCAAATTATACTTCACATCCTGATACCCTCCCCAACTAATAAGTGAATTGTGCTGACTTGTATTTCAGCTGTAGCTATTTTCTGAAATAAGACCCCTAGAGAAAGAGGTTTCCTTACCTTTTAGACGATGGGGATGGGAGGGTAACACACATTTATTGAGTACCTACTCTGGGCAGGCACTGAGCTAGGCACTTCGCAATTACATCTCATTTCATCCTCATAGCCACTCTATAAGATAGGTCATTTTATTGTCCCCCATACCTTTGAGAAGACTGAGGCAGACAGAGGCTGAGTAACTTGTCCAGGGTCACATGGCTAGTAAGTGTCTGAGGCTGCCTTTGCACTCAGGTCTTCCTAATTCCAGGTCCAACCCTCCATCCACTGCCCTATCTAGCTGCCTAGTGTAATAATAATGCAGAAACAATAAATCTTCAGTGCCTCTTGTTTTCAAGGTAACACTCAAGATCTTTTATTAAAGAGTCAGGCATTAAATTGTCATTCACTTTTCCTTCTTGGTTCTAGTTGTCCAGATACACCATTTTCTGGAGAAAGAAAAAGGGAAAGGGGGAGAGGAGGAGGAGGAGGAGGAGGAGGAG
>CM053591.1:8899852-8917661 GCA_028646515.1 Pseudochirops corinnae
CTACTGCTACTACTACTACTATTACTGCTGCTACTACTACTACTATTACTACTACTGCTATTACTACTACTGCTACTACTGCTACTACTGCTACTACTACTATTACTACTACTGCTACTACTACTGCTACTACTACTGCTACTACTACTACTACTATCACTACTACTACTACTACTACTGCTACTACTGCTACTACTACTATTATTACTGCTACTACTACTACTATTACTACTACTGCTACTACAACTACTACTGCTACTACTGCTACTACTACTACTATTACTACTACTGCTACTACTACTACTACTGCTACTACTACTACTACTACTGCTACTACTACTACTACTACTACTATTAGTACTACCTAACGGAAGTTAATGTTACAAATAAGTAAATACAAAATACATACCGTATATAAAGTAGATGGTAACATTAGATCTGAGCTTTCAAAGGAGTTAGGACTACGGGACAAGGAGGAGAGAGAGCACAGTAGAAGAAGCCATGTCACTGCTAGGAGGGGGTAGGTAGTAGATTTGTCAAATCAGTAGATCAGGCCATAGGTAATAGTAAAATAATAATGATGCTGATATCACACTCTTGGACAGTGCTTTAACATTTAAAAGTAGGTCATAGTAATAATAGCTCATATTTATAGATTTTTCTGGGCAGCAAGGTGGCACAATGCAGAGAGCGCCAGCCCTGGAGTGAGGAGGACCTGAGTTCAAGTTTGGTCTCAGACATTTACTAGCTGTGTGACCCTGGGCAAGTCACTTTACCTTGTTTGCCTCAGTTTCTTCATCTGTAAAATGAGCTGGAGGAGGAAATGCAAACCACTCTAGTATCTTAGCCAAGAAAACTCCACATGGGAAAAGTTGGACATACATGACTGAAATGACTGAACAGCAACTTCTGACTCTAAATCCAGTGGTCTTTGCACTATACCAAACTGCCTCTCAGCATCATGGCCCAAGGGAATAGAGGCAGAATTTTAACAAAATGAACATGTCAGTCAATAAACATTTATTAAGCACCTACTCTATAACAGGTAGTATGCTAAGTGCTGAGAATACAAACACAAAAAGAAAGACAGATTCAGCCCTTGGGGAGCTTACAATCTAATGGAGGAAGACCACAAACAAAAGGAAGCTGAAAAGGGGAGAAAAGGAGGAAGGTACCTGATGGAACCCGATGTCTAGAGGGATATAAAGGGGTGGGGTGAGAAAAGGAAGGGAAGGCTTGCTAGGGCCACTGCAGCAGCTCTTTAAACAGAAACTGTGGGAGGAGCTTGTCATTTTCCCATCAGAGGAGCCCCAGGGGCCGAGGAGGATGCTGAGGTTTGAATTTTAGGGTTGATGTGATCTTGCAGGATGAAAAAGTTCCTGAGATATAATGGAGAAGGCTAGGTGGGAAATGAGGAGGTAAGACACACAGATACCACACCCACACCCACCCACCCACCCCCACACACACACCCACACACACCCCCACACACACCCTACACACCCTAAAGGATACATTTATTAACTGTAGGAATATGGTATCATGAAATGGTAACTAAAAAAAAAAATCCCTCATAATGCTAGGTATAAGCAATTGACAAACATTTATTAAGCATTTACTGGGTGGTAGGTACTGTGAATATTGAATAGCAAATCTTTTCTATGACAAATATATTTAAAAATCAATGTTTTAGGAGAAAAATTGGAGAAAAAGATGAATATGAAGAAACAAAGTAGAGCTTTATCCTTCTTCAGATCTCTAAAGCTTTTCAAGAATTGCCCCCAAATAACATATATAACGTATATCAAATGGCTTGCCATCTTAGGAGGGATAAAGGAGAGAGATACTTGGAAACTCAACATTTTATTTTTATTTTTGAATACCAAACATGTTTAATGAGGCAGTATCATACAGTGGAACAAGGACTGGATTCGCAGTTGTGGAATTGGATTCAAACTCTTCTAATTTCTACGTGTATGACCTTGTCACTTAATCTCTATGGGCCTCAATTCTTCATCTGTGAAATGGGAGAGTTGGTTTGAGAGTTCCTACCAGCTCTTTATCTGTGATCCATTGGCTTTGTTCTTGTCTTGGACCTGGTCACTGAGGTCTGAACAGGATTCCAAATGTGGCAGCTTTAATTAGAAATGGACTGGGCATTGCTCATTCCACTGATGAAATGATGAATTATCGAACCACTGAAGTATTATTGATCCTTTGGTGGAACTCTGACTTTATCCTTTCACCTCTGAAAATATCCCTCTTATGTCTTCTCACCATTTATGATTCTTTCTCATGTCTCTTCATAAATTCTCCATGGAGAATGCACCAGTTAGTTATCAGAGAGGGAAGCATCAACATCTGGGTTTTCAAAGCCGGGGGGCTCAATGGCTGCCCAGAGTCTCTTCTGGCCAAATCACACACCTCTTTCCAAAGTGAGCCCCCAGTATTTTATTTTTATAATAATTTTTATTTAAAATGTTAAAAATTGTCTTTACTTGTAATTGGGGGAAAATACTGTTTAAAAAATGAGTTGTCTCAAAGTAGAGCAAGTTATCACTTTGGGTCTTTTAAAATCACAGGTTTGAAGAAGTCTTTTAGACCTAGGAGGAACCTCAAAGTTTATCCTACTGTAAAGACCTTTGAGTTGGCCTGGTTCAGTCCCTTCATTTTGCTGATGAGGAAGCCAAGGCCCAGAAAAGTGAAATTTCTTGCCCACAGTCACACAGCTTATTTGGACCAGAGCCAGAAGCAGAACATTCATTCTTGTACTTCTCCTTCAATGTTCTTTCCATTACACTATGGTGAGTAATAAAACTTTACTGAGTTGTACTAATGGGAACAAGACCTGTCTGAATTATTGAAGCATCTAAATTATGGACTATTTTAAGAAGAAGGGAAGTATAATTATTTTCAAGTGCACATAGTATTCCAAAACTGTAGTAATTATACTGCTATTGACAAATAAAATGTTTCTGTGGCCTGAGCTGTTTCTAATGACCTTATCAGGGAAACGGATGCCTCTGAGTTTTAAGTCTTGGTCAGAGGGCAGTAAGAACTTAGTGAGAGAGAAGGGTTCAAGGTTCAGTAAGTGCTTGAAAATGCATTCTTTTAAGGCATATAAACCATGCCTAGTCCATATAGAGTGAGCCCATCACTCATTCAATTAACATTTTTTTCCAGCCAGTAAAAACAAAATTTTGAGGATCTGTCAATATTAAGACAAAGTTCAACACAATGGTGAGGACAGAGTATTGATTTAAGGAAGTTTTATTTAAGTGCAGTAATCTCTGGGGTTAAGTACAACCTGGATGCAAGGGAAAAGACTTGATGATCTCTCTAGGTCTCTTCTAATTCTATTCATTAATAAAAAAAAAAAAATCTGTGGTTTTATCTGTTTATAACATAGGAGATAAGCGTAGAGCTCAAGGTCCAAGGGAACAAAATAACTTGCTGCAAACCTAGTAAGTTTAAGAGGCAGAATTTGAATTCAGGTCTTGTCAACTCCATGTCTAGGACGTTGGCCATTGTATTGGTCTCCTGATAGATAGTTCCATACATGGCTGAATATTGGGCTTTATAGATAAGCTTGATGTGAGCAAATAAATTTTACCTTTTGCTGGTATATTCCAATGATAAAAGTGAAAGCCCAAGGGTAAAGTGTCATAAGAAAATGTTCTTAAGGGACACTCAACCCTATTTTCCTCCCAACCAACAAAAGCATTCTATTCTAGACTTAATGTCTAAGTGGATTCACATCAACCTTATTTGAAATGTAACACTGGGCCTCCACCAAAGGAGCCCATCACAGTTTGGTTCCACCAAAGCTACTCAAAGTTTGAGGGACTACACCAAGCATTTTCCATTCATAGATCTTAAGCCTTACTTCACTAATGTGTGTTTATTGGAATAAGCAGAGCATACATTCCTTCGAAGCAAAAAGCATTTAGTCAAATAGCTTAACAAAATAACTGATAAGAACAATCCTTCCCCACCTCTTGTATACACAGACATTACCCTATCACCAAAAGGGGAAGAAAACACACCTTAGGAACGAAGGTATTTTATGCATATACATGGAAGGGCAGCTTGGTTAGCTGATTGTTGCCCCTTGTTCTCGAAGATGACAGAAATGATGTCACTATGTTACAGTCAAGTGACAGTGTGTCCAATTGTGGCACATCCATAGGGAAGGTAGATTATGTGGCCAGACAACAATTACCTCCATTGTCATGCAATAGGCCATTTATCCCACTGAGTTGGGCTCTTCAGTTGTACTGTTTTCTGCTAAGCCTCTCTCCTGCTGCTATTCTCTTGTCACCATCTTCTGGTCTTCATCTATTATTTCTGATATTTCTGGATTTGGTTGGGTTTTTTTTTCCTTATGGGGTGGAGGCTACCAGTTCTTGAGTTTTGTCTTTGGGTCTTTTGTGATGTAGATTCCAGTCATCTAAACCCAACCAGCTACATAGAGAAACCCTTAGATATTTTAAGAACTGTCCTTTCTATTATCACTTCTTGGATGTCTCTTTGTCTAAACTTTAAACAGTGCGTTGGTCCAAAATTCCCTTAGAACTCTTTTCATATCACTGTGTCAGTAGCCTGGGTCCTCTTCAAATCAGTCTGGGAACCCTGTTTAGTAAAACTGCAAAGTGCCTGGATGGAACTATGGGCGAGATCATTCTCCCCAGCCTTCATAATACTCCTCGTTGCTGTGTAAATCAGCTAAGAAGTAAGATTCAGACGGAGCCAACAAAGCTCTGTGGAGCAGGTCATTTTTGCCTCATATCCCAATAGCAATGCAAACATGATTCTCACTACCCAAGTATTCTTTTCTTTTGTTTACTTTTGTCACAGGTGACACAAGTTAGGTTTTCAACTCAGATAATGTGTTAGAAGAAACATTAAATCTTGGTTCTTAGAATGAGCTCTTGTACATGCTGTAAAAGTAAATGTTTATTGAAGGATTGTCTCTCTTTAGACAAATCTTTTTTTCTAAACATTCCTGGTTTTCTCCAATATGGGGAGGTATTCAAGATACTTTGAAAAGAAACATGTTGCTACATATTATTGTGGAAATACAGTGAGAAGGAAATGTCAGACTTAAGTATTTGTGAAGCCTTGGGGAAGATTTTATGTCAATATAGAAAAACATAGAAGGATATTGCAGAGAATCCATTTATATACATAATGGTAGAAAGAATAGCTAAAGGCAAAATGTATACATTTTTTCCTGATTTTTTTTCTTTTTTCTTTTTGCAGCATTAGTACTTACCTATTTGAATGATATACCCAAATTATTTCCTACTGTAAAGTTATTGACATAGCAACCCTAAAAAATTACGTTCGTCTCCTCTATTGATTTATAGAATCAATTATTGACAAGCCACATTAATGGAAGGAAGCATTGGGATAGAACACAGATTTTTACAGCTGAGAGAATTGTACTTGTGATAGTACTATCTTTTTTTCCTAATATATTGAGGAAGAGTTAAAATTTTTTTTTTAATTTGCAGACTAATCTCATAGGTCGTACAGTTGTGCCAAATTATGGACTTTGGGAAAGTGTATTTGTTTTATTTTTTAGTTTGGAGACTATCTGATTTTGTAGATGGTACATTTGTGTCAAATTGTGGACTTTGGTAAGTTCCACCATTGTAATATCTGAGATCTCTTCTTCCAGTGACATTTTGGGTTTTCCTTTGGGTCTGAGTTACTGATGTTTGAACTCCAAAGTACAACTATAAGCAGATATTCTAGCGGTCATGGCAAATTCAATTATGGGTGAAAGTAGTCAGGACAAATTCAGTTATGGGTGAAGCATGCAGCAAGATCAGTGTGTTTTGGGACCTTGTGGTAGAAGATCGACGCTGGGTAGTTATCCATAAACTACTGTGGGTACTGATAATTAGAAAGATAAGATGAGATCTAAGAGACAAAAGCATCAAAAGGTGCTTTAGTATTTGAAATTTACATAGAGAAACATAAACAATAATTCTTAGTTCCGTATTTGTAAAGACCCTATAATACCTCGACTCACTCTTGCATTTATAGAATTATAAGCAAAAAGTATGGATATGTATGTACATTTGCAGGTATATATGCATATGTATGTAAATGTGTGTATGTGTGTATGGATAGTATGGGGCTAAGGTGGGCTTATGAACCCAATCACTTTTACCCTAGCCTTCAAAAAATATATCCCTTTTACTTGCAGCTCTATAAATGCAAGGATGAATTGAGGCCCTACAGGGTCTTTGCAAATATTGAAGAAGTAAATTTTCTATGTAAATTTCTGATATAGGGTTATTTAACTAATCTCTTTCTTCCATCAATCTGGACATTTTATATTTTTGTAGGTATTCATTTAAGTTAGTAGTTTTGTTGGCTTATAATTTCTATGCAAATTTCAAAGAATGACTTGAATGTCATGAATATTTCCTTCTTGTCTTTTGGATATATACACACAAACATACACGTATGTATGTGTGTCTATACACATTTGTGTGCATATACACATATATTTGTAAATGTATGTATATTTACATATATTTACATAAATCTATGTATCAGTCTATATATACACTCTTCCTTACCACCTTCCTTACAATTTCAAAATCAGGATTGTGTATATACACACACACACACATACATATACACACACACACATACACATATTGTGTTATTCACAATGAAGCTATATAAGTTGTCCCTAAAGTCTTAGTGCAGTTTTAAGTTTCAATAGCTTAAAGACGGAGACTTTTGACCCCAGAGGGCCTCAATTCACTGCTGTTCCATTACTTTACATTCTCAGAGTTGCAAGGAACAAGAAATGTATATACCCACACATTTATTTTCTTTACCCCTTCATTCCAACACATAATTCTAAGTTTGACTTGAATAAACATATATACATAATACAATGTAGTTTCTTTTACTATGGTGGGATCTATATTTATGCATATATACATATATATGTATGTATATATATATATAAAATACACACTTAATGTATATGAATATATACATATAAATAAAGAAAAGAGATAGGAAAGGCTTTAGAGTAATAGAATTTCTTAACCTGTCACTGGTTCTTTCTTTTGTATTTGTGTTCATACAGTTGCAATTTACACAGCATACATACACATACATATACACATACATTAAAATAACGCCTATATGTGTATATATGTATATCTATGTATAGCCAGTCAATCCTTCTAAGATGAGGAAGGTAGATGTGGTGCTCAATCAAAGACCTTTCCTTGTAGATAGAGTATTTGTTTGAAGAGAGTCTCCTTTTGTCCTTCTTGGCTTGTGTGTCTTTGGAAGTCAAAGAAAGAGGGAGAGAGAGGTGGTGGGAGGTAGCTATTGGGCCACAGTGGCATTTAGGATGAAGCTACATCAATTAATGAAAGAATAAGTCCTATCAGTGGCAGGATTTAACAAATCCTTTTGTGTCCCTCTGAGAATGTTCTGGGTTTATGTGACTTGAGGTTCTTCTGCAATGACTGATGCTAGTAATAAATCAAAACAAGACCCATCATTCTCCTCAGCTCTGAGAGTTGGTGATGGGAATGGAAAGCACCACATGAATCCTAGAAACCTCTATGGGGAATTTTTATTGGTTGTTCTTAGTATAGCAGGAGGCAATACATACCTATGGAATGATTTTAATGTAATATTTTATTTTTTCCCTAATTACATGTCAAACAATTTTTTAACTTTTAAAAAAGTTTTGAGTTTCAGTGTCTTTCCCTCCCGCCCTCCCTTTCCTCCTCCCTGAAACATTCAACAAGCCAGTATAGGCTATACATGTGCTGTCATGTAAAACTTTCTGTGGAATGATGTAAAAATTTTTTTTTAGTGTGCAGGGAAAGTAAATATTTGAGGACTGGAAAGAGGAGTATACATAGAGGGAAAAGATGTCTGTTTAGAGAGACCAGGTAGTTCTGACTCTATTTACTTTTTATATACTTTTCACAATTCATCCTCCCTGAAAATGGCCCTGAAAAATGGAGACAGAAGCAGAGCTGTTATTTCCCATTCAATGTTTCTGAGCCACTAAGAAGAAGGATTCTTTCAGAGAGGATACACAACTATTTCCTGTCCTTTTCCCTCTCCCTTGATTTCTGGTAAAGTTGATCCATTGAATTCAGAGTTCTGTGCTGGACTCTGATCATGTTCATTCTTTACTATCATTAAAAACCTGTCTTCTCCCCCCGCCTACACATGTTAGAAAAAACAGACAAATGTACAAGTGAAGGTCACATTGCTTTCTGGTCTGAGAAGGTGAATTTGTATTAAGTCCGAGGGGTACAACTTGTTCCTGCTTACCACTCAGTAACAGATTTTATGGTGTAAGAATCAAGAATCATAACTCTTTCAAGACATAGCATTATTTAATGTCCTGCCAGAGTGACTATGTGTAGCCTAGAATATGTTCAGGGTTATCTTTTAGCCTTGGTGAAGTTGGAAATGAATTGATATATGCCCTTTAGTTCTGAGTTTTCCAGGGTTTTATTTTTAATCTTTACCTTCAAGGTTGGAAATAAAATGGTGAGTAGAAATGGTTTCAAAGATATCTAGAAAGACTTGTATGAACTGATGAAGAGTAAAGTGAAAAGAATTGAGAGAACTATTTATACTATGATATCAATATTTTTCAAATAAATAGTTCTGATCGATTTAAAAGCTCTCATCAAGGCAATGATAAACCATGACTCCGGAGGACTTATGAATAAGAAAGCTGACCACTCCATGTCAGAATTGTGCTGGACTGACAAGCAAATTGAGAAACATATATTTGGATGTGATCAAATGGAAATTTGTTTTTGTTGACTCTGCTTATGATATCATATAGTCATGTTTCCTCCCTCTCTTCCTCCCTTTTCTTCTCTCTTTCTTTTCTCTTTTCATCTTTCTTTTCTCTCTGTCTGTTTCCCTCCCTTTCTGTCTCTCCCTCTTTCAGTGTCTGTGTGCCTATCTGTCTGTCTCTGTCTCTGGCATGGGAGGAAATAGGAAGGAGGGAAAAATACTTGGTAATTGAAAATAAAAGCAGACCAGCACAGGAGCCTGCTGTTTACTTTTCCATTTGCAGAAATAACAGGGATCAAAACAGTACAGTTCAGACAAATCACTTTATTTTTAGAAAATATATTGAAGCCTTTCAAATTCAACTTTCACCACCTTTTTAAAAAATTATATCTCTTCTCTGCCCCTACCTGGTAAAACCCATCCCTCATAACAAAGAATAAAAAAAGAAAAAGGAAAAAAAGAAAGGATTTCAGCAAAATGAACCAACATGTCAATTGATCCTGAAACTGCTATTGTATTCCACACCCAAACTTCTCACCAACCCCCAATCTTTGTAAAGAAGGAAAAGTGGAGCATTTTCTCAACTGTTCTTTGGAGACAAACATGAAGACCAATCGCTTCAAGAGTAAGAACACTTGACCAGCTTGATTTTGGCAGCGTAGCAGCAGGTGGAGCATTGAGGGCATGGAGTACGTGAAGACAGCTGCCAGGTTTGCCCAGGTGTATTGAAAGTTTCTAAAAACTCCAATTCTGGGAGACTGGTTGGTTCTGAGTGAATCAGCCCTGATTAGGAACAGATTGAAAAGAAGGTGACAGAAGACAACAATTCAGGTATTTAGTTATGCAGATAGCGCTCAGTAGGAAACAGTAAAAGGTTCTCCCTGGATTGTTCCACTGTCTTCTCTTGCACCAGGGAATGGGACTGTTTGGGGAGAGAGATTAACATAAACTTGACTAAGAAAGGAAATTCAGAAATGCAGAAATTGTATCTTAAAGAGCTGGGTCAAATTTTGCAGGCTGGTCTTTGAGTTTGGAGGGAGGATTCTTAAATAGAAAGAAACAGTTAAGCTCATGGTCTGGACTGGAATACAGCTTTTTACCCCCCAACACTAAGCTCCTGACAGGAAGACCACCTGCCAGCAGGTTGGTGCCCCAGCACAGTTCTGAAGGCTAATGCCAATATAGCCTAGGGGAGACAGCTGGAGGTTGCTTTCTGTTATATCACACCTCCTCTTGGTTTACCAATTTCTGTTCCCTTTTCTCTAAAAAACACAGCTTTTATTGATGCTTGCAAATGTAACTTTTTGTATTCTGTAGGTGTGTGTCTCACTGAAAACACATGTCCTCCTTCATCATTTGTGAAGAATAGAACTGTGACAAATGTAAAGACAAAAGGAACTCCAAGTAATGTGGAGTGATGGGACCTGCGTCTTCTCTTCCTTCCCTTACATCATGACCATAGCCCCCAGTACTCAGTCATTCATATGTTAGTTACAAAAACATTTACTGAATTTATTAAATACCCAGCATATGCAAGGCATGTAGGGGAGAGAAGGATTGCTAAGACATAATCCCTCCACTTAATACATTTGTGTTATTGTTGGGTGGTGGAAGGGTGGTAGAGAGACAGATTACTGTATTACAAGGCAGGCTTTGACAACTCCATGTTGTCAAAGATGCACAGAAGAGAGATGCACAGAAAACACCATAGTTCAGAGGAGTGGGATATCACCACTGACTGGAATGATCAAAGAAATTTCATGGAGGTAGTAGAGGTAGGTCTTTTTTCACATGTATTCTTGTATAAACAGGTATTTCCCCCATCTCTATGCTTGGGCAGTTGACTTTTTGAGCCTAAATATGGGCCTTTACATTTATTTCTGCTCTGTGCCACCTTTTAAACTTCTTCCCAACATTCCAATCTATTGAAAGTTTGAGACTCTGATTGTGGCATTCAAATTTGATAAATATGTCATTTATTTTATCATCTAAGTTACTGACAAAGATATTAAAATAGATGGTGGAGGATAGAGCCTTGTGGCACAGTACTTTAAACATTCCTCTAGGTTGTCATCAATCTATTTATTCAACACTTTCTTTTTTGTGTGTGATTTAACATTAATTTACACAATTTTGATTTACACATCTTTTCTGGAATACAGGTATTATATAGAGTGAAGTATATCTGTACATGATGGTAATCTACAACTCTGACATTCATTCAGGGTAATGTTGCTTTTTAAAATGTCAGCTGGATATGAAAGAGGAAAAAAAAAGCCTACTCCATCTTAGAAATAACTTTGTTGTACAATTATTATATGTCCATGTAAAGCCACTCACAAGCAGCTTTCCAGAAGAATGCTGCTGTGAACAGCTTTCAGGGTTCTGATTACATAATATAGCAAACTCTCTTTTTATTCAATAACAAATCAAAGCAAAACATTCACAGAAAATCAAGGTACAGCATTCACAGTGTTATAACTTATCACAGAAAATCAAAATAGAGCATTTGCCATGTGACAAGTCAACAACTTATCACTAAAATGGCCACATAGTTTTCACCACAGTGGTCACATAGTTTTGAACAAAGTACAATCATTTAGTCATTCAATCACTTAGTAACTCAATCATTCAATCAACTCAATCATTCAATCGTCCTTAAGGAGGCTGGTCACAAAATACAACAGTCAAAGTGGGGCATACTAAGTTACAAATCAGTCACTATTCAGTCATCATTCACTATTCAATCATCTGAAAATATACAGGCCGTCCACCCCTAGGTTACAAGTAAATCACAGTCTTCTGTCAAGTAAAGTCTTCTTTCAGCTTTATTCGAGGTGGTTTCTCAGATTCCCTGGATCCCCTTCCATGGTCCCAGCTCCTACCTGGATTCATCAAACTGTCACCTGCATTCAAAGGCAGACAGCTCCCAGGTCCTTGTCCAGCTCTCCATGCAGTCTCTGTTCCACACTGAAGCTCACAATGTCCAGCCCACCTTAAATCCTCCACAGTCTCTGTTCCTGGGAAGTCAAGGCTTAACAAAGCCACAAACAGGCAAAATAACAGCAACAAAGTCATGCTTCCCCAGCCTTCTGCAGCTCTGGCTGGTCCTCGGAAATCCTCAGCAGCTCTGGCTGGCCCTCAGACTCAGAAGTTTCAGCTGGTTTCCACTTCTTTTCCAGAAGTGATTCCAGAATCACTTCATCCAGGTTCTCAAAATAAAAATCATTCTCTCCAGCCTGGGCCTCTCTTCCTCAGTCTTCAGAACCTGGCTCCAAGAAGATCTGAAATTCCAGCTAGGGCTTCTCCTTATATACCTATTAGCTCCTCCCTGTTCTTCCCCTTCCTGTTACATCAGCAACTTCCTTTTATGTCAGCAACAGTGGTTCATACCTTTTCTTAACAGAGGCTTGATCTATTTAATTTCAAACTAGGTGCTAAGTACCTGTTAGCTTTGCCAATACAAAAGGATCAAATTACATTACTATTACAGTCCATCTTACCCATAAGATTTTGTCAACTATCTTATGAAATCATGATAGACTATGTCTATAGCATTTTCCTGGTCTAACTTTATACTTCAAGGACCTATGTCTGAACAGTGTGAGAAATCCCTGGATGGATGCATACTGTGATCCTTTTGTGCCTTAGTAGATGGTGTTTTATGGCCAAAAGAAAGCATCACTGGGTAGACAAACTTAGCGATAAGTCTTCCTGAACAAGGATGACCTTTAGACCACAGAAATCTGTTGTCTGGCACTATGAGAATTGTTCTTTGTTGACTTATCAAAAAAAGGAAATGGGGCTATTTTATTCTATTAATTTCCATCTCTTGAATCAAGGCATTTTCTCTGCCTGTCCCTTGTGCGTGGGATGATCTGCCCTCCTCATCTCCACCTTCTGGCTTCCCTGGCTTCCTTCAAATCCCAGCTAAAAGTTCACCTTCCAAAGGAAGCCTTTCCTGATCCTTTTTAAATTTAGTGCTTTCCTTCTGTTGATCATTTCCTTTTATCCTGCATACAGCTTGTTTGTACATAGTTATTTTTTTTTGAGGGGGCAAGGCAGGGTAATTGGAGTTAAGGACTTGCCTAAGGTCACACAGCTAGTAAGTGTGTCTGAGGCTGGATTTGAACTCAAGTCCTCCTGATTCCAGGGCCAGTGCTGCACCACCTAGCTGCTCCTGTACATAATTATTTATGTGGTCTCCCCCATTAGACTGTAAGCTCCTTGAAGGAAGGGACTATCTTTTTCACCTTTCTTTCTAACCCTAGTGCTTAGCGCAGTACCTGGCACATAGTAATTAGTGACAGTGATTATTGGTTGAATTTATGATTAAGCATCATGTAGAAGGAATGGCTTTGGGACTGGATAGAACTATTTTCTCATATCATAATTTTTTTCAGAGAAATGTTCTCAGAAAAAGCAAATAATTCTGCTGCATCATTTGTTACTTAATAAATTTTTTATTGACAACCGACTAAATATATACTTATGTGTACATAAGGTAAGACTGTAAAATGACAGTTGTCCAACTGAACATACAAGAACTCATATTTCTGTTCTCATAGAATTTTATTTGCAAAGTGTTTTATTTTATTTTTCATATACTATCCCATGGGATCCTCACAACAACCTTCCAAGATGGTAGGGGAGGTATTTAAAAAAATTAATATTTTCTTTTCCCCCCAATTACATGTTAAAAAATTTTTTAACATTTGGGTTTTTTTAAGTTTTGACTTCCAAATTCTATCCCTTCCTCCTCTCACTCCTCCCTGAGATGGCAAGCAATAAGATACAAGTTATACATGTGCAATCACATATAAGAACTTATAATGCAAATGAATGTTGTCCCATCAAAGAAGTCACGCTGAGAAGCCATTCACTTATTGTTCTGGCACTTATTGCCTGTTTGGTTCTCTTTTTTGGGAAATGCCTTTGAAGCCAGGTTATGAGTGATAAAGGAAATTGTTCTTGTTGCTTCATAATCAAGCCACATTTGTCACCTTAACTAGAATTACTCCACTTATCACCCACTTTATTCACCAGACTTGGCCTTGAATAACTTCTGGCTGAATCATAAATAAAATCCAGCTTCAGAAAATGAAAAGAGGAATGTTGGTGCAGTAAAAAGAGCAATGGATTTGTCATCAAATGACTTGGATTCGAATTGAACTCCATGTAGCTGTGTGACTTTGGCAAGTCAAGATAACCTCTCTGAAACTTATCTTCCTCATATATAAGAGTTAGACTAAATAAACGCTAAATTCCTTCCCATCTCTAAATCTATCATCCTATAAGATTTACTGCCATTGAGGATACTACTTGAATAAATAGGCTCTAGGCTCAAAAGGTAATACTCAAAGAAGAGTTGCACAGATGTTTAGAATAGCAGCATCATTAGGCTAAGCCTCCAAAAGTGACTCATTTATAGGACAAAACACCTACTTGGATGTATATGTTCTGGAATACTGGCCAACAGCCAGTCTCTTTAGTGACCCCTTATATGAAAATGTACTATCATAAGGAAGATTATACTTTCAAACCACCATCAACAAAGCTAGCAATTTAGTTATTTTTCGGTTATTGAGGATCAAGATTTAAAGTTCAGAGTCTCCCAAAAGCCAATAGAGAAGGACACTGTGGTATGAGTAAGCCAGATGAACACATTACCAATTAATTATTATGCAAGAGCAGGGCAGCTAGGAGGCACAGTGGATAGAGCATGGGTCTGGAGTCAGCACAATCTGAGTTCAAATGTGGCCTCAGACATTTACTAGTTATGTGACCCTGGGGAAGTCACTTAATCCTGTTTGCCTCAGTTTCCTCATCTGTAAGATGAGTTGGAGAAAGAAAGGGCAAACCCCTCCAGGATCTTTGCCAAGAAAACCCCAGATAGAGTCATGAAGGGTCAAACATGACTGAAAAACAACAGTAATATTATGCAAGAGAAGTGGTACTAGGAATGTCATCAAAGAGAAATATGACTGGTTATGTGGAAAGATTGAGATCTAATAGACAACCCATGGCTTCCATTGGTACCAGTAGAGTGTTAAGAGAAGTAGAAGAAGGTTCCCCATACTTGGAGTGGAGTACCCAAGAAGATTATGGGAGGATCTGAGCACAAGTCACATAGGTTGAGAAGGCATGGGTGGATTGTAATCTATACTTTTGGAGGGAATATCTACTTCATGGAGCTTACAGAGCCACTGAAATATCAAAGAAGATGAAACAGTACTGACCAGTAGTGTGCTGGTAAATGTTTAACATTTAGTTCTCCAAGAAAAAAAATGTACACATGACGCATTTTAAAATTTAGTCTGCATTAATACTTATTCCATCATTTTCTTAAGTCTAGACAACCAACAAAATAATAAATTGTCTTGATTTGTAGTATTTGTCAATTTCTGAAGTGTTAATGCACATGATGAAAATTTAACAATTGGCTCTCTAAGCAAGTTCAAAGTAGTTCTAGCATACCCTTGGTGCTGAATCTTCTGTTCTCTTTCACCTGATCTTCCTTATGATCCATGGTCCTTGCAAGATGGTCACCAGGGATAGGGGTATATCATGTGGTCATGAAATAGAACTAAGCTAAGTATCCCATAAAGAGTGATCTTGGTGTTAAAGACATATGCAACCAATCAGCCAGCATGTTATTCCTTGTTGGTGATGGTGACAACCAAACACCCAGCCCTGAGAAAGATACCTTTGGAAAGGTACACTTTAATCTCCTCCCCAGACATGAAAGGGGAAGAGAGAAATCATTGCCTCTCATTCCTGGGCAAGTTAAAAATGACTCAGAGGACTTTTGCAATGATATTCCAAGGCAAGATGCTTGTGATGAAATCAACAGCCTCATTTACTGAAGTATTTTGCTTCTGCTTCCCATCAGATGTGTGCTGGAAATTCTTTTACTGCTGAAGGCCACAGCACTCTGCCCCTCTCTTCCCACAAGAGGGACATCAGGAGCTCAATGATCCTGCAGATTTAGAGGGAAATGGTTGCAGCATGGGAAGACTGCCAGGCTCTTGGTGTCATAATTTCAGTTTTCCTGAACCCAGTAAGAATGGGTTTCTGTCCTACAGCTTTAGCTCTGCATTTTTTGTCATATGTATTGTCTTATATAATAGGTTATTATATGCTATCTTATATAACAGAAAGGCAGGGTAGTTTAGTAGATAGAGAAGTGGTCTCATGTCAGGAAGACCTGACTTCCAGTCCCTTCTATAACAAATCCTAGCTTTATGACTTGGAGCAAATCAGCCTCTCAGTGCTTTGACTCAAACTCTCTAAGACTAAGTTGCCGACCAGTGGCTGTTCTGCCTTGAGGGAGGGAATTTCCTCAATAGGAGTCCCCTCCAATGAAATCACAGGTCCAGCTCCCACTCCCCCACCCCAATCTTATATATGTCCCACATCATTTGAATTATATTCAATGATATATTCAAGGAGGGTCCAAACCCTCCTCCCATCCTTACCTTCCATTAAAAAATAACAATAGGGGGCAGAGTCAAGATGGCGGCATAGAAACATGGCTCCCCCCATAACCACCTCAAATACCTATAAAATATGACTCTAAACAAATTTTAGAGCCCCAGAACTCATAAAATGACAGAGAAACAAGGCTCCTGCTGGAGGCAGCCCAGCAGACTGACAGAAAGGGCCCATCACAGCATGCTGGGAGCAGAGCCCAGCCCCATGTGGTTTTAGGTCCAGGCCATCCAGGAGAAGCCGTGGCTGGAACTTTCAGGAGAGCAGATCACTGACAGCTGTGGTGGTTTCCAGAATTATCAGCTCATAAGAGCCAAGGACAAAGGGGAAAGGTAAGTGGAACTCGGCTAAATTTCGGGGAGAGGGTCTGGCTGACTGCCTCTAGAGCAGTGGTTCTCAACCTTGCTAATGCTGTGACTCTTTAATACTTGTATGTGGGCGTATCTGCATGTGGGTGGAACCACCTAGAGACGGATAGAAGAGTGGTGTCTTGGTTCCTAAGACCATCAGAAATATGTGTTTTCCAATGGTCTTAGGCAACCCCTGTGAAAGAGTTGTTTGACCCCCAAAGGGGTCTCGGCCCACAGGTTGAGAACCGTTGCTCTAGAGCTAGAAGCAGTCTTAAGTGGTGGCTCTGCAGCCACCTCCACATGGCTGCTTCAGAGCTCCTGGCCTGTAGATGGCAGGGGGGCCAAGCAATCATTCAGAGGCTAAGTGCTTTTGCCTTGAGCTGCCTGGATCGGGATCGTGGTCTCAGGTGTTGGTCCTGAGGTGCATTTTCAGTGAGCCAAAGCTGGTTGCGGCTGCAGAGACTGTGGCCTCCTAATAGCACTGTCAGCTGTGAAAACCCCAGTGATTTGGGACAGAGCCCTCCCCTCTGAAAGCAGAGTTCTACTGAGCCCAAAAGTCCAGTAACTGACTGGCAACATAAGCAGGCAAAGGAAGCAAAGAAAGCTCAGCAATACAACTTTAGATTCCTTTTTTGGGGACAAAAAGGATTAAAGCATGGAATGGGAGAAAGACAACACAGTCAGGACTCCTGCACCAAAAGCTTCCAAGAAAAATGTAGACTGGTTGCTAGCCATAGAAAAGCTTAAGAAGGATTTTGAAAATGAAATAAGAGAAGTGGAGGAAAAATTGGGAAGAGAAATGAGAATGATACAAGAAAATCATGAAAAGAGAGTCAACAACCTGACTGAAGAAAATAACACCTTAAAAAATAGACTAACTCAAATGGCAAAAGAGGCCCAAAAAAGCCAATGAGGGGAAGAATGCCTTAAAAAGTCAAATTTGCCAAATGGAAAAAGAGTCTCAAAAGCTCACTGAAGAGACTAATTCCTTCAGAATTAGAGGGGAGCAAATGGAAGCAAATGACTTTATGAGAAATCAGGATGCTATTAAACAGATCCAAATAAATGAAAAAATAGAAGGCAACGTGAAAAATCTCATTGAAAAAACCCACTGACCTGGAAAATAGATCCAGGAGAGACAATTTAAAAAT
>CM053591.1:8918161-8962267 GCA_028646515.1 Pseudochirops corinnae
ACTTCCGGCTGACTGGATAATGAAGACTCCAGGACCGAGGCCCAAGATGGCGATCCAGATCCAGGCTGGTCAACACAAGAGCTCTTGGCCTCAGAACAATCGCTTAGTCCCCCTGCTGTCTGCAGGCCACGAGCGGGAAGCTGCAATGCAGAGGCAGGTGCAAAACCTCTGCCTTTCGCTTTTCTGCTCTGGAGGCCTTTCGGCGGGACGCTTTTCTCCCCGCAGTTCCTACTGACCTAGTTCTGAACGCTGTTTGCAGCTGCCGCTAATCCGCTCCCCTGTTCCTCCCGTCCAGCCGCCCCTGGGGCACAGCCGCGGCTTCAGACCAGGCTGGTTTCGGTTCGCAGTGCTGATATGGTTCCTCGTAGCCGAGTATAGCTCAGCTTTTCTATTGACTATACTTTCCTTGATTTTTGATTACAATAACTGGTTACTTTCTCCATTGACATAGATCGAATAGACCTTGTTGCCCTAAAAGACCATCTTATGGAGTTACTAGAGTCAAAATTCATCATTTGCTGTTTTACCTTCTGGAATGAACCTCTCTGAACTTAGCTAGGCTGGTTTTGGGACCGTCTATCCTTCAGCCCTTTCTCAAAACTTTATTAGTTCGGACATGTAAGAGAATGACATAGCTTTTGAGAACCCATCTCCACTTTTATGCCATGACAATGAGGACCACCTTCAACAAATTTTTTCCTGTAAAATGGGGAACTTTAAGTTAATGAAAACTCATTATAAAACGACATCTTACTGTGTTATAAGAAATGAAAAATATGATGGGTTCAGAGAGAGCTCTGAGAATATTTTTGTGAACTGATGCAAATAGAAATAGCTAGAGGCAGAACAATTTATATGATGACTACAGTGATGTCAAAAAAAGACATCTGAAGATTTCTGAATTTTGGTCAAGACAGTAACTAGACCTGACATCGGAGGATGAAGTGTGCCTTCTGCCTCTTGGTTGTTGTTGTTTGTCCTTTGTTCTCGAAAATGACATCAAGAAGATGATGCCATGACTTGCAAGTGAATTGGATTTAAGTGAGGAAGGACTCTGTATGGTCACCAGCCTCACTTTCTCCTCTGAAACCATCCGGGTCCAGTGGAAAAATATAGATCAGGATGACTGGAGATGGCCCCTTGCCTCTTGGTAGAGAAGTAACAGATAGATGAGAGGTGCCCAAAGAGATCAAAGAAAGAGGAAAAGGATCCACATATAAAAACATTTTTGACAGCTCTTTCTTTTGAATGGCAAGGGACTAGAAATGAACAAAGTACCCATCAATTGGAGAATAGCTAAACAAATTATAGTATATAAATATGATAGAATACTATGCTATAATAAGAAAAGATGAAGGAATGATTTCAGAGAAACCTAAGATTTGTCTGAAGTATTGCAGAGTCAAGTAAGTAGAACCACATTTTAGAGAAAAACAACTTTGGAAGACTTAAGAATTCTATTCCATACAATGACCTATGATCATTTCAGAAGACCCATGAGGAACATGCTACCCAGCTCCTGACCGAAAAGTGATCATGGGCTTTACACAATGAGACATACATTTTTGACACGGCTATTGCAGGAATGTATTGCTTCACTATATTTGTCACAAGCTTTCTTTTTCTTTTTGTTCTGTGGAATAGGGAAATGTGAGGGAGAGAAGATATTTTTGCAAATTGAACAAAATTAAATCAAATCATAAAAAGAATGGGACAAATTTCAGGCAGGGTCAATGTGTTGATTTGTTTTGCTTAATTGTATTTATTTGTTACACGGAAGAGTGTCTATTGGGAGCTGGGGGAATGGTGAATTACCGGTTAGTAATACAGTTGCAAAAATAAGAATGCATCAATTACAACATTAAAATTCACACATAAAAAATTTCAGGAGAGGTCACCAACAAAGAGGAAAATGTTGCCACTAACATGTTACAATATACATATATGTTATATATAATAGATGTAATTTATATGTTATACACATGATATTCAAAAAAGCAAGAGCAGAAGTTTGTATTTCCCTTGTTCTTCTTTGTATACTAAAATGCTAATGTTTATAAGTTTACAACAAAAAGATATTAAAAATAATTCTGTATGCTGATATGCTGCACATTTGGGAATGAATCGCATCTCTACATATGTCAAGATATGAAATATCTGTTTCACTGGGTTATACTCTGTTATTCAAATAGGCTTCAGCTCTGCCTCTCCCCCAAACTCACATGACAGTCAGAAGGATCAGGGAGATCATGGAAGTGAAAACTCTGAGGTTTTTGGAAGAAAAGTTTTTCATTTATCTGGGGAAATATTATATTTGTCTTGGAGGCTGCATCTCAAGATGCTTTCTAACTCCAGAAAAGTATTCTGTTGTTCTTTAGGGAAAAAATAGCATTAGATCAGCAGTTCTCAACCTTCCTAATGCCACGACCCTTTAATACAGTGCCTCATGTTGTGGTGACCCCCAACCATTACATTATTTTCCTTTCTACTTCGTAACTGTCATTTTGCTGCTGTGATGAATCTGACATGCAGGATGTATTTTCATTGTTACAAACGGAACATAACTCACAGGTTGAGAACCGCTGATCTAGACCATGGTGGGATCATCTAGGACTTTTTGATGACTCCCTCGTTGTTGTCCTTTGTTTCTGAAGAGGACCAAAATGACATCACTATGTTAGAGTCAAGTTGTAGTGTGTCTGAATGTGATTGATCAGACCAGTACAAGCTCAGAATGTTCTACTGCAGGTTGGGCACAAATAGTCCATATGAACCTTCGGTTTGGATTCTCTAAATCTGCATATTTCATGTTGATTTTCTTTTTTTCTTTTTGGAGGGGGCAGGGCAGGGCAATTGGGGTTAAGTAACTTGCCCAAGGTCATATGGCTAGTAAGTGTTAAGTGTCTGAGGCTGAATTTGAACTCAGGTCCTCCTGACTCCAGGGTCCATGCTCTGTTCACTGTGCCACCTAGCCACCCTGAGTATTTCATGTTTCTTTTGAGCTACTTCAATTCTGCTTTGCTCATAGAGCACAGCATCTTCTCTGACAAGGGTATACCATGCTGGGTGGTCCTGTGTTGGTGTCTTTCATGCCACACATATCCTTAAATTGCTTTTTCTGACCACTTGCCCTGTGTGAGTTCTCCACAAAGTAGTCTTTTAAGTAAGTGTACATTTGGCATTTGAATGTGGCCAGCCCATTGGAGTTGTGCTTTCTGCAGTATGATTTGATGCCTGGCAGTTCAGTTCAAGAAAGGACCTCAGTGTCTGGCATCCTATCCTGTCAGGTGATCTTCAGAATCTTCCTAAGACAATTCAGATGGAAGCAATTCAGTTTTGATAAACCAAGAGGTTCATCTAGCCTAGTGTCAAATACACTTCCATGACTACAAGTATTGAATGAAAAATCATTAAACACCTGCTTTATGCCAACCACTAGGCTAAGTATTGGACAACAAACTGAAAGCAAGATAGTACCTGCCTGTCCTTAGGGAACTCACATTATAATAGGCAGAGAACAATACGTGTAAGGGAGTAGTGGCCAGAGAGGAATGTTTTGGTTTGGGAATGAAGAGGGATGGTGCATGGAACCATTGAGCAAATGACTGATAAACCATTTTTAGTAGTAATGGCAACATTATTTAATTAAGGTTGCTTGAGGAAGAAAGGGGTGGTGGTGATGGTGGTAGTAGTAGGAATGGTAGTAGTTGTGGTGGTGGCGGTAGTAGTGGTAGTGTTGGTGGTGATGGTGGTAGTAGTAGGAATGGTAGTTGCGGTGGTGGTAGCGGTAGTAGTGGTAGTGGTGGTAGTGGTAATAGTAGTAGTAGTAGTGGTATTAGTAGTAGTAGTGGTAGTAGCAGCAGCAGCAGTAGTAGAAGTAGTAGTAGTAGTAGCAGTAGTAGTAGTAGTAGCAGCAGCAGTAGTAGCAGTAGTAGTAGCAGTAGCAATAGTAGTAGTAGTAGCAGCAGCAGCAGCATCTGTAGTGGCTATATAGTTAAGTGACTCAATGGATAGAGCACTGGGCATGGAGTCAAGAAGATCTGAGTTCAAATCCAATCTAAGACACCAGCTGTGTGATCCTGGGCAAGTCACTTAACCCTTGTTTGACTTCATCCACTATTGAAGGAGATGGCAAACCACTCCAGGATCTTTGCCAAGAAAACCCCATGGGCAGTGTGGTCCATGGCCAGGAAGAGTCGGAAATAACTGAACACAGCAGTAATTTAAGATCTGCACAGCATTTTGCAAATATTGCTTCATGTTGACCTCACAATAACTCCGGTAGGTGAGTGCAGTTATTATCTTCATTTTACAGATGAAGAAATTGAGGTAGGCGGAAGTGAAATGATTTGCCCAAGGCAACTATTGAAGTCTAGATTTGAACTCAGATCTTCCTGACTCCAGGTTCATTGTTCTATCTGCTGTACATGGTGGCAGCCCTGATGGCAAGAGGAAAGCCAGGGTGGAATGAGAAGCATAATCATTTGAGTAGCATGAGAGCATCTTCAGGAACCTGGTGTAGCCTGGTCTTGGTGTGTCTGGTAGGGGCAGATGCTCTGATCCAGCCTCACCCTTAGCCCAGGTAATTCTTTTTCCTTCTTCATTTTTAAATGTCTTTCTCTTCTCTTAATCTCTGCCTTTACACAGTGTACTTGATGGAACAAAGCTATTTACGATTAATACAACCAGAAACCAGTTGGGCCAGAGTTCTCAGGCCCTAAGTCTTTTCCATGCACATTTGGTGTGGGCAGAAGTGGGTCCCCTTTCACTGTCAGGAGACCTGCTGTGATGCTGGAGGGATGAGTGAGCGTGCTATGAAGCTTTTAGGGCTGATTTCCTTGTTATAGAAGTGGAAAATCAGTGACAGAAAGAGGGTGAGTGTAGGTGTTGGAACTTTGTCCTATTAGGGAACAATAAGGTTCCTTTCTGGAGAGGTTAAGAAACAGGAGGGTAACTTCACTGTTCCTTTATCCTTTTCTCCTTCTATCGTCTCCTCTCCCTATAAAATACATTTTTTTCCCCTTCTCCCAAAGGGACAGGAGCTTTACAACTGACAGTTTGCATACTGCCAAGACCAATCAATCAATAATGATTTGTTGAGCACCCACTAGACTAAGTGCTACAAATACAAAAGGCATATAATCCTTGCCCTCAGGGACCTTACACTGTACTAGGGACATTATATTATTGAAACCAATGAGAACCCAGTTTTTAAGATCATGTGCAGGGCACTCTGCATAGGGCAATTCTCCATATGGATATTTTGGGAGCCTGCTTCCGGGCACCTAAAACTGAAGGTACTGCTCTCCCCTTCTGAGCACAGACAGGTCTTCCATAACTGTTTCCTGTCAGCTTACTGTGTGGCAAAGAAGGGCTTTTTTGATTGGCTCCTGAAATGGAGCTGGGTGTACATACAAGAGTCATGAAATTGTGCCAAATTGGAAACTCCATTTCCTGATGGCAACGAGGCATTATCTGCTGGGAGATTCTGGATGGAGAGAACACTAGCATCCTGTGTTTGTGCCCACATAGGCCAACGTGAAGCCACATCCATATGGCATGGCTATTTTCTGTGTCTATTGTATTTCATTCTTTGATGGCAAGGATTAGCCTGAAAGGTTGGAAAAGTGCCAGAATTCTGAGAACTGAAGTTCGTATTCCAGTTTGCTAGCAGCCAAGCCGGATGATGGATAAGTGTAGTCCAAGGAAGATCCTTTGAGTCCCAGTCCGGCGGTGGATGGATCCATTAGCTTGCGATCAAAGCACTGTATCTTGCAATGAAGGACACTCCTCTGACAACTATGACTTGTTCACCTGCTTTGAGTCTGAATCCATGATCCCTAAGGACTAGGATAGTAGGTGTGCTCCTGGTGTTGAGAGAACTGCTTTGTAACTTTGGTCCTTACTATATGTTCTCAGTTAATATGACCATTTTCTAAAAGCTAATTGAGATTAACTGGTTAAATTGATGGTAGTGTAGCATCAATGGCATTGATGATATTGACAAAATATTAGCTGGTACTAGTGATTGATATTGGAGGAACACACTGGAATGGGGGTGAGTCGATAGCATTAAAGGACCCCCAACTCCTCTGGGATACCCTTAGACCCCTGAGAGGAAGTTGTAGTTAGCCTTGCTCTGTGGGGAGTAGGAATTGGGATGAAGACCTCCCAGAGTTTTGTAACATCATCTTCACAGATAGGTAAATACAGAATGTTATTGTTCAGTCTTTTTTCAGTTATGTCTGATTCTTTCTGATCCCATTTGGAGTTTTCTTGGCAGAGATATTGGAGTGCTTCGTCATTTCCTTCTCCAGCTCATTTTATAGATGAGGAAACAGAAGCAAATAAGGTTAAGTGACTTTCCCAAGGTCACACAGCTAGGAAGTGTCTGAGATCAGATCTGAACTCAGGAAGATATGTCCTCCTGACTCCAGGCCCTGCACTCTATCCACTGCTCCACCTAGTTGCCCTAAATACAGAATACATAACAGAAAATATACAGGGAAGTATAAGAGACAAATCTTAGACTGAGGTGATTGGCTTTCTTCCAGCATCGAAGCAAGCATATAGCCACAAACTGCTCTAGACAATTCATCTCCCATAGGTAGAATGCTTCTGTCCACAGGAAATAGAAGATGATGTTCTTTCTCTCTTTATCACATCCTAATTAATGATGGGAACTGGGTGCAGGAAATGAAGATTAGAGGATCTGAAAGAAGAAAGAAACAAGCATTTATTAAATACCTAGTTTGTACCAGGCACTGTGCTAAGTACTTTACAAATTTCTTACTTGAGAGATTCCCAATGACCCTGGGAAGTAGATGCTACTATGATCCCCATTTTACAGTTAGGGAAACTGAGGCTGGTAGATGTTAAGTGACTTGCCCAGGGTCACACATGTAGTAGTTGTCTGAATCTGAATTTGAACTCAGGTTTTCTTGATTCCAGGCCTAGATCTCTACCCACTGTGGTGCCTAGTCTTTTTGAACTGGAAGAGATCTTGGAGATCCATAGAACTATATAGATCTATAACTGTAAAGTTGCTCAGGAGTCATGTAGGTTGTCCTTTGTTTTATAGATAAGGAAAGTGAGTGCCAAACAGGTGAATGGCCCCAGGTCAGGAATTCTAGAAGCTGCAGAGAAGGTACTTGAACTTAGGTGCTCTGATTCCAAGTCCAGGGTTTTTTCTCCATTCTGAAAACTCATTTAGTGGCTTCTCACCCCTCTAAACTATACTCTGCCAATAGATTCCTTTATGATGTTAGGAAAAATCCTGTTGCCCTGGCCAATCTTTCCTGACAGAAGAGGCTTGGCTGAGCGTTTGGCCACAGAAATAGAATGATGAATTTGGTCTATCACCACAGTAAATTGTTGGTTGGGAATTAATCAGTTGTCCCTCTGTGGAGAAGCAGATTCCTTTTTCTCTTTCTCGCTGACCTTGCACCCTGTGTTTCACTGAAAGAAAGAAGGAAGGATGAAAGAAAGAAGGAAAAAAGGAAGAAAGGAAGAAAGAAAGGGAAAATTAAGGATATTCTGTAATTCAAAGTCTTTCCTTCTCTATTTCAGTCAATTGACGTCAAAACATAACACTGTGATACCCAATCAGTTGGTAGTCCTGGAATCGTTCCTTTGGGTTTGACATTTTCATTCCTCTTTTCAGTTATCGCAATGTCTCCTTGAAATGTAATAATAAGTTAACTTTTAACTTTAAAAAATTCCATAATTGAATTTTCTCTTCCTTCTGTGTGGATAGCCCTCATGGTGTGGAGATCCACTGACTGCCCCAAATTCCTTTGTGTGGGTGTTAGTGTTTATGTGAATTTATTAATTAATAACCCCCTGTATTCTTCCCAACTTCCAAGCCCCTCCCCAATCTATTTTGGTAAGTGTGATTTTTCTTGATCATTTAGAGGACCGGGAAAGTTCCTGTTGATGGGGAAGGCATACCAAGTGAAACTGCTTTTAAACCCCAGAACATAAAGATTTGCAAATCTTTCTGTAACCACTACCTCCTTGGGATGTGAAACTGGCTAGAACAGACTGTGCCATAGACTTGCAAAAGATATGGAACAGGCAAATTAAATGTATTATTTACAGCAGCTCTTCTCTTCCAAATGCTAGCTATTTCTAATTCTGAAGAATGGGAGACATCATTTCTGTTGTGTGCTGGATATCCCTTTTTATAGAATGGAATAGGACCATGACCTTGGGGACATCCAAGCTGGAAAAATTTTCTTTTTTTTTTTTCTGAAAAAGTGAAACTCTGCAATCTGTAATCTTCTCTGAGAAGTTAACAGTAAACACATCCTACTTTTGGCGAATTGTTACTCAGCTCCTGGCATGGGACAAGGTGGGTGTTCCCCAAGGCGGTCCTATTCGGAAAAGAGCAGTATATATATTTCTCTGCTGTTGTGACTCTCTCCTACCTCACTTTTCAGCCTTGTTATTTATACTCCTTTTTATGGACTCTACATTTCAGCCATAGTGGATTGCTAACCATTCTGCAAACTTGACACTCCGCCTCTGTGCATAGATAGGTGCAAGGTGATTCCACTCCCAGAACGCACGAATTTCTCATCTTTACTGTTCAGAGTCCTTGCCTTACTTGAAGGCTCAGTCATTGTGCTACTTCTTCCATGAAGTCTACCTTGATCTTTCCACTACTCTCCCCTATTATCAGTGTTCACCCTTCCATAGATTACCCCTCCACAGAAGGTAAGCTTCTCCTGGGCAGGGGGTATTCATTTTTCTCTTTGCATCCCCAGCATGTAGGTAGTATGTACCTTGCACATAGTAGGTAATTAATAAATGTTGAATTGAAAAAAAAGAAACATTTTCCTTTATTAATGAATTAGGTTATACACAAACAATGGAAAGTTACACCGAAGGAATAATAGTAAATATCATTCAGCTCTTCTTCATCACTTAGTCATTTTCATTTAGTAAAGGCCAATTTTTTTTAAAGTCAATATTTCTGGGGCAGAAATGGAGCAGCCCAGTTGCACAGTGGATAGAGTACAGGGCGTGGAGTCAGGAAGACTCCTCATCCTGAGTTCAAGTCTGCCTTCAGACACTTTGTTCAAGCCAGTTTAAAAGCATTTATTAAGCATCTGCTCTAACAGATGGTATAAAGTACAGGGGCTACAAGGTGGGGTGGGACGGACAAATAGCCCCTGCCCCCAGTGAGTTTACATTACAAAACAATGTGTCCAACAGATACACAAATACAAAATATATATGAAATAAAGGCAAAGATGATCATCACTATAGAATCTGGAGTCAGAGGACCTGGGTTTGAATCCCAGCTCTGCTACCTGTTTGTTACCTGGGTACCATTAGGCAATATTATATTTCACTCCATTCCATCTCCGTTTCATTGTTTGTAAAGTGAGATAATTGGATGAGAAAGGTCTTAGAGGCCCCAGCTAGCTCTGAATCTGTGCTCCTCTGTTCCAGGATGATCCTACAGTAACCGTGACCATCAAGAACACGGAGCCACTGTGCTGGTACAGGTTGTTGTTGTACACAGATATTCTTGGACTTAGGACAGGATGTATTTTGTAGTCATCCAACCTCCAATGTCCTTAGACTTAAAATAGATTAAATTAATAAAAACAGAGTCACCCAGAGGAACTTCCCTGTAGCAAAGTCCTAGGCTATATAGCTAAAAATTATAGAAATCTTGGACTTAATCGCCTCAGATGCAAGGCTGTAACTAGGACAGGGCATAAGAAGCTTTGCCCAGGGTACCAATATTTGTAGAATGAAAACACGCTTCCACTAATTTTGTGGCATAAAAATAACTGAAGTTAGCATTAAGTTAACAAGAATAATTAGTTAAAATAGGAAGTTGCCTGATGGCATTCTTCTTCCCTACAGGGAAGGGATAAACTCCTTCATGACCTACTCTGTTCACTTGCTCTCCTTCCATGTTGGTCATGCCCAAAATGATCTTGCTTTGTTCAGGGGATTGTGCTCATGGGCACTGGGGTTCTAGGGTCTCTGTCTCCCACATAAAGGGAATTCACTCACCTCCACTCCAAATGAATCACCTCAAGTACTAAAATAAATAGTTATATCTCTGCTTCAGATGAACTGCTCTTAAGACTAACTCAGTGAGACCAGAAATAGCCTCCATCTCATAGCTGTCTTAATACTCAAATTAGTATCATGTCCCCCCTATTTACTACAACTTTCTTCCCTTTGAACATACCATGGATTCTTAACTCCTTTAAAGACCACATTCTTTAACCTTCTCCACATTCTGATCAATAATTATTAGCCCTCTGAGCGATAGCTAGCTCTTGGTTAAATCCATACTTGGAATACCTTCTATGAGAAACTATATCCATTCAATCTTGCCATAATATACCATCAGGAATTTCTAGCTGGAAGGGACCAGTGAGATCATCTTATTCAATCCACAAAAAATTAGCGGAGGGAATATCTACACCCTTGAAACTGTTGGTTCATTCAAGGGGTCATTAGGAGGCAAAGTGTCATGGATTGATGGTATCATTACTGATAATAAAAACTTGTCTTTGCAGGTAGCTAGATGGTGAGGTGGACAGAGCACTGGCCTAGAGACAGGAGGACCTGAGTTCAAATTCAGCCTTAGACACCTACTGGGGGTGAGACCCTGGGCAATTCACATAACCTCTGTTGGCCTCAGTTTCCTTAACTGTAAAATGAACATAACAACGGTACCTACCCCATAGGGTTGTTGTGATGATAAAATGAAACAATATTTGTAATGCGCATGGCACGGTGCCTGACATCTAGTAGGCACGACATACCTGCTTACTCTCTTGTCCTTCCTCCTTTGTGCGATGCTATTTATCCCTACCCTGACTTTGGCACTGCACTGTCACAAATCAATAAAGGCTCAGAGACAACTATTCAAGTCACAATCAAAATCCCGCACTCTACAGGAAATTTTCCCCACGTCTCTTAATTCTAATGCTTTTTTCTCTGTTGATTACTTCTTATCTATCCCATATATAGCTTGTTTTCACATAGTTGTTTGCATCTTGTCTTCCCAGTTGGGGGGAAAGGAGAGAGAAGGAGGATTATGTCTCCCACATGTTTGGGGAGTAAACTTAGTTATTTGTGATTATATCTTTGAGAAAATATTTATTTATAATAGAGAATCCAACTATTAGTGGCTAATGAAATTCGAGTGCAGGGGATTCTTGTTACTAGAAGGAACACCATTGATCAAGTCTGGAGCCATTTTCAGAGAACCTAGATATTTCCAAGTCTCCTTTAGGATGTGGGAGAATCCCAGGGAAAGGAGAAATGGAACATACCTGACATTTAGGTAATGAGAGCCAGGATAGTCAGTCTTACTCATACAAATCTCAACTTGCAGATGAGTAACATAAAGCAAAGAGATCTTTTCATTGTCCAAGTTCATAGGGCTAGTTAGTGACAGAATTAGGATTATGGTAGAGTCTCTGTCTTTTGGTTTCTACCTCATCTCTCCTTTCCTGCAGATAAATGACCACTGAGAAGCATGTGATATGTGCCTTTTGAAAGCTAAAGTAATGGACCATTTAGAAGTTTGCAGTTTTATCCCTGGGCAGGATACATTTTCAGATTTCTGTCTATCAAATACCAGTACTCTGAGACTGGCTTCAACTAGACTCCTGAGGATGAAGAAAATAGGAGATCCATTTGAAATCATACCTGACATTGAAGTACATTGTTGAACTGGCAGGTTGCTAGAGAAGATGAAAGGGCAGACACTTATCTGAGGAGTAATTTGTGTCTATCCTTACCTAAAAACATTAAATAGCATTAGACCACCCTGTCCATAAGGCTATCAAAGCCAAGGGACAAGTGCACCATCCTAAAAGTATTGAATTCTGTTTTTAGATGCCAAAGTCCTTCCCTAGACAGGAGCCCATTCAGAAGAGCATGTCTTTTAGAGATTTATTCATTTACTTTTACGTAGAGATGTTCTTCCTGTATAAAGGGAAAAAGTCACTGACTATACCTAAGATTTGGAACATTCAATTCCTTCTCTTAAATACCCAAGTAGGTCAGCAAGGGTTTGTTTAGTACACTGACACCTTCCACATCATAGGGTTTAGGGGAATGCACCTCCACTCAATATAGAAAATCCATAATCCATAAAATTTTTGGTGCTCCCTTCTACCAGAGGACAAGTCTGATTTTTTTTTTCTTTTATGGGGTATTAATATAACCTTATTGTAAAATTTGGGTTAAGGATTTGGTCATAGGCTATACGTAGGTAAATGTTAAGTGAAAATAATGTATGAAAAAAAATAACTTTTTCTGTTTTATGTACTGACCTCCCTGTGTCATCTGCCTCTTCTGCAAAACTCCCTCCAAATTTCCATTTAATTTTTTATGTTGACCCACAATATATCAAAACCACGATAGGGAAAGTCAGGATGTGGAAGGGAAAACTGTGTATGTGTGCCCAGTACCTTCAGAGCAAAAGAAGAAGAAAGCAGGCCTGGAGCAAGTAGAGCTTCAATTCAAGTCAATTCAGTTAGTATTTATTTTTAGTTTTCAACATTCATTTCACAAGATTTTGATTACAATTTTTTCTCCTCCCATCTTTCCTCTACTCCCACCCCAAAATAGCAAGCCTACTGAATACCCCTTCCCCCACTCTGTTCTCTCTTATATCCTCCCCCTTTAACCCCCCTAGCTTTCTAGTAGGGAAAGATGGGTTTCTATACCCCAGTACCTATATATCTTGTTTCCCAGTTGGAAAGGACCTGTAACCAGATCTTTTTCAAGAGGTGATCAGTGAATTCTTTCAATTTCTATTTTGCCCTCTGGTTTTAGAATATCAGGGCAATTTTGCTTGATATTTTCTTGAAAGATTTTTTTTGATCATGGCTTTCACCTAGCTTTCAATAATTTTTAAATTACCTCTTCTGAACCTATTTTCTAAGTCAGTGGTTTTTCCAATGAGATATTTCACACTGCCTTCTATTTTTTCATTTGTTTGGATCTGTTTTATAATATCTTGATTTCTCATAAAGTCATTAGCTTCCAATTGCTCCAGTCTAATTTTGAAGGAATTATTCTCTTCAGTGAATTTTTGAAATTCTTTTTCCATCTGGCAAATTCAGCTTTTTAAGTCATTCTTCTTCTTATTGGCTTTTTGGGCCTCTTTTGCCATTTGAGTTAGTCTATTTTTCGAGGTGTTATTTTCTTCAGTATTTTTTTGGGTCTCCTTTAGCAGGCTGTTGAATCACTTTTCATGATTTTCTTGCATCATTCTCATTTCTCTTCCCAATTTTTTCTCCACTTCTCTTACTTGACTTTCAAAATCCTTCTCAAGCTCCTCCATAGCCTGTAACCAGTTCATATTTTTCTTGGAGGCTTTTGAAGCAGGAGTTCTAACTTCACTGTCTCCCTCCCACTCCATGCCTTGTTCCTTTTTGTCCCCAGAAAGGATTCTATGGTCTTTGTGCTTCCATTGCTTGTTCATATTGGCAGCCAATTACTTGATTTTTGAGCTCTTTGCCACAGTAGAACTCTGCTTCCAGAGTGGAGAAAGCTATGTCCCAAATTGCTGGGGGTTTTGCAGCTGTTGGTGCTATTAGATGGGCAACCTCTCTACAGCCCTCACAAGCTCTGGCTCACTGGCCATACACCCCAGGACCACTATCCAAGACCACAATTCAGATCCAAGTAGCTCAAAGCAAGAGCGATTACCCTCTGAATGGTCACTTGGTCCTCCTACAATCTGCAGGCCAGGAACTCCAGAAGCAGCCATGAGGCAGCGTCTGCAGCCACCATGCCTCCTCCGCTGCTCACCCTTGAGATAGCAGCCGGACCTCACTCCCCCTTGTTCCAACAAAGTTCCACACTGACCTTTTACTTTGTCTTTGGCATTTGTGTATTGTGAAGTCTGGAAACTGCTACAGCTGCTGGTGATTTACGCGTGTGAAGCCTGCTCCACCCGCAACTGCTGGTTGGGCCTCCCTGGGGCTAAAACCATGGCTCAGGTGGTACTACGTTGTGCTCCCAGCACACTACAATGGACCCTTCCTGCTGGCCTGCCAGGCTTCCTTCAGTGGGAGATTTGTTTCTCTTTGTCACTTTGTGGGTTCTGTAGCTGTAAAGTTTGTTTAGAGTCATTTTTTACATGTTTTGGAGGGGGAGGGAAGCCAGAGCCACGTGGAAGTCCTGTTTCTACTCTGCCATCTTGGCTCCATCCCCCTTGGTTAGTATTTATCAAGCACATTCTATGCAATTCACTGTGTTGAGTGTGGAAAGCCCAAACACAACAAATAAAAAACAATCTCTTCCTTCAAGGAACTTATGTTCTAGTGTGGTGATGCAATAGGCATACAGATACTGGGGAAGAAAGACTGACATACTTTGTGGTAGATGGGATGATTTACATAAATTTTGTAGCTCAATAGGAAGGATTGGACTAGAACAGAGGAGTCAGAAACAGCTCCTTGTAGCCACCCTCCTGAGTGCTGCCCAAACCAAATTAAAATGTAATTGGGACATATTTAACAAAATAAATCAAAATATAATAAAATGCAATGTTAATATTTGGTTTTCTAAATCAATACGCAGCCTTCAGGGATCCTTATCTTTGGTTTAATGGTGTTTTCTCTTCCCCCTGGGGTGGGTAAAAGATGAAAAGAATGAGAAAGCAAGGTTTGATCTTCAGAGCATATCAATTTATGAAGCAACGAATGACAATTCTCCAATGAATCAATACCAGACCTCCTCAACTTAGGCCTGGACCCTGAATACAGGGGGAGACACTTTTATACATAAGAGCAATTAATTAAAAGGAAACAATAAAACATTAGTTATTCTAATTTCTAATTGGATAAAAGACTTTCTAAGTTGGGAAAGGGTGAGCAGACAAGTGCAATTCCATGAATTCAGAAAAAGAGGTATCCCACTCCCCCCAAGTGTCTGTGAAAGGAACATGGACACAATAACTGAGTGATTGGTAGGGGCCCAGCTTTTGGATAAGACATATAGTTTACTTGAGATGTACACATATGAGGAAACTCCTTGCATCATTCTTAGGATCTGAACAGGTTTCCTGTCAGCATAAACTAGGTCCTTGCTTGAGGATCTCTAAGCAACAGATAGAGGTGGTCCAGTATCCTAGCCACTCAGGGCTAGGTTCAAAAATATGACCCCAAATTTCCACAATTGAATAAAATTTTCTCACAAGACAGAATTTGGACTGCTGGGTGGCACAGTGGATAGAGTGCCGGGCTTGGAGTCAAAAAGTCTAATTTTCCTGAGTTCAAATATATCCTTAAACACTTACTAGCTGTGTGACTCTTCACAAGTCACTTAATCCTGTTTGCCTCAGTTTCCTCATTTGTAAAGTGAACTGGAGAAAGAAATGTCAGTCCACTCCAGTATCTTTGCTAAGAAAACCCCAAATGGGGTCCCGAAGAGCTGGACCCGACTGAACAACAATGACATCAAAGCATTTAAAGACCTTCAATCTGGTCATTCTCTCTAGAGGACTGAGGAGCAGAGACGACCGAAAAACAGGGAAGCGTAATTGCGTAGAAACTAAGCTAGCTCCAGAATCGGTCACAAGGTGGAGTCAGTTTGGTTCCCTCAAATCTCCCAATGAACCACTCGCTATCCTAATCCCCTCTGCTTTCTCACTTCTTTCTATCTGAGTTTGATGCTCTGAATTAGATGTTCCCTGAGGTCTTTTATAACTTTGGGACTCTCTGGTTCTGGGTTTAAGAATTATTTGGGGAAAAAAACTACATGAAGTCACAGAACGGAATGATCGTTGTTAGCTTGGACGATTAGGGAAAGTTACAAAGGATACCTGAACTGGGCCTTAAAAAAAGAAATTCAGGATTAAGTTGGATGGAGAGGAAAGGGAATTATTTTAAATTATGAATTGCAGACTTCTCTGCAGAGAGGTCCTTGACAAGGAATGTTCTTTACCTCCAAGGACCAAAAGAAAGAATAAATGAAATGGTTCCTTTTGGCCTAAGTTTTCAAAATTTTATGGTGACACAAAACTAAACTACAGTGGGGGACAGTGAAATACAACCAGGTTTGATTCATTTGTGCCCAGGAAGACCAAGGGAAATACCATGACAATGCCCTGTGTTTTACTAAATGGAAAATTAATTCCAAGGAGTAAGACCTATGGTTATTCACATTTCACCAAACCAAGTTCAACAAAATATTTTTCAGGGCACCGGGAAAGTGGCCAGTGGTGGTAGTCCACATTCTAGAACCTGCAAGGACATCCAAAACAAATCTGTTAGGAAATGTGGAAGTAAAATTCATTTGGAAAGGAGCTCGTTTCTTAGATGAATGGTTTTCCAGATCTTTCAGGGTTTTCATGGAAGATAATAAAAAGAATATAATCACAATGGTAGTGAATTCTCTCTTCTCTTCCTTCTCTCATCTTCACCCTCAATCCCCAGACCAGTTAAAGGATGATTTTAGTCACACTCACCCTTCCGATCTGTACCTTTTTTACACACACACACACACACACACACACACACACACACACACACACACAGAGCCATGAGAGGTCCTGTTTAATTTGACTGTGACTTGTGTTATGCATACAGATACATTTCTAAAGCACCATAGGTCTTAATGTAAGAAAATGCTTATGGGAAAGTCCAAAAAAAGTGTACTTGCCCCCTCCTTTACTAACACTTCCTTACCAGCATGACTTAGACAGCTGTCAAAACAGGTGCCAACAATCACTATTGGAGCGGATGTGCTCCTGGGACATGAAAGGGAAAACCTCTTGACATTCTGCCCTCGGACCCCAGCAGCTTTGGAAATCTGGCATGCCTGAATGGAAGACAGATGATGTTTTGCAGAGACCTTTCAGGTTCCTGGGATTATTTACAGCTACTCTGAGGCTCAACCCAGCTGCTAAGGGTTTTACCTTCTATCAGGAGAAACTTCTTTCTGTTCTTATTTAGGAAAATCATTATCCTTACTCAAGGGGGAGATCCATTAGGGGCTGTATTAAGCTGTTTAGAATACTCACATCTTTTTGAATAGAGAGATTAGCTGAATGGCAGATCAGAGGAACCAGCTTATATTTCTGCATGCTGGGGGCCAGTTGCCAGAACTCTATTTAAAGCATGTCTCAGAATAGACCAGGGCAGATGCCAACATAAGTCTTTTTGAAGCACAGTGGAGTGACCCTATATTTCATGGCCAGAGCCTGAGCCTTCTGGTTGCTAGGCTTCTGTTGGCAAGTCATCATTCTGAGATGAAATGTGGCTGGTCTGGGGCTGTTCTCCCAGAAATGTCTGGTATTAGCTTGTAGCAGCAGCCACCACTGGGTTAGCAGAGCTTTTCTCCCCAATGCCAGACTCTGAAAACTGATGCCCAACTGATCTTTAAATTTTTAGAAAATCCCAGGCCACTGTATTCAGTAATTCAAGACAAGTTGTGCTTAGAGGACAAGAAAGTAAAAGCATTGAGGAATTTAACTGGCTTCCCCTCTGAGCCTAAGAATGAGCTAAAAAGCACACAAATTTGAGGGACAGCTGCTGCATGTAGCATATTGGCCTGTAAAGCTCCCTGCCCAGAATGGAAATGACCTCAGATGATTCTGATCAGGTAAATGGCTTCCATTGAACCTGAAAGCACAAATATTTCAGGATATTTCCCTTGGTATTGGCCATGTCTTAACCTTAAGGCAATTTAAAACACTCTGACAGACATGTGATCTATAAGAAGGATATACACACATGTGTGTATATGTATATATTATATATTATACAAACATATATTATTACATACACATATGTTATAGAATATATATTTTATGCACACCCCGGTTAACTTTCTCTTTTGGAAAGTAAACTAGAAGGACGTGTCATTATATGTATGTCTACATCTATACGCGTGGATATTTCTCTGTATAATATACACATGCCCTATCTGTATCTCTATATAGCCATACCAATATCTATGTCTATATTTATATCTATATCACATACCCTGCTGTTTTATTTTTCAAAAGAGAAAGTTTCCCAGTAGAGAACATCGCCATAAGGGGAAATGGCTCTTGCATCCTGGATTGTTATAGCCTACTGTTTGCCTGCCACGATGGTCTCAATAGGACTCTTTTGCTCCTCTTTGCTCTCTGTTACTCCATCTGCAGCCTGATCAGGCTGAAGCTTAACACTAGAAATGTGAATTGCTTCCCCTTCCCACATACCTTCAATATGCTGGCTTCCAGGAGGCACAGCGTGAGGCTCAGTCTACTGTACAGTGGCTGTTCTATATTCAGCTGCATGGCCTTTCCCATGGTACTAACACACTCTTTCTTTTGTCTCTGTTATGGAATTCCTACTTCCTTTCCCTGTCCCTTTCCCTTTCCTTTCCTTCTGGTATGAGCTTTTGTTGTGAGCTACCATACTGCTTTCAGAACTAACTCTTAACTTCTTTTTACTGGGAATAACAGTTTTTTGCCACAGTTTTATAATTTCCTTCGTATGTTGTCTATATGGACAGTGTTTGGAGTGTTCAGGGAGGACTAGCACCTCTGGTGTGAAGGCGGCTGAGCCCTTTTCAGGGCTACTCATCCACTCACTTTGGTGTCCACCTTCACCCAACTCTCACCTGTGACTCCAAGAAACTATAGAATATCCAATGGCCATATCCTGGTAAACTCTCTCAACAGACAGGCTAAACCAGATTGAGGACGACCAATGGGACTCAAACCTGTTGGCGAGTTAGGGAGATGTCTATCCCAACCATGTAAAGACTTTTCTCAGCATAATAGAAAGATGAGAACAATTTGTTCCAAGTACCACGAAGGTGGCTGAAGCAAGCCTTGTAGAGTGCTTAGAGCTTAGTCAGGCATCAGAGATGCCAAGGTCATCCACTGCATCCTAGGCCAGTAGTCTTCAATGACTCTGGGCTGATGACTTTGTACAGCTCTGTCTCACAAATCCGATTCACCCATAAGTCAAGACATCACTCTTGATGTCATTGGTCCTCTTTGGAAAAGGACACACAACAATAATACGGACAGAACATTTGGTTTAAACCTCTGTTTGCTCTTTCTCTCAAAAGTAGGGTTTCTTTGACCAAACTGGTATCTCCATGGTCCTATTTGCCTGGCCTCGGTTCCTTCTCCATTATGCAGTCAGCCCTGAGTACTAAGCATGTTCTATTCCTCTTTTAGATGTGCTTCGACATTTAATTATTATAGACTTTGTTTCTGTTGGGGTTTGAAACAGACAGTGGAAGCACAGAGCTAGCTGATTCATCATGGTAACCTGAACCTGAAAAGATGGGCTGGTAAATTATTTTGAAACTTTGAAAACCAATTTATCTCCACCAATCAATAGTTAAGTACTACCTTTGTCCCAGGTTATGTGCTAAATCCTGGGAGTAGGAAAAAAAAATCAATCTCCACCCTCAACAAGTTTACATTCTGATGAGGGGAGATCTAGATTGTACATTCATAGACAAGATCTGTGCAGAGTAGGTGGACGATAGCCTTAGGGAGGGAGGTGCTGGCAGGTTGGGGAATTGGGAAAGTCTTCCTTCAGAAGGTGGTATTTGAGCTAAATCTTGAAGGCAGCTAGGAAGGAAGAAAACAAGCATTTGTTAAGTGTCTACTAGACCCTAGTTGTTGTGTTAAGGACTTTATTCATTTATTTTTTTAAAGTTTGGCAGTTTATTTTTATTTATTTGCTTTTTGGAAGGGGGAAGGTAGGGCAATTGGGGTTAAGTGACTTGCCCAAGGTCACACAGCTAGTAAGTGTTGAATGTCAGAGACCGGATTTGAACTCAGGTCCTCCTGACTCCAGGACCGGTGCTCTCTTCATTGCACCACCCAGCTGCCCCCATTAAGCACTTTTATAAATATTATCTCATTTGATCTTCCCAATAGCCCTGCAAGTTAGGCACTATTATTATTCTCCTTTTACAGTTATGGTAACTGAGGCAGACAGAGGTTAAGTGACTTGCCCAGGATCCCACAGCTAGTACGTGTCTGGGTCAGGATTTGAACTCATCTCTTCCCAACTCTAAGCCCAGCGTTCTATTCATTGTGTCACTCAGCTGCTTTAGGGACTCTATGAGACAGAGAAAAGAAGACAGAACATCACAGAATGGACATACAGCCAGTGTAAAGGCACTGGAAAATAAGGCATAATGTTTGAGGAATGTCAAGTGGGCCAATACAGCCAGACCCTAGAAGGCACAGAGGAGAGTAATGTGTACAACGAAAACCAGGGGAAGGGGCCAGGTTGTGAAGACTCTTTAATGCCTAGCAGAGGAGTCTATATATGATGCTAGAGGCAATAGGGGGCTGCAGGAACGCATGGAGCAGGGGAGTGAGATGGTCAGCCTAATAACTTTGGCAGCTCTGTGGAAGATGGATTGTAGTGAGGAGAAATTTAAGGCAGAGAGATCAATTAGAAGGCTACTGAAATAAATAGTCCATGTGAGTGCTGATAAGTGTCTAAGCTAGGGTAGTGACTCTTTTAGTGGAGAGAAGAGGATCTATGAGAGAAGTGAATATAAGAAGATTTGATGCCTGATTGGATATATGGGTTGGGAGAATGATTGAAAAGCGGTAGTGTGAGATATCTATATGCACACATACATGCACACACACACATATACATGTATGAACATATTACAATTAATTGATATTATTTTGTATTATTATAAGAATAATTAACACATTAATAAATGATTATATATTACATATGTATTTATATGTAATTATATATTATATATTACACAAACACATAGGGAAGAGGGATAGAGGGAAACACATAGGGAAGAATTGGGAGAAACTAGAACCTTTCATATATAAATATATATATATATATAAATACATATATATGACAAATTAATGTCATCTTCTTCCATTTCTTCATTCAATCAATATTATCCAGAGCACTGAATCTGGAGTCAAGCAGAATTTGGAGTCAGAAATCCTGCCTCAGACATACTACCTACCTGAGTGATCTTGGACAAGTCTCTTCATCTACAACTTCTAAAGTCTAAGGTCTATTCTACAACTTCCAGCTCTAAATCTCTGATCCTATGACCCTGTGTGTGTGGGCTTCTGTGGCCAATCATATTCATCTTTTGGTGGCCAAAAGATGACTCTCACGGTGAGATACCTTTCTGTATTTAGGGAGTCCAGTGCTTGGAAAATAGATATACCTTCCCTAACAATGCATTCACATGCCTCTCCTGCCCAAACTCCTTCAACTCTTGCCATTTTCCATTTTTTGTCATCTTTTTTCCAATTGGATGGGTGTGAAGTAGAACCTCAGAGTTGTTTTAATGTGCATTTCTCATGTTATTAGTAATTTGGAGTATTTTTTCATGACGGTTGATAGGTTGACTCTCTCCATTTGAGAATAGACTATTTATGTCCTTTGACTATTTAAATACTGGGGAATGGTTCTTATTCTTTTGCATTTGTATTTCTTCTTTATGTATTTTATCTTGGATAATAGACTGTTGTCAGAGAAACTTGTAAAGGTTTTTTCCCTTATTAATTTTCTCTCTCCTATTTCTTCCTGCATGCATAGGAGAAAACAAACAAACAAACCAGTTTTATTACTACCTCATCAAACATAACACATCTTTAAAAAAAATAATGAACTACACATAAGAAATTCACATGGCAAGGGGTGGAGTGAGGTAATAAGAGCCAAGATGGCACAACCAAGCTGTACTCTCCCAACATTTCCTTCCAAATAACTTTAAAATAACTCCTCAAATCAAATTTGGAGCAACAAAGTTGACAAAAGGTCAGACTGAGACATTTTTCCAGATTATAAAAACTTAAGACATTGGCAAGAGAGGTTTGTGACATGGGAGTGGAAGCTGCCCAGAGCTCAGCAGGAGCACCAAGGGTGGACCTTGGAGGCTGCAGCAACAGTGACAGCAGTAGCAGCAACAGGTTCTAGAGCTCTCAGCCTAGAGATGGTAAAGGGGGTCAGACAACAGGTAAGAAAGAGATTATAGGGATCCCTTTTCTGGTACTAGGTGTAGCTGCTTATTATTGGAAATTTTATTGCCCATAAGCAGTTCTGGGGCACAGTTCCAGGGTGGAGAGAAGTGCTTATGGTCAGTCACAAGGGATTAGTGGCCCTGGTTATAGTTCTCACTACCAGGGGGAGTTCCTAGGTAAAAACCAAAACACAGACCAGTGGAGCAGTGACCATACCTCTTCCTGGATCATACCACCTCAAAACCATCAAAAACTTTCAGACCCCCAGAACTAGCTCTGAAAACAGCAGCACAAGAACGTCTAAAGCTTGGAACAGTGCCTCCCCACCCCCAGGTGAACAGAGCCCAACTTAAACATAAAATTCAAAGTCAAGAAATAGGCTGGAAAAATAACTAAATGATGAAAGAAAGAACTTGAACATGAAAATCTACTATGGTGGCAGGAAAGACCAAAACAGAAACTCAGAAGATGACAATGTGAAAACAGCTACAACCAAAGCCTCAAAGAAAAATACTAATTGTATACAAACCAAATAAGAATTGCTGGAAGAATTTAAAAAAAAAAAAAGAAAGAAGAGTGGTAGAGAAAAAAAGGAAAAAGAAAAAAGAGTGATGAAAGAAAATTATGAAAAGAAAATTAACAGATGGGTAAAAGAGGCACAAAAAATATTGAAGAAAATGACACCTTAGAAAACAGAATTGGCCTAATGATAAAAAAGATACAAAAATTCAGTGAAGGAAAGAATGTCTTAAAAAGCAGAACTGGCCAAATAGAAAAACAGATACAAAAACTCGCTGAAGAAAATAATTCCTTAAATATTGCAATTGGGCAAGTGGAAGCCAATGGCTCCATGAGACATCAAGAAACAATAAAACAAAGTCAAAAGCCTTGGAAAATAGATCAAGGAGAGATAATTTAAGAATTATTGCATTACCTGAAAGCCATGATCAGAAATAGAACCTAGACATCATATTTCAAGAAATTATTAAGGAAAACGACTCCAATATCCTAGAATCAGAGGGCAAAATAAAAATTGAAAGAACCCATTGATTACCTCATGAATACCAAAATGAGAAGTTACTGGAGCCAAATTCCAGAGCTCCAAGGAGAAAATATTGCAAGCACCCAGAAAAAATAATTTAAATATTATGGAGCCACAGTCAGGATCACGCAAGATTTAGCAGATTACACATGAAAGGAGCAGAAGTCTTGGAATGTGATATTCTAGAAGGCAAAGGAATTATGATTACAACCAAGAATAACATACCCAGTAAAACTGAGTATAATCCTTCAGGGGAAAAACTGAATATTTAATGAAATAGAGAATTTTTAAGGACTCTTGCTGAAAAGCCCAGAGATGAATAGAAAATTTGACATTCAAATACAAGACTCAAAGAGAAGCATTAAAAAGGTAAACATGAAAGAGAATTCATAAGGGACTTAATATGGTTAAACTGTTTACATTGCTATACGGAAAAAACAATACATGTAAATCCTAAAAACTTTATCATTACTAGGGCAGTTAGAAGGAGTCTACATAGACAGAGGGCATGAGTGTGAATTGATTATGTTGGGATGATTTTTAAAAAATAAAGGGGGATGCACTGGGAGAAGGAGGAAGGGAGAGGAAAAATGGAAGAAATTATCTTACATAGAAAAGGTGCACAAAGAAGAACTTTTATAGTGAAGGGGAAAATGGAGGTGGGGTATGTGGGCAATGCTTGACTCTCACTCTCATTGGAATTGGTTCAAAAAAAGGAAGAATGTACACTCTTAGTTGAGAATAGAAATCTATATTACCAAATGGAAAGTAGGTGGTAAAGGAGATAAAAGAAGGGGAGAGGATGATAAAAGGGAGGATGAATTAAGGTAGGCAGTGATCAGAAGCAAAATTGACTTTTGAAGGACAGGATAAAAAGAGAGGCAGAGAAATATAAACAGAAGGCAGTAGGATGGAGGGAAATACACAGTAATCATAACTGAATGTGAATGGTATGAGTTCACCCATAAAATAGAAGCAGATAGCAGAATGGATTAGAAACCAAAATCTAACAATATGTTATCTACAAAAGACACACTTGAAACAAACACACACACACACACACACACACACACACACATAATTAAAATAAAGGGCAGAAGCAGAATCTGTTCTGTTTTGGCTGACATAAAAAGCCAGAGGTAGCAATCATGGTCTCAGAAAAAAGCAGAAGCAAAAAGAAACCTAATGAAAAGAGATAATCAGGGAAGCTACATTTTGCTAAAATGTACCATAGACAATGAAGCAACATCAAAAATTTTTACAGCAAATTTCTCTGATAAAAGTCTCATTTCTCAAATATATAGGAACTGAATAAAATTTACAAAAAATAAGAGCCATTCTCCACTTAATAGTCAAAGGACAGGAATAGGCAGTTTTTGGAAGAATAAATGAAGCTATTTATAATCATATGATAAAATGCTCTAAATCACTATTGATTAGAGAAACGCAAATTAAAATATCTGAGGTACTACCTCAGACCTATCAGAAATGACAAATCCTGGAGGAGAAGAGGAAAAATAGGTACACTAAAAAAGAGTTGATGGAGTTGTGAACTGCTCCAAATGTTCTGGAGAACAATTTGGAACTTATTCTAAAAGGTCATAAAATTGTGTATATACCCTTTTGTCCAGCAATACCACTACTAAGTTTCTAATGCAAAGAGATCAAAGGAAAAGGAAAAGGATTTTTATGTCCAAAAATATAGCAGCTCCTTTTGTGGTGGCAAAGAATTGGAAATTGAAGAAATGCTCATCAATTGTGGAATGGCTGAACAAGTTGGCATATGATTATGATGAAGTACTATTGTGCTATAAGAAATGATGTGAGGGGTGGTTTTGGGAAAAATAAAAGGCAAGACCTATGTGAACTGAAGTGAAGGTAGAAGAACCAGGAAATCATTGTGCACTGTAACAGCAATATTGTTATGATGATCATCTGTGAAAGACTTGGCTACTCTGATTAATACAATGTTGTTGTTCAGTCCTGGCAGACTCCTCATAATTCCATGGACCATGTTGCCCATGGATTTTTCTCAGTAAAGCTACTAGAGTGGTTTGCCATTTCCTTCTCCAGGGGGTTAAGACAAACTTAAGTGACTTGTCCAAGGTTACACAGCTAGTGAGTGTCTAAGATCAGATTTGAACTCAGGTCTCCCTGACTGCAGACCCAGTGTTTTATCCACTGAACCATCTGGCTGCTTTTTACAAAGGCACTACCTCAAAGACATAATGACTTGTCCGTGATTACAAAGACAGAAAATATTGGAGTTCAGATCTGAATTCAAGTCTTCTTTTCTCCAATTCCACTAAACTCCACTGCCTGATTGTTGATGAAATCTCAGTCAGGGTCTCCCATTGCATCCTGGGTCATCTCCAGTCATCTTGATGAATATCAGCTCACTGGATCCAGATGGCTCTGGAGGAGAAAGTGAGGCTGGCGATCTCGCACAGCCCTCTTTCACTCAAATCAAAGTCAACTGCAAGTCATGTCTTCATTTCCCCAATGTTGCAGTCCTCTTCAAAAACGAAGGACAAACACAACCATCAAAGTATGTAAGTATGGGCAAGGTACTATGTGTCCATGCAAGTATCTATCTATCTACACATACATACCTGCATATACATATAGAAAACACACACACACACACACACACACGTGAATTCAAATATCACTTCTCTGTAGATAATTTACAAATCAGTAGCTTCATACTCTTCTCCTGACCTTCACTTTCATAGTTCCCATAGGGCCTGTTAAACATTTCAGCTGTATATCTCTATCACTTCAAGCTCATCGTATCTAAAATTGAACTTTTTTTTTTACTTTAAAATCTACTTCTCCATTCTGACTGTCTCTGTTCAACATCTTCACCATATAGTGAATAAAGGACTAGGCTTGTCAGTCGGGAAGAGGTGTGTTCAAATCCTATCTCAGTTTCTAGCTATGTGACTTTGCCCAGGCTGCTTAACCCTCTCTGTGCCATGGCTCCTTCACCTGTTGGAATCAATGGCCCATAAGGTTCCTTCTAGCTCTAAATCTCTGATCCTGTAACTTTACAAACTTTTTTCTAACATCACATTCACCAATGACTGGAACCTCAGAGACATTTTTTATTACTTCCTTGCTCTTTCCCACCACTCTCATTTTTAACCAGTTACTAAGTCCTGACAGTTTGGCTCTCATAATATTATTTCCTTTGATCCCCATTCCTACTGACACCCCCTATTTCAAGTCCTCATTCCTTCATGCCTAGGTTATTCTGGCAGCCTGCTAACAACACCGTATGTCTCCAACCCACCCAACACACCACTCCAGACTAATTTAATTAAAACATTTATTTCGTCTTGTTATTCTCCCTTTCTCCCATCTCCCCCCACTCTAAACTCTTAAATGACTCCCTTGTACCTGTAAGAAAAAAGTTTAAACTCCTCAGTCCAGCATTCAGGATCTTCCAATTTAAGTTAATTAATATAATTAAAGAATTTCTTACTTGAAATGGACCTTAGAGATCATTTAATTAGAAGTGATGTGACTTGTCTGAGATTATATGGCTAGTTAGCGACAGTGCCTGGAATAAAATGTTTATCTTTTAACTCCTCGCTACTGGTTCCTTTCACGCCTCTTGATGAATTCAAGAATGATTCGTTGAGCCCTAATTATGTGCAACTTTCTTTACAATCTGGATCCAATCTACCTTTCTAAGCACATTTCTTGCTACCATTTTTTTATGCTTTCTTCACTCTAGAAGTCGAACTATTCTATTTATTATGACCTCTTTCCAGAATTTTGCCCATTCTGGTCCCAGGACCTGGAGCATTGTCCCTCTTTTGTATCTGTCTAGGGTTTATCTATCCTTCAAAGCCCACCTCAGGGCCAGCCTCTTCTCGTTGCTCAAGCCTAGAGTGATTTCTCCCCACTCTGAACTCTTAGTGCTTTCAGAGAGTGATAACTATTTGGCATCTAACCAATTATTCACTTATGGCATGTCTTAAGTTATTATTCAACTTTGCATGATTTATTTCTTATCTTTCCAACAAAATCCTTGAAGATAGAGGCTGTGTCTTGTTTTCTTCAAAGAGCCTATCATAAAAGGGTGTACAAGAGCCATAACCTTTGGTTAAATATTCAGTGTGAGCATTAACAAATTGACAAATGCTACAAATCAGGGCTTGAGTTATTGTTTTATTGATTTCTAGCCTTAAGAAAATGATGGAGAAAATGCTAATAATAGAGATTAAACTTAAAACTGTGTGTTTTTATGTGTCCTACATACATTTTTGCCCCCATCCAAAAGCTGGTTGTTAAACATTTACCAGCATAATTTTTCCAGCATAGTAATTTCCACATTGTAGGTGTATAAAATTTGTGGTTTTCAAAAAACATTTTTATTAATTTTTTTAAAAAATATATCTATATAATTTTTTGTTTCTGGAATAAATAAGTGTGTCCATAACATGGTACAATAGAAAAAGATGATTGTACATGAAACTGTAAACTATTATGTACAACTCGCTATTCCATATGTGTCATGTAGACATACACATGTATATGTATACATATAAAGTCATCATGAAAATTTTTTTTTTCCTTTTTTCCTTCCCTCCCCCACCCCCATCCTAGAGATGGCTACCATTACACAAAAATATGTATATGTATTCTATACATATTATTATTTATCAGTTCTTTCTTTGGATGTGGCAAAATCCTCCTTCATATGTCCTTTGTAGTTAATTTCAATATTTATAATAGTCAAAATGACTATAATATATATTTTTAATTGAATCCGTGTGACCTTGCGCAAGTGATATCACCACCTAGTTTTTTTCATCTACTAAAGGGATGGTTCTACTAGATAGTTTTAGGATTCCTTCCAAGCTCTGACATTCTGTAATCCTATGAATGAATGAGTATTTCAAGGATCTGTGAAGTCATCACTCCTGGTATTCCCTCCACTTATATAAATTGTAATCCTTCTATACTTTAGTAGCCAATCTTCATGAATTGCTCTCCATATAAAAATGAATACTCACAGTCAATCTTGTGGTGATGAAACACTCTGAAATGAGTAGGCTGATTCTTAGATGACAAATAGACAGTCCATCATTGGGTCTACTTCAGTAACTTGCAAAACATCTCAGTTACCTTGGAAGTCTTTCACTTTGGTGTGTGAAAATACGATGTGGCATTCAGGCTTCTTCAACTTCTGCTGCTTTACCACATCAAATTGGCTTTCTAAATCACCCTGCTGCCCTTTCTGCTATGTCCTAGGGGGACTATTAGACATGATGATGAACAAAGGGAGTTGAATAGTTATGGAAATTAAAATCATTTTTTAAACAGCAAGATCTGCTTTCAAAAGACCTTCAAAATATGCAGAATATATGGAAAAAAGTGAAGTTGATTGGTAGGATCACTTGTAATAAATGACCTCAGTTGACAAATTGTCTAAAATTATCTCCAAAAGGAGGTAAACTCCTTAAAGGTATGGGTAGCATCTTCCATATCCTTTGTAACAGTTACAGTCTAGTCCCAGATTCCATTCTCAGGTAATCGAGAGACATAGCAGAGATCAATCATCTGGTCTATACTGCAGTCTAAATAAATAGCCATCTTATCTCCTGAATGAAAGAGCACTGGGCTAATATTCAAAAAGCATAGATCATAACAATAAATTCAACATGAGCAATGTTTATTGAAAACCTACTATTTGCAGAGACCTAAGGGAGATCTAAGGTTAGATCAGACATGTTCCTGTCCTCTAGAAACTTATAGCCAAGTACAAGTGGGTAAAAAAAAATTGTGCTTAAGGGGCAGCTAGGTGGCACAGTGAATAGAGCACCAGCCCTAGAGTCAGGAAGACCTGAGTTCAAATATGAACTCAGACACTTAACACAAAAAACTAGCCATTTGACCTTGGGCAAGTCACTTAACTCTGATTGCCCTACCTTCCCCCCTCCAAAAAGAAACAAAAAATTGTACTTAGAGTTAGTTATACTATTTATTAGTTGTGTAACCACAGGCAAATTTTTTAACCTTCTTGAGTTTTGGTTTCTTCATCTTGAGAATTGTAATTTTTGGGTAATTCTCTCAATTGAGAGGAATGAGATCTCTTAGGAGAGGCATCCACATCAGAGGGCACCTAGTGACTGTGGATCAAAGACGGGAGGCCAAAGTGAAAGCAAAGAAATGTATTAGCATGTGAAGGAACACTGTTCACAGCAACTTCACCTTCCTATTACAACTGTGCTGCAATAAATGATCTTAATGGATTCTGTAGCTTTTTAGAACTGATTAGCACACACAATCAGTCAGTCACAGCCCCATTCTGGGGAACCTAAGCCAGACAAGTAGGAGGAAGAAGGAGGAGGAGGAGGAAGAGGAAAAGGAGAAGGAGGAGAAGAAATAGAATGAGAATTAGATAAAGGAAAAGGGGAGGGGGGCATCTCTTGAGAAATATTTGGCATGAAGTTGACCAGATGTTTTAATCAGAACGAGAAAATATTCTCTGTTCAAGGGCAGGAGGCAAGGAAGATAACTGAATAGTTTTAAAGTTCTTAAATAAGTCCATTTAGACAAAACTGCTGGTTTCTCATATCCAAGAATAATAAAAAATGTGGATGAAAACATCTACTTTGCTGTATCCTTGCATAGTTCGTTATATTTAGTTTTCTTCATGAGTAGCTGAGGCTTTGCCACTCTTAAACTACCAGTTAGTTGGGGGATTCGTCCATCAAGATGCTGTAAAATAATCCTGGTTCTCCCTGCCCTTTGCCCCGCCCCCCATGGTACTTGGCAGGTTATTGTGAGGTTGTGAGGTTCACGACAAATCCTGCAGATGAGATTATTTTGCTAAGGGATATCATAAATGACAATGCGCCACAATAATGCAAACCACGAGCCCTTCCCTAACCCCCCAGCTTGCCTCAGCCCCAATTGCACTGTATTGATTTTCTATGTACTTGTAGGGCTCATCCTCTGTAGAAAGTAAGCTTCTTGAAGGCAGGGGATGTTCATCTATGTCTTTATATCTCCAGCACTGAGCACAAAGCAGGTACTTAAGAAATCCTTGTTGACTGATAATGCTAACGATTATGCAAGAATCAGGAGTAATATGTAGATAGGAATCTTGTACTGAACAACAAAAAGGACCAGACAGACTGATCTTCTTGTCCCTTTTGCTCTCCCAGGCCAGTCTCTAGATTTCATGAGCAGGGACAACATGGTAGACTTTTGGTGAGACAGGGGCATGGCATTAGTAACACAGTCGAATCATGGAATTTTACAACAGAAAGGGGCCTTAGAGAACATGGAGTATTCCCCCCCGCCTTTTACAGATAATGAAACTGGCCCAGAGAGGTTACATAATTTACCTGAAGCCATGAAGAGATGACAAAGTCACCATTAGAATCCAGGTCTCCTAAATCACATCTGAGTGTTGGAACTAGAAGAAAGGCAAGAGGCTAAGGGAAGATAATAACTCCCTACCCTCCCTTGATGCCTTACCTGGATGGTGAGAGTCAATATTGATTTATGGGAACTGAATAAAAGACAATCTAAATTCAGTAATCTCCCCTCCCCTCCCACCTAGAACAGTGATCACTCTTCTTTCTGGATAATGCAGACCTGAACATCCCTAGGAAGCTGAATGTAGCCTTTGTTTATTGTGGAATTCCAGAAGCAAGTAGAGGTTAATGGTCCACAATTTGCAAGGGAAGAGTGCAGAGCTTTGCAGAGGTGCTTTTTCCTTTCCCAAGTCTTATTAGCCCAGCTGCAGGAAGAGGCTGAAAAAGCAATATGAAGCACCATCATTCTGCTCTTAAGACTTATAAAATTAGAATGAAGATGGGGGAACTAAAGGTTAGGTGAGCCTGGCTTATAAGAGAGACTAGATACTACAGTGTTCATATTAAAGAGGAACTGAATAGACCATATCAGATTGCATGCTGTTGTGGGGAGGAGGGAGAAGAGGGAAGGGGAGAAAATTTAGAACTCAAAATCCTATGGAAGTGAATATTGAAAACTAAAAACAAACAAACAAATAAATAAATGAATAGAATTTTTTTTTAAAAAAAGAGGAACTGAGACCAAAATAACCAAGGTGAGATCAATTAATCAATCAATAAGAATGTATTAAACACCTGCACTATGGTACACACAAGTACAATCAATGAAACAGTCCCTTCTCTCAAGAAGTTAACATTCTAAGGTAGAAGACAACAAGCACTTAACTAAGTATATATAGAATAAATATAAAGAGAACAAATACAAGGTAGATCAGCACAAGGTTGTTAGAGAGTATGAGCACTAGCTTTGTGGGGAGAGGGATGGAAATCAGGAAGAGTTTCATATAGAAGGTGGCATTTGAATTGGATCTTAAAGGAAGACAGGCATTCTATGAAGCAGAAATAAGGAGGGAATGCATTCAGACATGGAGCACAGCCTTGCAAAGGCACAGAGATGGGAGATAAACTTCTTGCTGCATGTGAGGACAAGGGAGAAGGCCAGTTTGGCTGAATCACAGAGGCCAGGTGTGGGAGTAATTGTACATCCAGCAGGCAGGTGAGAGAAGCTAAATCAGAACATGGATGCCAATCTGTAGCTTTTCTCTCACCTCATTGAAAGCTCAAAATATTTCCTACTATACACAGGAAAGGAAGATGGATAACTTCTGTAGTAACCAAAGAGGGGAGCATTTTATCAGGTTCCTATGTGGCAGGGACAGTAAGGGGAAGGAAAAAAATAAAGGCCAGTATAGACTATTTACCAGAGGAATGATGGACAGTGTTATCAGGAAGAGCACAGAGCCCTTGGAACGGCAGAGGGGATGTAATGCATGGCGGGACTAGTGTTGAGCCTTTGACCCAAGTTAAGACTAAATCATTTTCCATTTTTTAACCTTAGTAAGAAGAACCAAGAAAAAGAAATCAGATGCTAAATTTCTTTCACTGGCTAAAGCTATTCTTTCCTCTGGAACTTTTCCACAATGAGATGATTAGGAAGGATGAATGATGACAAGGAAAGTCATGTCATTTAAGTAGAGAAGAACAGAACCATTTAGGGAAAATAGTTTCTAATTTTTACTGAAAAGAAGGAATCCACCTGGCCCTTCTGGGCCTCCTTCCGTATGGTGGAATGAATAGCATGAAAAGGGACAGGTAAGTGGGTCCGTATGGTGTTGCAATGTCTTTGGTAAGCATTAATTACTCAACAATGCTTCAGTTATTGTCCAAGTGCTTGGGAATAGGGAATGAAAGTTTTTAAAAGTGAGGGAAGGAGATGTTGACCTTTGAGCTATGTTCTCATCTGGAGGAAAACTGTCCCTGAGTTAAGGTCTCTCCAATTGTGGGCATTCTTCTTTTTGGCCACACTAAACAGAGATGTCTCGGTGCTTCTGTGAGAATCCTGCTGCTATCCTCAACTCCATACTTTGGCGGGATAGTATCCCGAGCAACTGTCCTGCTGAATGAAGGCTTTTGCACTGGTATGCCTAGAGTTGTTTCTTTTCTTGTACTTACTTTTTTCTTGAAAACTCAGAAAACTCAAAACGTTTTCAAAGCCTTCTAGAAACCTGAAGTGTCTTGGGTTCCTCCCATTTCTATTATAAATAGATCTACTTTTGAGTCACCTTTCTACAGCTGATTCTCTGGTAGCATCTTTTCAGTGACAAGACTATTTCTTTTTATGGAGACATAAATTGGACCCTACAGGGGCTTCTTCAAATTTTTCCTCTTTTATTTAGGTCCGTATTCCTTTTTTTTTTTTTTATCCCATTCTCTTTCTAGGATTTGGGGTCAGATGTCCTAATGAGACTAGAGCACCCCATGGAAACATGTTATCTTCCTAGGGGTCTCTTTCGAATGAACAATAGTATAGTTGGCAGACTGAACTGTACTGCAATAAGTAAACATGAAAGAAAAAGACAGACAAAAGCAGATTTAGTGGGAATAAGGTAGCATATGGACTATGAGAGAAAATTCTAGTTCAGTACAAATATACAACTAGGTGGCACAGTGGATAGAGGGCTGGGCCTAAAATCAGGAAGACCTGAGTTCAAATCTGGTCTCACACACTTACTAGCTGTGTGACCCTGGGCAAGTCACTTCACCCTGTTTGCCTCAGTTTCCTCATCTACATATTGAGCGAAAGAAGGAAATGTCAAACCATTCCAGTATCTTTGCCAAGAAAACCCCAAATGGGGTCATAAAGAGTCAGACAGGACTGAAAAGGGATGGAACAACACAAATAAAGACATTATACAAATCATCTAAATGACTTCTTTAAGTTGAGAATGTCATTCTTAAAAGAAACCCCAAAGATGCAGTTCCCAGAAGCTTCATTGAAAAGAGAATGGGAATGAACTGCCAAGCAATAGCAATAGCCGTCCTAGGCCCATATAGCCACCAGCACGGGGTAGACAATATATATTGAAGTTCAGTGTTGTTTTTGTCAAGAGAAAAGAAAAAGTCAGGAGGACCCAGAGTGAGAGGTTTCAGAAAATCCACGTTTAGGTTCTGCCCATACTTCTGGATGAATGAGGTCACATGCCAGCTAACGTGCTTATGCTCTTGTTCTTCCATTCATCTTCACTGAAGAGTGAAGACCACAGCATTTGCATTTCACATCATGAAAGCTGAAAGTCAGTGAAAGAGTCCTTTTTCCAAGGGACAAGTCAGTTTTGAGTCAAGAATCCCTCTCTGTGAATGAACAGAAAGCCACCATCTCAATCCAGTTATAAGAATCACACTGGGAAGTCGTTGTTCTGATTGCAACCAAACAGAGGAGAGCTGGATCATTATTTCTTCCTGATCCCCTAAATGAATGGAAGTCAACTGAGTGCCCAGTAATAATTAGGATATTTACAAGAAGGATAAACAGGAAGGCTCCTAACAGGCAGGACCACAGATTGATAGAAGATGAGTCTTGATCGACTACATCACATAAAGCATCATTATTCAACAGCAATTACTTTTTAATTTTCCATGAACTTTTATGTTACTATTCTTTTCACTATGACTAAGGGAGGGAAAGCAAATATAACTCAGACTACTCATTATTTCCTGATGTTGCTATTATCACTACCAATGAATTCTCTCTCTTTGATTCCCATTTCTGCAAACCACATCTTGGCATACTTATCTTGAGCCACAGAGGCCAGAGAGGCTTATGGGACTCCTATTCTCATTTGAGAAGGAGAAAACAAAACAAAATATTGCTCCAATTTTTAAATTTGCTTTGTTTCTTCATTGTCTCGTGTTGAATGGTGGCTGGCATTCCATCTAGACTTTTAGGCTGTGTCCTTGGAGTCAGTTTGATTTATTCCTGAGTTAGCATATCTGGGCCAATGTGTAAAATCTGGGTTCTTTTTCCATTAATAGAATCTCCCTGGAATCTCTACCTCACTGGACCTGGCAGCTTTGATGAATGCTTTTGTCATCTGCAGCATTGATTCTTGTAATTTGTTGTCAGTCTTTCTAAAATATTCTCCTCAGTCTTGGCCCACTTCAGAAGGGTTTGCATGAAGTCAGCTCTAAAGAAATGCATTGAAATGGTCACCATGGAGTATGAAAAAGGTCATTCATATAACCTAGGCTGTGTTTCCTTTCTCACTGGGTAGCTTTCACCTTTTATGGAGTGTTTGGGAATGGTGTTTCATTAAAAACAGAAACAAAAACTTCTCTAGGTGAAGAAACCAAACTTCATGAGGTTAAGGTCATTGTAACCAATAAATAGTATAGCTCAGACTTGAGCCTATGCCTCCATAGTCTAGATCCAGTCTCCCACCTGTCTCCCTCCCTTCCTCCTTCATTGCAGCAGCAGGAGAAGCAAAGACTGTCATTTTTTTCTTTCCATCTCCAGTACTTGGCACTGTGTTTGGCACATAGTAGGTACTTAACAAATGTCTACTGGATCATTGATTGATTACTTTTTCTAAAATACCAGACAGGCTCACATGACTACTAAGTCAACCTCCCCAATCTTTCCACTCTTGGTCCTCTCCAATAGTTTAAAGGTCTCACTTTGAACATTTCCTCTACTAATGAGTTGATATAGTCATTCTCTCACAAAATAAAGTAATTTTATACATGCAAACTTAATAGAGAATAAGATAAATTAATGAAGCATTTAGCAAATTTTTTGATATTTGGATATCTGTGTGGACATTGCCTAGGAAGAAAGTGGTGGAATACAGTGGAAAATCCTGAAGTCAAGAAGACCTTGGTTCACAATAGGTCTCTGTTACTTACTAGCTCTGTAACCATGGATTATTCACCTAACCTCCTTAGGCCTCTGTTTTCTCATCTATAAAACAGGGATATATGAGCACCCAGCTCACAGAGTTATTATGAGGAACTACTGAGTAAATTTATGCTAAGAGTTTTGGAATTCACAATTTAAATGTTTTTCTTCTCACATGTGGAATAATAAACTAAGAATTTAGAAGTATCATTCTAGACCAGCGGTTCTCAACCTCCCTAATGCCGTGACCCTCTAATACAGCTCCTCCTGTTGTGGTGACCCCCAGCCATACAATTATTCTCGTTGCTACTTTGTAACTGTAATTTTGCTTCTGTTATAGATCGTAATGTCAATATCTGATGTGCAGGATACAATGTTACAAACTGAACAGAACCCACAGGTGAGAACCACTGCTCTAGACCATAGGGACCTAATTATTTATTTCATTTGGTTTATTTGAAGTGGGATTTGGGATCTAATTAATGTAGAGAACTCCTTCTACCAAGCAGATTGACCACTTATTAGAGAGCTGCCTGGATCACTGAGATGCAAAGTGACTTGATTGTTGTCCCATAGGCAGTATGTGTCCGGGGAGGACTTGAACCCAGGTTTTCTTGATTGCATGGTCAGCCATTCCTCTGCTATACGACACTGCCTTTTTATACCATAACTTTAATGAATGTTAAAGCAGGGTATGAATTCATAATCATAAAAATGACTGAAGACCACTTCCCAAATGTCACCAAGCTGGAAAATGTCTGGTGAGTCACACAATGATTTGTTATCATTACCATTTTGAAGATACTGGTCCCAAACTGCATTTTCTTGCCCACAAAGCTTAGATCACCAGCCCCAGGGGTGCCTCTATGCACACAGGGTGCTTTTATGCCCCCAAATTTTTACCTAGCTTGCTAAAAAAGGGTCTTGAAGTCTTCTCCACATGAATGAATGACCTCATTGGAGAGATCGATAACTTGAGAAGGTGATTTTTTTCCCTCCTCTCTAGAAATCTTATTTATGGTCATGAATTCTGACCTATGCCTCAGGTACATTGAATAAATCCCTCAGGATTGACAACCTGTTTTTGCTTTTCATGACAATGAGGTTTTACACACACACACACACACACACACACACACACACACAAACACATGCACGCACACATACATTCAGACACTGAATCAGACAGTTTTGAGATTAGCTCTTATTATTACCCATAAAAGACTTATGAGGACAGCATATTGATGAAACTATTGAATATAAAGTCAGGGAACTTGGATCATCTTGGTTATGACACTTACTGGGTTACCGTGGCCCAAAGTTTCATCTCCCTGAGTTTCAGCTGCCTCACCTGACCCATCTGTAAAATGGGAAAATAATGTGGACCAAATACTCATGGAGTTGTGATGAGGAAACACTTCATAAACCTTGCAGGTTATATGTTATAGTGTGAATAATGCATATATTATATGAGTGAGCCATTGTTGTTATCATTTCTTATAATTAAATAATTGTATTACTATTGTTTGTGGAAGGGAAAGGGAGGCTGAGACTGGGCTAATGAGGGCCCAGCTCTTAGAGCAGCCCAGTAAATCAAGCGACGAATAAACATTTATTGAGTATCTATTAAATGTCAGGCATTGTGGTAGGCACTGGGGATACAAAAAGAGGCAAAAGGCAGTCCCTGTCCTCAAGAAGCTCACAGTCTAATTGGGGAGACAGTATGCAAAAAATTAAATATGCACAAGCTATGGATGCAGGATGAATAGGAAATAATGAACGGAGAAGGCACTAGAACTAAGGGGAGCTGGGAAGGGCTCCCTGCAGAAGATAGGATTTTATATGGGACTTTAGGGAAGCCAGCAGGCAGAGGTGAGGAGGGCATGGGGACAGTCAGAGAAGATGCTCAGAGTGGAGAGGTGGAGTGCCAGGTCAGTGTCCCTAGATCAAAGAGTGAGCTGGCATAGCAAGGCATGAGAAGACTGGAAAGGTAGGAGGGGGCTAGGTTATGAAGGTCTTTGAATGTCAGACAACATTCTGCATTTGGTCTACTGGAGTTTATTGAGTAGGGGAATAACACAGTTGGTTTATCAAGGGGGAAAGAGGGAGAGCAGATGTATTTTAGGAAAATAACTCTCATAGCTGAAAGCAGAAAGGATTGTGGTGGGGAGAGACCCACCAGCAGACTATCTATTCTATCTGATGTCATCCCATATGGATACTTGGGGATCCTGCTTCTGAGCTCTTATAATAGAAGGCCATGCCCTCCAATTCAGAGCTTGCATAAGTTGTTGTTCAGTCCTTTTTGTATTTGATTCCTCCTGATCCCTTCTGGGATTTTCATGGTGTAGCATCAACGCAATATTCACAGTGCTGGTGGTGACTGTGAATATGCTGGCATAGTTCTCAATCACAAAATATAACAGACTCTCCATAGAAGACAGAAGCAAAACATTTATTCAAACACCAGAAAACCAAATCCCAGCACCAGAAAACCAAATCTATCACAGCAACATAGAAGTTAATGCACCACAACACCACAGAAAGCCACACCATTCTTTAGCCTTCCCATAAACTAATACTTATGAGCCTAGCTGTCTCCCTGGGTGCCATCCTCTCCTCTGCAGCTCTAATTGCTCTAACTCCCAGCTTCCTATGGACTCTGCTCTACCCTTCCCGCTCCACCCTTCAGCAAACTCCTCCCACCATAGGCTCCAGATGATTGCATTCAGCCTATTAGGAGGCAGAAAAGATCTTCAAATCAGGGAAGGTCTTCAAATTCCCTTAGGCTTATTAAGGGAAAGGAAAAATCTTCAAATTCCCATTATCATCACACTTGGCAAAGACACTAGAGTGGTTTGCCATGTCCTTCTCCAGCTCATTTTACAGATAAGGGAACTGAGGCAAACTGAGTTAAGTGACTTGCCCAGGGTCGCACAGCTAGTAAGTGCTTGAGGCCTGATTTGAACTCAGGAAGATAACTTCTTACTCTAGGTCGAACATTCTATCCACTGTGCCACTTCGGCGTCCACATATGTAAGTATAAGTATTGTACGCAAGTATTCTGTGACTATTTCCTGTCTGCTTACTGTGTGCTAAAAAACAAAACAAAACAAAACAAGTCTTTTAAGTAGCTGCTAGACCAGAAAGGAGCATGCACAAAAAAACTGAATCTAGGTCTCTTTCCTAATGGTGAATGAGGGAAAAATGGGGACCTAAGGTCTTCCCCAAATGGGCACCATGTTGCTTGGAACATATGATGCCCAAAAGTGCTTCTATTCCTTTTGTGTCTGTTCTTTCCTGTTTTTAGATGAAGGAGGACTGGAGACAGAATGACCTTGTGAACTTCAAGAGGTCAGGAAAGCCAGCAGACTTTACCTACAGCCATAGCTACCTTAATCCCAAGAAGTGCCCTATGGGATACTGCCCAACAGCAGATCATTTTGCTAGTCAGGGTACTGAGATGCCCCAAGAACCTATGTTCATAGATTATGCCATGCCCAGAAGTGCATTTGGTGGGGCAAGTACTTTAAGGTTAAGCCCGCTTTCTCCAGGGAGACTGAGGTGGTAGAGGGGCAGTGGGGCTTTGGTTTAGGGCAGTGGTTCTCAACCTTCCGAATGCCGTGACCCTTTAATACAGTTCCTCATGTTGTGGTGACCCCTAGCCATAAAATTATTTTCCTTGCTACTTCATAACTGTAATTTTGCTACTGTTATGACTCTATCTGATATGCAGGATGTATTTTTGTTGTTACAAATTGAACATAACCCACAGGTTGAGAACTGCTGGTTTAGGGAAATGTTGTACAGGTATATTGGTTTGGCTATATCTATTTAGTAAATATTCCTTTGTAAAAGCTAATTGATTTCAGTTATTTATCAAAAAAATTGAGGAGATATCATCTGGTTTAATCAATAGTGGGGTGCTAATCACTGGTATCAATGATATTGAGGACATATTAAGGGGCATTGGCCACTGACAGCATTAAGAGATCTTCATTGTCCCTAGAACCTTGAGGGGCAGATGTAGTCAGGGGAAGGTTGGAGTGAGTGAGTCCAGAAACTCACTACATTATAACAAAATGTAGTAGTTATTGTGTTGGACTTGTAGCTAGAATAACCCGGGTTCAAATTGTGTTTCTAGCATTTACTAGCTGTGTGACCATGGTTAAGGTTCAGGCAAGTCTCCAGGACCTATCTAAACTAGGTAAGTAAAACTTATCTCATGAGTTTTACTTATAAAACTTATAAGTAAAAATAAACTGGAATGTAAGCTCACTGAGGGAAGTGACTGTTGTTTTAATATCCCCTGAAGAGGCAGCTAGTGGATACCCAGTGATAAAGCTGGACCTGGAGTCAAGAAGACTTCTTTTCATGAGTTCAAATTCAGCCTCAGACATGTCCTAGCTATGTAACCTTGGGCAAGTCACTTAACCTTGTTTGCCTCAGTTTTCTCACTTGTAAAATGAGCTGGAGAAGGGAATGGCAAACCACTCCAGATGTTTACCAAGAACACCCCAAATAGGGTTGAATGTGACTGAACAATGACTCAACAACAACAAAAATACAATTCAGACTAGACTGATAGTGGCTTGTGATGAGGGTTTCTGAGTCAGGAAGACCTGGGCGAGTGTCTGGGCAAGTCACTGGATCTCTTAGTGCACTGTGGCAACTCTCCAAACTTCCAAGGCTCAGCACTAGGGCTGCTCATCCTTAGTGCAGAGTTTTCTCACTTGGAGTTCCTTGTACCAGAGAAATCACAGGCTTTGACTTCCCTCTCCCCACTCCTTCCTCCATCCTTGTTCTCAGGATTTAACACAATATCTGACACACGGCCCAGCAGGTGTTTCGTAATTACTTGTTGAATGAATGGAGCCATAAATGGGTTGTTATTCTTCCTCCTGCAGGAAGTTCCCACCTGGGAGTTTCCTACGCTAAAGAAATTATATACATTCATGTAAAATAATTATAATTAAAAGGAATAAGTATTTATTAAGTTACTATGTGCCCAACTCTGTGCTACGTGCTTTATAAATATTGTTTCTCTTGATCCTCACAGTATCCCTAAGGTAGATGCTAACATTACCGTGGTTTTACAGTTGAGAAAACTGAGAGCAAATAGAGATTAAGTGACTTGCCCAGGGTTACATGGCCACCTGAGTTAATTTTTGAACTCGGGTCTCTCTGTCACCAGGCCCAGTGCTCTATCCACATAGCTACCTAGCTGCCTCTATGGGCATCTAATAAATAGGGAAACGATCCCAATTGAGGGGTATCCTCACTTCTTCGTTCTAAGGACTATACCCAATGCTAAGTGTTTTTACCCCAGATTTTAGAAAGCAAAAGAAAAACAGTGCAAATAGTTTAGAAGTATCCTAATTTACAGCTATTATCCTTTAGCTTGTCTTTGAAGGGTGTTCCCATTCACTTGCAGTCCCATATTGATTACTAAATGGTCCCTTCTTTCTGCTCAGCATTTAGGTCTGAGGGCAACACGGCCTTGGTAATGTCTGGACAGCAGGAAGTTTGTAATTGCAATGTGGTCGTCCATAGTCCATGGAGCTTAGAGATTTAATCAATGAAGCTATTGTTGCTGAAGCCATAAAAATGTTCACAGTCTTTTCGCATATCTATGCATTGAGTCTTGCACCTTTTACAAATTCTGAACTAGGTCAACTTGGGGGAAGATTCTCATTACAAACTCCTTAGCTAGTGCTACATCCCTGTAGCTTTTGGACCATGAAACTTAGCTTGACTAAACTTGGACTATGGTTATATTATTATTCTTCACATTTCTACCTTTTTTAGAAGGTAACATCAGAGGACACAGGAAAAAAAACGACCTAATGATTTGCCTCTTGAATGAGTAAGAAGTCCAGTGACTATGTTGGATAATAAGAATGATTACAGATTCGGAGCAACTTTTATGAACAACGATCTTATGAGTCATTATCATTATCACACAATTTCCCATACATAATGGATGGAATATTTAGCAAGTTCAATTCTGCAAGTATTCACCAAGTAGCTATGATGTGCATTGAATAGTTAGAATATTGGCAGGTGTTTTTCCTAGGTCTAAACAATTAGACAGAGACTCATTATTCTCAGTGAGATGATAACAAATAAACAAGTGTTTATTATGTATGGGAAATTGTACTTGGTGTTATATATAAAAGAACAGCGTTGTTTGGGGTAGAACCAGCGGTGTGCTGGTAAACGTTTAAGAGCTGTCTCTCTGGGGCAGAGAAGCAATGCACTCATGCTACAATTTTAAATTTAACCTTCATTATTAATATTTTCCCAACATTTTCTTAAATCTAAGACTGGAATTCTCTCTCTCCTCACCTCTACACCTTAGAATGCCTAGCTCTCTTTAAAGCTCAACTTGTAGGAGAGCAAGATAGAAATCATAGGACCATCTCTTGAGAGCTGGAAGGGGTCTTAGAGGCTACAACTCTAACTCCTTCATTTTAGAGATGAGGAAATTGAGGTCCAGGGAGATGAATTTAGTGCCCACAGGAAAAAATCTAGAAAATGTCACAGGCAGGATTTGAACTTAGATTTTCTTGACTCCCAGTCTAGTAGCTATGGTACCATAGTGCCTAGAATGCAAGGTCTGGAGTTGGGAAGACTCATCATCTTCCTGAGTTAAAATTTGGCCTTAGACACTTACTAGCTGGGTGACCCTGGGCAAATCACTTCACCCTGTTTGCCTCAGTTTTCTCATTCGTAAAATAACCTGGAGAAGGAAATGGCGAACCACTCCAGTATCTTTGCTGAGAACACGCCAAATGGGATCACAAAGAATCAGACAGAACTGAAAAGGGTTGAACAACCAGTACTTTTTCTATTACACCATCTAGGTGTTTATACTTATCTGTTCACACATTAAAGCCTCCCAGTAGAATATGAACTTTTTAAGGACAGGAGCAGTTTCTTCATTTGTTTGTTTACTGGTTGGTTTTGTTTATATCCCCAGTGCCTAGCATAGTGCTTTTAATTGGTGTTTGTTGGGTTGAATTGGTACGGATTGGACCATAGGTTCCCAAAGTTCATGATACTGCCCCCTGGAGGGCACTAGAATAATGAGGGTGGGAGGTGGGGGTCAGTAGCACCCTAGTGTTCAATTGGTGGATGTTGAATAAAAATAAGGGGCCAGTGGAAGCATAAAGAAAGAAGAGAAGAGAAGGAAAATTTGAAAAAACATTCGTGCATGTTCCATCTGTTGTATTAAAGTTAAAGTCATCATGATTACATTATTTTCCAAATAAACACACAAAATGCAAGTTATAACTGGATCAGTGGTCAAGTCCACCAACAGGTCTTAACAAGCAAGTGTTGGCAGGAGACTGTGTCTTAGCATTGTCAGGAAGTCCAACATGTATTGTCAGGAATAAGTACGTGTCATGACATGTTTACAATATGATACTATATGGTTAGGTAATGCAATATTGCATCATCAAAATTTCAATGCAGGAAAAACCCCACAAATTTACAATAAATTATTAAATTTAAGATGTGTCATTTAAAAAAATATATATCTTTTGAAATGATGCAAATTAAAAAAAAATTGTTAAAGAGAGTAGATTTCCAGGGGGGAACTGAGTAAATTTTTTTTAATAGGGGTAGGAGGCCAAATAAATTTGGGAGTCTCTGGATTGGACAATACTTGAGGCCGACCATGTAAAAGTATAGCACCTACTGCCCTGGGCTGGCATCAGGATGGCTAACATTACTGAGAGAAGCACCAAGGAGAAGGGGATACTATCAATACTCAGCCAGTTCAGATAATCATTCCAATGATTAATCATAATAATAACTTTGCAATGATATTTTACATGTATCATATCATTTGGTCTGATTCAAAGAAAATAAAATGTTACCCAGTTTACAAAGGGAACAGATAGTGACCAAAGAGATTGCACATGACCTTCAGTTTTCTGGAACAGTACTAAGAGATTAGGTCTACTCAGGGTTCTGCGGTGCATATCTTGTCTGCTCCTGATTTATACCTACTTTGCAAGGGAAGGTGGGTTTTAAATGTTCAAAATTCTTACAAAGTATGAAATTCTTTTAGTTAAAACTTTGACTGCAGTATGGGGAAGTAAAACAGGCACTGGGCTTTGAGTCAGAAGGCCTGGGCTAGAGTCCAGCTTTGATATTTACTAGCTAAGTGACTTTGGGAATGAAACTTCATCTCCCTGAGACTCAATTTCCTAATCTGTCAAATGGGAAAGAGAAATAATTTATAAATATACACATTATAAATATATATGTGTGTATATATAGTGCCATATGTATTTTATATGTTATTTATATATTATATAATTTTTATGATATATTATTTCTATTATATATTATTATTTTATATATGTATATGTAGGGCAAATGAACCGACTTGTCCATGGTCATATAACTATTAAGTGTCAAAGGTTGGATTTGAATTCAGGTCTTCCTCATTTCGGGTTCAGGATTTTATCCAGTGTACTACCTAGATGATGATGATGATGATGATGATGATGATGATGATGATGATGGTGATGATGGTGATGGTGATGATGATGATAGTGATGATGATGATGATGATGATGATGGTGATGATGATGGTGGTGATGGTGATGGTGATGATGTTGATGATGGTGATGATGGTGATGGTGATGATGATGATGATGATGGTGGTGATGATGATGATGATGGTGATGATAATGATGATGATGATGATGATGATGATGGTGATGATGATGATGGTGATGGTGATGATGATGGTGATGGTGATGATGATGATGATGATGGTGATGGTGATGATGATGACAATGGTGATGATGATGATGGTGATGGTGATGAT
>CM053591.1:8968572-8986072 GCA_028646515.1 Pseudochirops corinnae
ATATATATATATGCAATTATTATCATTATTATTGACTACATCCAACTGGAAGTTGAGATACACAGGCACTGCAATTGGGAGATCCATCCTGCCCTACCGAAAAGTGACATAGGAGAGAATAGACTGGGGGAGGGGAGAGACACTGGGATGGCTGTTTTTGGGGTGGTGGGTGGGGGAAAGAGGGGGAGAAAATATGTAACTCAAAATCTTGTGGAAATGAATGATGTAAACTATAATAAAATTTAAAAAAAATAAAAAAAATAAAAAATATATAATTATAAGAACAGATACATGAACATTTTAAAAAATAAGATGGAATCAGATTACTTCCCCTGTTGCCAGCTGCTACTCTCTTTGCCAGAAAAGAAAGCTGGTACTCCTTCCTCAAAGATGAAGAGATATGTCCAGATTCTCCTTTGCATCTCAGAAAGGAGAGAAGAAATGAAAAAAGAGCTCATGCATCATCCCTAGATTCTTCCAGACTATTAGTGGAATCACATGTGAATTACCTTGCCTGTTCTTGGGGGTTGTTGGTAAAATTACACGTGCATTCTGTGCCTGTATCTGAACTGATACTGACTGAGAATGCTACCACTTTTTTTTTTCTTTTTAAAAATTTGTTTATTTATTTTTAGTTTATAGCATTCAATTCTACAAGCTTTTGAGTTCCAGATTTTTTCACCTTCTTTCCCTACTTCCTCCCCAAGATGGCATGCAATCTGATATAGGCTCTACATATACATTCCCATTAAACATATTTTTGCATTAATCATGTTGCAAAGAATTATAGCCAATGGAATGAACCATGAAAAAGAAGAAATAAAACAAAAAGAAGTGAGAGAGCAAATAGTGTGCCTTAATCTGCACTCAGACTTCATAATTCTTTCTCTGGATGTGGATAGTGTTTTCCATCATGAGTCTTTTTGGAGTTGTCTTAGAATCTTGTATTGCTGAGAAGAGCCAAGTCTATCAAAGATAGTCATAGCACAATATGACTGTAACTGTGTACAATGTTCTCCTGGTTCTCTCTCACTCAGCATCAGTTCAAATAAGTCTTTCCAGGTTTTTCTGAAGTCCACCTGCTCATCATTTCTTTCAGCACAGTAGCATTCCATTACTTTCATATATCACAGCTTGTTCAGACATTCACCAGTTGATGGGCATCCCCTCAATTTCCAGTTCTTTGCCACTACAAAAAGAGCTGCTACAAATATTTTTGTACATGTGGGTTCTTTTTCCATTTGTATTATCTCTTTGGGATACAGCCCTAGTAGTGGTATCACAGGGTTGGAGAGTATGTGCATTTTTATAATGCTACCACTTTTTGGAGAACAGGTCAGTTCTGAATTAAGGAGGGTTTGCCTCGATAGATAGAGAAATTTGCCTCCTTGATCCAGTCACATGAGTCATGGTTGCCCCTTTTCTGAGACTTGTCTTGATGGCTTACTAAAGAGATAACAGGTACTTAAGTAAGTGCCAGTGCTATGTGCCTGGTACTTAGTAGGAGCTTACTAAATGTTTATTGATTAGTCAATCAATTTAATTTAAATTAATTTAATTAAACCTTTAATTAATCAATTAATCAATCTGCTCTGGGGCAGAAAATCCTGGTTTCAGTTCCTATCTCTGACATGTATTGGTTGCATGTTTTGAGCAAATCAGTTAGCTTCTTAGTCAACTTTCTAATACTTAAAGTTGTCCTAGCAGATGCTGACCTGAATTGGTAGAAGAAACTCCCAACATCACTGAAATCACAAATACAAATAAAAACCCATTGTCTTGGCAGGTGTTGAGTATCCAAAGCAGTGGGCATGCATTCCAAAATAACTAGAAGGTACTATTAATACTAGTTAATACTAGTAACACTAATTAATATTAATTGTATCAATCTTAAGTTGTGCAGTGACTGAGGATAGTTAATCAGTCAGACTCCTCAGAGAGTTGCCCTTCTTCTCCACACCCAGAGTTATTTGTGATAGCTGAGTTCAAAGGATTTTGAATCTTTTCTCAGTTCTTTGGCACAAGAGAGAATTTCATCTTGCTTATAGATGTCCAGAGTCAAAAAAGCGAGAGTGGGGGGATCATCAAGGAAGAAGTAACAAAAGAATATGTCCTTGGGACCTTGTAATATTGTGGCTTTGAACAGCACAGTTTAAAATCTATTTGCCTCTGAGTTCCTTATGCATAAATTGTACCATTCAGCTATATCTTCTTTTTGAGACCTTTTTTTTGATTTCTTGAAATAGAGTTCTGAAAAACCAGGCTTTGATAAAGCCCATTGGGATTCAAATGCAGCTACTTGAATATGCCTTTAAACCCAAATCCCTCTAGCTCTTACTCATTGGCCAATAATAGACCCAAGCCTCACTTGCTTATTGTTTGAGTTTTGATGGTTCAGAATGAGTATAAATAGCAATTGTTTCTGTTCTAGCCAGAAACTCTGAAAGTCTTCCCTTCCCAGTTTGACTTTTTAAAAATTTTTTGAAAAGGTAGAAGAGGCCATCTTTTGCTGCCTCTCTTACCTAGCATTAAATCACTGAATGGGTGTTGCCTTAGACATACCGAGACCTGGGAAAGACCTTAGCTTAAAAAGGCCAATGGGAGCACTGCATCTGGGATCATCTCAAGGTGTCCTGACCTGCCACTGGTTTCAGATGACCCTGGAGAAGAGAATGAGACTGATGACTTTGCACAGCCCTGCCTCACTTAAATCTAATTCACTTGCAAGTCAAGACATCACCCTTGTCTGGGAAAAGTGAAAACTTCTCAGGAAGTTTTGGAATGTTAACTTCCTTCCCCACTCCATTACTGCTGTCAATCCACAGCAAGCCCTTTCTGATTTTGCACCTCTGTGGGTCCCTCCTCCCGGCCAGTAGGAGTCAGGGACAGCCTGGCCCACTCCTCCTTCCTTGCTTTGGGACCCTTCCCCCTTTCCCTTGCTGTCAATCAGCATCCTTGTTCTTTGTAAGCCTATTTCCCAGCCACTGAGAGATAGTGGCGGGCTTCCCTGTGACTTGCCATTGGGGAAGATTTTGGCACGGAGACTTGAGTCTTCCTCTCAGCCAATGGGAGTAGAGACAGTCGGGGAAGGGGGCTTGACTGCATTAGGGTTTAAAACCCTACTCCCTCCATATTGCCTTGCGTCTTCCTCATGATCAGTCATGGGGAAGACTGCCCTATTCTCCCAGGGAAGAGGATAAATTCCTGTTCTTATCTTAAGAGATCTCCATGTTTTTAATTAAATTTCATCTCAAACACCGTCCTCATGCCACTAGTCCTATTTGAGAACAAAGGACAAACAACAACTTTGCACCCCCCTTGAAAATATTATTCCTTTAAAGTTGTTCTTTCCTGCCCATACTTTCCTTACAAGGCTCAGTGACAAATATCTTGATGCCTGGTCTGTGGAGATTTGGAGTTCTTAACTTTTCTTGTGTCGCAGATTTCTTTGGCAGTTGGTGAGGCCTATTTCCACCACCACCACCCCAATTTTTAAAAATTTTTGCTAAATTTCAGTTTATCCTTGTTGTTCAGTCATGCCTGATTCCTTGTGATCCCTTGTGGTGTTTTATTGGCAAAGATGCTGGAGTGGTTTGCTATTTCCTTTTCCAACCCATTTTACAGATAAGGAACTGAGACAAACAGGGTTAAGTGACTTGCCCAGGGTCATACAACTAGAAACCAGATTTGAACTCAGGAAGATGTGTCTTCCTGACTGTAGCGCCAAAGCAATATTCACAGCACCAATGGCAACTGTGAATATGCCAGCATAGTTCTCAATTGCAAAATATGACAGGTTCTCCATATAGAAGACAAAAGTAAAACATTTATTTAGACACTAGAAAAGCAAATCCCAACACCAAGAAATCGAATCCATCATAGCAACGTAGAAGGTAACACACCAAAACTCCACAGAGAACCACACCATCCTTTGGCCTTTCCACAAACCAGTACTTACAAGCCTGCCTCCCTGGGTGCATCCCCTCCTCCCCCCAGTTCCAACTTCTCTGACTCTCAGCTTCTTGTGGGCTCTGCTCTAACCTTCAATAAACTCCTCCCACCACAGGCTATGTTTACATTCAGCCTATTAGAGGGCAGGGAAGATCTTCAAAATTCCATTACCATGACACTGACTTCAGGCCTGGTACTCTATCTGCTATGTCATGTAGCTGCCCTAAATTTCAGTTTGAGGTTAATGAAAATAAAAATGTAAATTTTTGCCATTTAATTTCACAGGCCCCCATGAAATCACTTCCTTAAAATCTATCATGGGGACCTCAGACCTAGATCCCTTGGCCTAGACCAGGGGTGTATTAGAGCCAACTACTACTACAGCTTGGTAGAGCTGCTTGTTGAATTTTCAGTGTAAGTGTTCATACCACAAAAATCATCAAATGCTACAAAGTAAGACTTGACTCAATTTCTTGACTATTTGTGCTTAAGAAAGTGGAGAAAAAATGAATAATGCAGATTTAGCTTAATAGTGTATTGTTTTTGGAGATCCTGTTGTTAAGTATTTGCTAGCACAGCCCTGCCTGAGGAAAACTTCTCCTACTAATTTCACTGGATGCTCTCTAATTTACTTGTGGGAATTTCTGCCATCTTATTTCTGTTAATATTATTTCCTCCATCACAGTTGTATAAAGTGTTCAAGGAGGAATAGCACCTCTGGTGTGAGAGATAGCTGAGCCCTTTTAAGGATTACTCATCTGTCCAGGCCAGCCAGACTCGGGGATCCCAGGGGCCCAGAGTACCTACCATAGCCCCGCAGTTGTGCACAGCCGCCCCAACGGCCCTGCAGGTGCTCTCAGTCGCCCCAACGACTCTTCGGAGTTAGAACTCTGGATATGGACAGAATAGTCCATCACACCTCAGTGGAATGGCCAAGCATCTTTATTGTCTTCCAAATCTCCTCTTGCTGCTGCCCCCCAAGCCTTATTCGCCTGCCCCTTTTATTCCCTTTCTGTCTGCCCTTTTGTCGGGTGTCTCGGCAACAGGGTCCTGATAGGCGGAGAGTGCTTCTCCATTGATGGTACATACTCAATGCCCCCATGTTTGATGTGCAGTCATTGAGGCAGAATACACACCTGGATGCCTCTTACCCACCTCAGGTTTTCCTTGTCAGCAAGGGCACACTGACCGAGGTCAGACATCTAGGAAGCTCTAAGGGGCCCTTACACTCATCCATCTTTGGGGTCCACTTGACACTTGATTCTCACCTGTGGCTCCAAGAAGCTGTAGCATGTGCAGGGGCCACACGTGGGTGAACTGTCTTGGCACACAGGCTAAACCAGGTTGAAGTTAACTGAAGGGCCTCAAACCCACTGGTGAGTTAGGAAGATATCTACCCCAAGTATATGAAGACATCCCCCAGCAAAATGAGCAGACAAAAACAATTTGCTCCAAAGACCATAAAGGTGGATGAACCGTGCACTGGGGCAAGTTTAAAGCTTGGTCAGACATCAAAGACACCAAGGTCATCCACTGCACCAAAGCTAGAGCCATTAGTCTTGACTTTTGTCCTGCCACTGGACTCTGATGATTCAGGAAGAGAAAGTAAGACTGGTGACTTTGTGCAAACCTGCCTCACTTAACCCCAATTCACACAAGAATCAAAACTATCATTGGTCCTCTTTAAAAATGAAGGACAGGGATGGCTAGGTGGCACAGTGAATAGAGAACCAGCCCTGGAATCAGGAAGACCTGATTCAAATCTGGCCTCAGACACTTAACACTTATTAGCCATGTGACTTTGGGTAAGTCACTTAACCCCAATTGCCTTGCCCTTCCCTCTCCAAAAAAAATTGAAGGATGGGGCAGCTAGGTGGCACAGAGGATAGAGCACCAGTCTTCACTCAGACACTTGATACTTACTAGTGATGAGACCCTGGGTAAGTCACTCTTGATTGCCTTACCAAAAAAACCAGACAAACAACACTATTTCCCCTATATGGAATGGCCCCCTCATTCCTTCTTGCCTGCTTGAATCTCACCCTATTCTTCTAGCATCAGCTCAGGTTTAACTTCCCTCCTGACATTTTCTCGGATCATTCTCACCTATAAACATTCTCTCTTTCTATGAGCTCCTTTTACCCTGTCTGCACCAATCACTTTTTTAGTTGTTAGGAATCCTAATAAAGCTGCCCCGGGTCCCAATTTTCTAGCTTCCTTTTGGGCCTAACTGAACAGCAGGCATGTCCTAATTTGGCCATACAATCTGGCTTTGACCACACCACAGGCCCACAGACCCAATATCCCAAATATATCTCACTAGAACAGGTGTGTGTCTATCGAATCCTAATCACTGCCTCAGCTACTTCCCCTTGCTAGCCACTGTCCCCAGACTCAATATTCTAACTTCCTCATATGCCACACTAAACAGCAGACATCACCTGACCACATCATCCATTTAGCTCCAGACAGGGACCACAGTAGCTAGCCATCCATTTTCCTAGACAGGACCACAAGAGTCAGCCAGTCAGAAAGCAGCAGCATCAGAGTGCTGACCAGGATGCTTGACCATCAAACCATAGAAGGGGCTTTCCTTACTGTGGTGCCTGTGCAGTAATGGCAAAGAACTTTCCTAAAGTGAATTTGTGATGCAGAGAGGCTTATTATAATATTATTATTATTATCATGTATACATGACCTTATCAAGTGGGATTTTTCTGTATGCATTATGGGTAATTGCATGCGTAGTTCCAACCAAGACTGGGATCCCTCCCCTATTGCCTAATCCCTTAACAAACCCTTTCTATATTTTGATATTAATATATTTTATAATGTTGCAATTGCATCTTTTGCTCTATAAAAATCCCTGTCTTGCTCTCATAAGCTGCCAATTCCTTCTTGGAGCTCAGCCCACTTCTGAGAGGCAAGATTCTCAGTAAATGCCTTTGCTTGGGTTGGAGGTAGTCTGAGTCTGTGTATTCTTTCAAGACAACCCCAAAACATGCCATAAAACCAAAACTTTCTAGTTGGTATAGTTTATAGGTGGTATGGTATAATAGATCCAGAGCTGGCCTGGAAGTAAAGAAGAATCTGGGTTCAATTCCTGCCTCTGCCATATTGCATGTGTGATACTGGGCAAGTCACTTAATCTCTTATGAAACTTTCTAAGATTAATACATTTCAGAACAGACTAATCTGTGTTGGTAGAGGAATTATCCTCATTAAGAGTTTATCATATCAATGAAATCACAGGTCTGGTCCCAAAAAAACCCAAAAGATTACTTATCTGTCTACGTATCCTAGTCTTATCTTCCTAATTCAACTATAAACTCTTTAATAGTATTGTCTATTTCTTACACTCTTGTAACTCCTCCCTTTTCTCCCTTTTCCTCTGTGCCTCTTTTTTTTTTTAGGAGAAAGCTTCCCCCCACCATAACATAGTATAATAAAAGAAAAAAAGATGATTGCGCATGAAACTGCAAGTCTATTATGTACAGCTTGCTACTCCTCTTAAACATACAACAAAGTTATTGTGTAAATTTCTTTTTTTTTCTTCGTTTTAAAAATTTAGGGCAATAGAACATGAGGACCTTTTAGTTCTACCATTATTAATGGGACTAAAATCTACTGTTGATTTATTCCAGCCTAGGCATGCTTTAATCAAACAAATGAAGCAATGTGAATGGGTACATATAACCTCATTAGCAGACTTCTGTTTAAGTTAACATTCATTGAGTTGGGGTGGGGGAGCAAGGATTTGCTTAGGGTTTAAGAAGCTTGCCCAGGGTCACCAGACAGTATGTGTCAGAAATAAGACTGGAACCCAGATCTATACTGCCACCTTTTTGTCCCTCATACTACAGTTTAATTGTTTCCTTTTACTTGTCCTTTCTGAAGTTGGTAAATATCTGGTCATTTCTCTTTATTTAAGAGGCCTTTATATACATAAAGATTGTGATTGAACCTTGAGTTTTCCCTTCTCATGAGTGAAGGACCCCATTTCCTTTAATCTTCATTCAGGTCTTGTTTTTAAATCACATATCTTTGTGATTAAGGTGATCTTTTTTGGCCATACAATCTGGCTTTGACCACACCACAGGCCCACAGACCCGATATCCCAAACATGTCTCACTAGAACAGATGTGTGTCTATTGAATCCTAGTCACTGCCTCAGCTACTTCCCCTTGCTAGCCACTGTCCCCAGTGGCCAAAAAAAAGAATTTTTAGATTCTTCACAGTCATGTTTAGGTTCAGAACTGCTTCTGAAGTATGCTAGTCACAAAATTTGATAGAAAGATTATGTCACAATTCCTATGTTTTCCCTGCTTCCAAGACAATTATGAGGGATTTGTGATAAAAAATACTGTCCTTCAGAAAGGATTCATGTAACAAATACATATTGAGTTCTTACTGTGTATAAGACATTTCTCTGTAAAATCAAGCACGAGCAGCTTTCCAGAGGACTGCTGCTGTGAACAGCTTTAAGGTTCAGATCACATAGTATGGTGAACTCTCTATTTATTCAGTAGTAAACTAAGGCAAAACATTCACAGAAATCAAAGTACAGAATTCACAATGTTATAACATAATAACTTATCACTAAAGTGGCCATATAGTTTTCACCAAAGTGGCTATATAGTTTTAAACAAAAGATATCATTTAGTAAGTACTTAATTTAAATATGTTTGACATCCTTAAAGAGCAAGCCTCCTTAAGAGAAACAAAGTACAAAGGTCAAAGTTCTCCACCCCTAGGTCACATTGTCTTAATCTCTCAGTGAAAAAAGTCTTCTTTCTTCTTGATTGGAGATTAGTTTCCAATCATCCTTAACTCAATTATCTTTAAGAGGTACAAGGTACAGAGTACAAAGTTCTCCCATCCCTAGGCCATAGTAAATCATGATCTACTCAGTCAGCACTAATTACCCAAGGAGAGGTCTTTTCCATCTTGACTCAAGGCTGGCTCCCAAATTCCATGGTTCCTCTTCCATGGATCCGGCTCTTGCCTGAATCTACCCAACTGTCACCTGGATTCAAAGGTAGGCAGCAGGGTGGCTAGGTGGCGCATTAAGCAAAGCACTATCCTTGGTGTCAGGAGGACTTGAATTCAAATTTGGCCTCAGACACTTAACACTTATTAGCTGTGTGATCTTGGGCAAGTCACTTAACCCCAATTGCCCTGCCCTCCCCTCCAAAAAGCAAAAAAAAAAAAAAAAAAAAAAAGGTAAGCAGCTCTCAGCTCCTCAACCAGCTCCTCAGCCAATTCATATTGAAGTTCACAGTGTCCAGTTCCCCTCAAGTCCTTCTTGGTTTCTGTTTCTGGGAAGACAAAGCTTAACAGAGCCAAAACAACATTCATTTACATTGCTGGCACCATCATCAATTTACTATCTGCCTGTGAAATCAATAGAGACCCACAAACAAGTTCTGAGAAGTCAACACAAATCATCAGTAAAGTCCCAGGACCTCCAGAACCCTCCTCCAGGACTTCTGTAAACAGACAGCAAGAAAATCCTCATTCAGGGCTTCCAGTAAGGTCCCAGGGCTGCTGTACAAAGTGTTGCAAACACAAATCAACACAGACAGAACAGACAGAGTGCTGGGATACCACAAGTTTTTTCCTTCTCAACTCTGCCACCACAAGTGTTCCCTTCTCAGTTCTGCCCTCTCCCAGCTTGTGTAAGGTCCTTGAGCACAGGGATTATTTTTTGGCTTTTTTTTAAACCCCAGTGCTTAACACAGTGGCTGGCACATAACAAGCTTTTAATACTTGCTTATTGAGTGACTGACTGGACCTCTCCTGACTCTGAAGCTTGGAGGTTGGTGTTAACAGAGACTCAAGACAATTCAAGTCTGGTACAAGGAAACGTGGAGCTTGGAACAAGACAAGTTAAGTAAGCCAACTTTTTTGAGAGGCAATACTCACAAAAGGGTAGTCAGGGAGAAAAGAGGAACCAGGTCTACTGGGCCTCTGGCTGGAACTGAATATACTGCTTGGGCCCTGGGGGGAACTGAGCACCCCCTCTCCTCGGATCAGTAAGATCTAGAGTGGGGTTTTTTTTAGTCAATAAAAATGTATTTATTTATTGAATCATTATTAAATTTTATTTGTAATTTATGGAATAAAACAAGTATTTACATAACAGAACAATGAAAAAGATGGTTGCCTATGAAACTGCAAATCCACTGTGCACAACTCTCCATTCCTTTCCAATGTACAACCAAACTATCATGTAAATTTCTTTTTTTCTTCTTCCCTCTCCCGGCCGGCTCCCCCAGAATGGCTCCCATTAGGCACAAATAGGCGGTATGTGGGACTCTGTGTGTCTGTGTGTGTGTATAAAATTATTCTATGCATACTTCTTTTTATCAATTCTTTCTCTGGATGCAGATAGTGTCTTCCTTCCTATGTGGATATTTATAATATTACTCAAAATAACTTAGTCATGCACAGTTGTTCTTAAAACAATATTGTCGTTACTGTATACAACGTTCTCTCGGTTCTGCTCATTTCACTCTTCATCATTTCATGCAAGTCTTTCCATGTTTTTATAGAGTTGTTTTTTTTTTCAATAGGGATCTCATCTGGATTTAGCAAGACCAGGCATTTAGGGGGGAAGTTAGGAACTTGGACCTGGAGACCAGTGCTAATTCAGAGCTTCTTGGGTAAGGCAAGACTCCTAGGGAACTGGGTCTAATTGATATGCCAATCCCTAGCAGGCAAGAAAAGGGGCTTGAGCCATTACTACTATTGCTCTGACAGGAGGTCACAGTATCCCCTCCAGGACTCATGAGGTTTGCCAGGCCTTCTTTTAGTGAATCTCGGAGGCTACTTTGTTTACTAACATTAGGTTCCTAGAGAGGGGAAGTTCTGACCCTTGGCAGCCAAGTGAGATTCAACAGAGATGCTACAATAGGACCATTTGTCTGTCCTATCTTTGCTCCTATGAAACTTAATGAGTCTTACCCTGATGGGCTGCTGTGGCTCTCTCGTTAAGTTTGATGGGATAGAATGGCTTGAAGGATCTGCCTACTTAGCTCTCTGTTGTAGCCATCAGGGAGTCCGCCTGGTGACTGCTTCGCTTGCCCTGAGGTGTACTCACCCTCTGGCTTTCTCCATAAATTATAGATCTGAAAATCTGAGAGAGTCAAATTCATCAGATGCTATCTTAATGCTGCATGGGGAGTGTTCCCGGCTCCCCTCTTCATAGATTAGTCATGGAGACATGAAGCTATTGTCAGTTCTGCAAATCAAACATTTCACAGCAGTGTGATTTCTCAGCTCTGGTACTCACACTAACTGTGAGTGAGCTCATCTCCAATGGGAATAATTCTTCATTGTCTTATCCCTGAAACACCTTGTTCAGCCTCTTTGCTGAAAAGTCTCCTTTCCTCCCTATTTTCCTTAACTCTGGCAGGAATTGGAGACTTGTTGTTTTCAGAACTTCTCTCTATTCAAGCTGACCAAGACCAGACTGTTGTGGTCAGTAGCAAAGAGATGATGGATTCTGTTCAGTCTCATCTTTACTATGTATGATATAACTGGTTTTAGGTCACTATGGATGTTTGTGCCAATGAGAGGCATTATGGTGTAGTGACCAGAGAACTGAGTTCAAAATCAGACACTGGTTGTGTGACCACAAGCAAGTCTTTATTCTACAACAATTTTGATTGGGTAGAAAAATTTAACTGTGCCTACTTCAAAAGAAAAGTTACTGAGTGGAGGAGGCGAAGGGAGATCCTGAAAGTGACTGTGAGGAATAAGGGGTTTTCTGGGTTTTTCTCTTACAGGATCTGTGTGTGTGCGTGCGTGCGTGCATGTGTGTGTGTGTGTGTGTGTGTGTATGTGTTGCAGGAGACGGTTTTAATGGTAATGTAAAAGGGAAGATCTTTCCCATCCATTAATAGGCCCATGTGACCTGCTTATGTTACATGGAAACCTAAGTCACATAAAGCCTGTGGTGGGAGAAGCTTGCTGAAGTAAATTCTTATTTAAACAGAAATATTAAATTTTGGGTCTTTAGGTTAATTGAATATTCACTTAGCCATATTGATGCCATACTAACTAATTATACCATGTGGGGATCACCAATTTTAAAACAGAAGACAACAGAATGCACAGTGATATCGTGGTTACAGAAGCCATATGGGGTGTGATATTCACTGATGTCATGGCATGCTGTATTGTTAATGTATTTTTGCTTAATAGAAAGCTCTTTCCCATCCATTAATAGGCCCATGTGAACTGCTTGAGTCACATGGAAGCCTGGGTCACATGAGTCTGTGATGGGAAGAGCTTGCCCGGAGGAAGTTGGTTAGAGCAGTTAGAGCTGAGGGAGAGAGAGGAAGCAGGCAGCAAACTATGAGTATTCATTTATGGGAAGGCCCTAGCAGGGGGAAGGCTTGGGGATGGCAGTGACCCCCTGCAGTGTTATTGTGTATAGATTTCTTTGTCGCCGTGATGGATTTGGCTTTCTGCTACTGGGGTTCAGCTTTCAGGTATTTGAATAAGTGTTTTGGTTCTGTCTTCCATGTGGAGAGTCTGTTACATTTTGTGATTCAGAATTATGCTGGCATATTCATAGCCACCATAGTTGCTGTGAATATCACGTTGGCACTACAAAGATATAGTCAGTGCTGATGAGGTACCTGGGGATGCAATGTTGTCAAAGGGAAGTCAGGTCTCAATAAGGGTTAACAGAGGGGAAAGGTGTGAGAGAAAGAGGTCCCAGATGAAGAGGAGTTGGTTCTCTGTGGAATAGGGATTCCAGAAGATACAGAGGCAGGGTTCATTAAGGAAGATGAGGATGAGAGAACATGAGGAGATTAGATTATGTGAAACTTATTCCCAAGCTTTTAGAATTTGATTTGGCATGTTATTGACCTGGGTACTGAAAAGGAGATCAGTTAGTATTGATTACTTTGATTTCTCTTTTTTTTAGTTTGAATATAGGATTAATCTCCCTTCTTTAGGAAAAGGAAGCCCTAAATTAAGGCAGACTAACAGAGATAGTCTCTTAAGTATAGGTTACTATGGATTTAGTGACTAGATAAATTGATAAGACCTTATTATTTATTAGCAGATAATTTAGAGGAATAAAATAATTATAGGATTATAAAGGTTTTTTCAAAGGCTAAATTCACCTTTCTAATAACTTGAGAAAGGTAGGTTGGCCCTTAAAGGTTAAATTCCTCTTCCCAATAGGTATAAATTAAGTGATCTCACCTCCTAAACTTGTTTCCCCTTCTGCTATCTGGGAGGAGGGGATTGACTGCTACCTTATCAACCACCAACCACAAGTTCCTTTTCCAGTCACAGTTCCCTCATCTCTGGATTTCCTGGAGCAAGTTTCCCTTTCTAAAAGATCTGTGGGCCCCTTTAAAGTTGCACTTCTGGTTACAAAAGATATCACTTACAGGACAAGGACTTCTGTGGGAAAAGATTAAGAAAACCTGGGAGAAGCTAACCAGTCAGGTGACCTGTCTTGTCTGATTGAATTATGTTCAAAACAAGTTTCTGTAATTTTTCTATTTTATTCCTCTTTTCTGCTATAAAAATCAGCTCTTTAAGCCACTGGGGATCTCTGACATTGGAGGAGTCAGATGACCTGGTTTGATATGCAAATGCTAGCTTTGCAAATTAAATCATAGATGTTTGGTTCTCAGTTTCTTTTTATTTCAGCTAATTAATTTTAATGGCACTCTCTCCTAAAAGGCATATTATCATGTCTCTAAACCTAGTTTGCCAGTGTTCAACCATCTGACGGTCAGGCTTCTCCAAATTTAGTTGGCTGATACCCTGGTTGATAAATATACTCTTTCACTGGTTTTATGCTTGAAGTCTTTCTAGCTCGATAGGTCTTGTTAAAGCTTGTTTTCTACTGGTATCACTTTTGAGACCACAGGATCTCCTCCACAACTATACGAGACACAGCAAGAGGACATATTTGGAGGGCTGGGACCGTATCTTTACCTTTCTTTGTATCCCTGGTCCTTAGAAAAAACCTTAATAAATGCTTGTTGATGATTTGGAATACAGTTCTTAATCTAATTAATAGCACTTTTCAGAAATCAGTCAAAATAAAACCTAAAATATATCACAGTATTTATAGATACCAATATTTACTGTTTACAAAATTTCCCCATATGTTAAAGTGTCTCAAAAGTGAATGAATAGCCCATTGACCATATGCATCGTGAGATGGATTAAGCTGTTGTAAAAGTTAGGTCTGACATATAACCAACAAAATGGTGGACTAGGCATTTTCTCCAGTTCTCACAACTTCTCAGACTCCCACGATTATGCTGAAGAAATAAATTTATTTCATCTGTCTCCACTGCCTTAACAGCTAGGATAGCAAAAACCCTAAGTGGGTAACAACCTGGTGAACTAACAAAAGAAAAAGCTAATCGCTAATCCCTAACGTGTTTACTCAGCAACCTTCACCCATCAAACATCATTTTCTGGCAGGGCTCTACAAACCAACCCATAGACTTGCAAACAGAATTCAACTCTGCTTCTTGCCCGCTTCCCAGCACTGTGAAAAGTCAAAAGCCTGAAGCTTGCTCTTCCTGGGATGACAACATGACAGTTCACTGTTATAATATAGTGCTCAAACAGAGAAAGAACTAAGGAACAGAGGAAATGGGAACAGGATGTGTGTATGTCTATCTGTCTGTTTTTGTGTCTGTGTGTATGTGTGTCCCCAAGGCCTAAAGGAAAGGGGACTGGCATCCAGCTAAGATTTATTCTTTTCCCCTCGAAAGGCACTTGGAACAGAACCTGAGGGTGGTCAAAAAGTGAAATCCTCAGTGTAGGGAGAGGCTGAAACAACTTTAGGGGCTGCTCCCTAGGGAAACTACCTTCAGAGGAGAAGGACTCAAAAAGGGAGAGGTAGGGAAGTATAAGGAGAAAATTCTGAAATTATCAAAGCTCTTGGGAGGAAAAAAAAACTCAGTTGAAGATATTGAGTACATTCAGGAGAGCTTGATGGGAGTGCTCCCATACATCCTTCCTCAAACACAAAGGTTAACCTATTTCTAAACACCGAAGTGCATAAGGGAATGAATTTGTATACATGGATTTCCTGACACCCAGCCGCTCAAGTTCAAGGTCTTTTTCTTTTAAAAAAAACTTCTTTGATTTGGTCCCGTAGATGTAGGTTTGGTTTTCTTCTTTCATTGCATTCAACTGAAGGCCAATGAATTGTCTGCAAATGGATAGAGAAGGGTGGCTCTAAGCCAAGTGGGACCAGGGAGAGCAACCACCAGGTATTTGCTGAAGTGAGCTGGCCCTGCTTCATCAAGGGGGCCTGTGCACTGGGCATCTTCTCTTTTTGTTTAATTATAAGCAATAGTGTGAGAACTCCTTGGGGGAGAAGTCAGAAGCTGATTACATTTTGAAATTAAACAAGTCCAGTTGTATTTTGGTGCTACTCTTTATTGCCTGCCCCACTCTCTTCCCTGGTAGTCAGAAGAACATGAGAGAAAACATAAGAGTTCCATGGCTGAGGTCTTGAAGAATTTTAGTTTCCAAAGGACCGATACAGTAAGCATGTGGTAGGATGCCAAGAGAATTGACCTTGAAGCCAACACAGACTCAAGAGCTTCCTCTATAAAATCAATGGTGTGGGAGAAAAAGAAGCTCAAGAAACCCACAGAAAAGCCTGTCTATTCCTTCCCTGATGCTATGGGATTCAGCAGAACTGACTGTTTACTTAAGCAGGGAGGGCTCTGCTTTACCACTTATGAGACAGGAATCTAGTTCCCAAGTGGAACAACCTGAGTTAGGGGTCAAATGCTTCATGCCAACAAAAGAACAGATTGTTGCTAAACAACACCCCCTCCTAAGATGACTATCTTGCCCCAAAACATCCATGTGCTGCTGAGCATTTTCAAAATTTCCACTCCTTTTTTCTTTTTCCAAATGTGATATAGTGGCACCTAAGTTCCTAAGACTATAAATAGGCTAATAAGCATGGGATCTAGCTAACCCCTCAGTGTAGTTGATTCTCTTCAACAAAATGTGAGTGTGACTGCCTTAGTTTTAATGAATTAATTCATTCAATAACACTTGTAAAGGACTCTCAGTGAATTCAGGGTACTTGGGTAAGTGCTGGGTGAGTTGAAAAGTTTAAATGAGCTATCCTCAAAGGCCCTAACAGAACTTACATACAAAGATAGCTATGCTACTGAGAAATATATGAATGATGGGGTAAGTGAAAAACAAAGAGTTATATTAGGTCTGGGGGGAAAAGAGTGTTGCAGACAATGAGATCAGAGAAGACAAGATGAAGAAAGGTAGCATATGAATTGGGATAGGTAGGGATTCAGCAGGTGCTCTAAAGGCAGCTCCTAACGAATTAAATTAAAAGTTGATTTTGCTTTTCTGATTTTTTTCTGGTTCTTAAGTGTCATCTAGTGAATGACCTTAACCAAAACATTAAGCTTTGAGAAGTCCAAGCACAATCTTTGGTACAAAATCCTGGATTTGGAGTAGAGGGCATGGGTTCAAATCTTGCACCTCTCTCCTATGTGACTTTGAACAAATTACTTAGTCCTTGGACCCTCAGTTTCCTCATTCGTAAAAATGAATGGGATTTCGATAGATGGCCTTTAAAAGTCCTTCTAGTTCTAAATCTATGATTTTGTGAATGCATTTTCTCTCTGAGAGTAGAGAGGAAAGTTTGGGGGAAAACTTAACTGAAGAATTTAAGACTGTGGTACTGTAAGAACAGAACTGGGAGTTAGGTTCTGCACACTTGATAGTCACGTCTAGTTTTTGAGGAAGAAAGCATGTAGAACAATTAAAAAAAAAAACAAAACCAATGGACTTTGATTCAAAAGTCTTGAGTTCAAATCCTAGCGTTAGCATGACCTACCTAGCTTTGTGACCTTGGGCTAATTACTCTGGTCCTCAATTTTCTCATGTTATAAATAGGAATATCCTTTTACTATCTGCCTCACCAGGTTGTTGGGAGGACCAAGTGAAATAATGTATGCAAATGCAGCTTGGCTGATAGAGTTTGAGACTTGAAATCAGGAAGATCTGAGCTCAAGTCCTGCCTCAGACACTAACTAGCTGATTGAACCTAAGCAAGTCACATAACCCTTACATATAAAATGGGGGTTGTAATAGTGCTTACCTTCCAGGGTTGGGGTTAGGGTCAAATGATACAGCATACATAAAGTGTTTTTAGAGTTTTTATTTTTATTGTTTTGTAATCCTAAAAATTATTCATTTGTTGTTTAGTCATTTTTCAGTCCTGTCTGACTTGTTGTGACCCCATTTAGGGTTTTCTTGGCAAAGATACTGGAGAGGTTCACCATTTCCTTCTCTAGCTCATTTTACAGATGAGGAAACTAAGGCAAACAGGGCTAAGTGGCTTGCCCAGGGTCACACAGCTAATAAGTGTCTGAGGCTAGATTTGAACTCAGGTCTTCCTGACTGTAGGCTTGGACACTCTATGCACTGCTTGAGTTAGGTAATTATGCTGTCAAGAAAAGAATAGTGTACTTTGAGTCAGAGGAGCCGGGTTCAAGTTCTGGAT
>CM053591.1:8991072-8995100 GCA_028646515.1 Pseudochirops corinnae
TCAGCCCCGGCTGAGTGGCTAGGCCTATGGGGCTGCACCACCACACCTAACTGTCATTGTCAGGAAGCTCGATGGCCCCCGGGGAGGCATGAGGCAGTCTTTTCATATGACTAGAGGCTGGCAGCAGTTTGTTGGAGGGAATGGGAAGAAAGTTCAAATATCCAAACTGGAAACAGAGAGGAAACTGAGGTTGAAACCAGGTGTTGTAGAGAACATCAAAGGCAGAGTGCCCAGCTGGAATGGAGATCTTACTGCGTCAAAGCCACATCAGTGCAAGTGCATGGTCAGGCAGGGAGCTGCTGAGAAGAAGCTGGTGTGTGTCTGTGTGTCGGGGGAGGTAATAATGCTGGGTCAGCTGGGCAGGATATAGTGTTTAAACACAATTCTTCAGCTAAATGGTGAGCCAAGCAAAAACCTTTCTTGTGCCTCTGTTTCTTTTCCTGTAACATGAAGATGACGCATGAGAGTCAGGGTGCTGTAGTGGTTATTAAAGGGAGTTGGGAAGACTGGAGTTTCAGTTCTATTTCTGATACATGCTAGCCATGTGACCTTGGGCAAGTCTTTTACTCTCAGTGTCCCAGGCAACTCTTTAAGACTAGAAATTTCATAGCATCCACTGCAGCAGTAGAATGAGTTTCCATCCTGGGAGATCCGCCATTGTCATGAAATAATTAACTTCAGACAAAGCAAAACAAAACATGGGGATAATAACACCTTCACCACCTTATCTTAAAGCAATGTAGTAAATATCAAATGAAAAGATGTATGTAATGTTACTTTGTCAACCATCAAGCATTCTCCTTAAACTCCAATTATGCTGCTGACAGGCAGCTGGGTGGTGCCATAGTGCATTGAGTGCAAGCATGGAGTAAGGAAGACTTCTCTTCCTGAGTTCAAAACTTCTCTTCCTCAGACACACTAGCTGTATGACCCCGGACAAGTCACTTAGCCCCGTTTGCCTCAGTTTCTTCATCTGTAAAATGAGCTGGAGAAGGAAATAGCAAATCACTCCAGTATCTTTGCCAAGAAAACCCCGAATGGGGTCTTGAGGAGTCAGATGTGACTGAAAACAATTAAACAACAATGATGCCGATTATTAGAAATGAGAACATTGCTGCACATAGGGTAAGCTTTGGCACCACCTTCTTCTAACAGTGTTCTGGGGAGTGCCCAGCTTATTAGAAGTCTGGAACCAGATGACACTCACTCAGGGCTCATTCGGTCAAGAAGAGGAGGAAATGATCAGTTACCTCTGGGCACCCCCCTGATGAAGTGGAAACACTTGACGTTCCTATATCTACTGGCATCTCACAGAACCCCACGAAAGGGTACCCCATGGCAGGTTTAAATATATTACCAATGGGAGTGAGGGACATGCCAGGGAGTGCTGTTGTGCATGAAGTAAATGTAGTTTATCCCCATTGTGAATCTCATTTATATATTGGAGGGAGAGCGGAGGCTAGAAATATTGGAAAGAATTCCAGAGGGGGAGAATTCAGGACACCTGGGTTCTAGTCTCAGTCCTGCCACTAACTTTATGACTTTGGAAAAGTCATTTTAGGTTTCCTTTCCCACACTTATGAAATGAAGTGGGATTCAATGAGTGGAATTGGATGTTTCCCAAGGTCCGTTGTAGCTCTAAAATTTCATGATCTCTTTCTGAAGTAGTTTCTGCAGCAATAAAATGAAATCATATTAAAGATCCATTGGCGGCCCTTGACTGCTCATGCCCAACACAGGAGTCAGGAAATAAAATAAAGGAAAACAAAACAAAAATGGGGGGGAAAGGCAAACCCGTTTTCGAATGCCTTGGAAGAGAATTTGAGAGATTGAAGAAATCCCTGTTGTTTAAGGACAAAGAAACACATGCCGTCTCCGGAGGGCCTGGCGACGTTTGGGCAGCACTTACTGAGCCCTGACGTCCTTGGCTGTATGTGCATTTTTTACCTCTTTGGAAATGCACTGAAGCCTTCCTCCTTCCTCCTTCCTCTGAACTTGTGCACTTTTCTCAGGGATTGATTGAAAAGAACTCTATCAATGCCATTTTGGGCAATGATGCATTGCCTCATTTTTAATGAGCTTAAAGTGTCATTATTAGCAGTACTGCAGGATCACAACCCATGCATTGCCAACGACTTACTGTTTAATTTAGGGGAAGAAGTCACATTGCACAAAGCCTGGAAGAAGTGACAGGCCCCCATCATCCCCAATCTGATACTTGACTCCCCTTTTACTGGTATGATGAGGCCCACTGCTCATGTATTTCTGGGATAAAAAAGGTGACAGTCCAGTAAGCCTTGGAACTCACCTCTCCCTCCTCCTTTTTATGATTCTTCCTTCCCCGGAATTTCTACCTTGCTTGGGGAAATATTAATCAAATTAATATTGCCATCAGTACTGAAAAGGGCACAACAATCTGAATCCTTTTGACTCAACTGTCAATCTATGTATTTTCTTATCAAAGGAATCAAAGCTCCCTTCCCTGGTCACTGCTCCCTGATACATGCTATCTCCTATGAGTCCCTCGAGAATAGGGTCTGTTGAATTTGTATCCTGAATGCCTAGTACAAGAGCCTGACATATAGAGGGAATTCTTTGATTAATGGCTTCACAAGCACCATTAGCAGGAAACAAGTCAGCTTATGAGCCTATCATTTCAAATGACTCCATAGTTAACATGGTATATATAGCTCTCTATGAGAGATAGAGCTACTTCTGCTAAGCAGATGAAAAATCTTGTCCTCGACACTCCTGACATTGCAGACTTTTTCTATGCTATAGTAGCCTTCTCCCCTGTAAGTTCGCTCTACCGTGGTGACCACCTTCCTCTGACTGGTCAGTTTCCTCCCTCCCAACACCCCATTCCTTCTCTCTCCTTTCCCCCTTTCAGCTTCCCTTTATATGTTCCTTGAGAGGGAGAACTGTCTTTCTTTTCACTTATGTTCATATTCCTACTGCTTAGCACAGGGCCTGGCACATAGTAAACCCTTTAATGAATGCTTATTGTTTATTTAACATATGATTGAGGGGAAGTTAAGGAAAGATGTATCTAATCACTTGCTGTTATATAATAAAGTTTGCAGAGAAGGGATAATGCAGAGGGGAATGGGTGGCAATTGGTGGAATTGGGCTGCTGACTCAAGGAACACAGATGAGGGGCCTGGGACTCCCCTGGGAAAGGAGGGCCAGCATTTGCAGAGAATGAGTGAGAACAGAATGATCCAAGGACTTCTGGTGTGAGGATGGGAATTGGAGTTATTACCTTCCTTCCTTGCAATCCCTTAACCTTTAGCAAAAGAACTAGCTAGAGATGGAGAACTCTCAGACAAGTGGGAATGTTTTCTTTTGGAAAGACTGGGAGACAATCAATTGTCCCCAGATGGAGAAGATACGATCTATTTCCCCAAAGGAATAGAGCAGTGGAAAAGTGGTGGCTCCTAAAGCTATATGTAAAGAGAGGCAGTAATTGGTTATACTTTTTTTTTTAATGGCAAGGTTTTGTTTTCCTTTTTTCAAAAAAGCTTCCTTTTTATCACCCCCATCCCTACCCTGCCAATGTGAGTTATTAAATTATAATCTCTTTTGATTATTCCAGACAGTAACACAAGTAGGATGTAGTGAGCAAGGCTACTGCCCTTCAGCACAGCACATTCTACATTCCACAAGGAAACTGCTCTGCTGCCACTATTCTGCCTTGTCAGTCCTTCCTTCCCTTAGTTAATACAGGGACAGACTTAGAGAAATCCTTCCCCTTCCCCCTCTCTTCATACCATAACTGATGGTGTTTCCACCATATACACAGCCCTTAAAATGGTAGGAAAACAAATAGTGATAGTCCCCTACCCCAAAGATGGAATCAGAAATCAATTCATGATGGTCTAGGGGAGGACGTTGTAACAGCAAGCACCCTAGCATACCCAGGGTGGCTACTAGCACAGGTTCTTAGATCTGCTTTTCTAAAGGAAAGTGACTCAAAATGGGTTAACAATCTCACTTTAATCAAACATATCATTTACCTAGTTCAGGGG
>CM053591.1:8995600-9034388 GCA_028646515.1 Pseudochirops corinnae
TATTATTTAACATAATTTTTTTCCTTGTTCAAGATTCTTATTGTTACCTCAGTTCTTCTGGGGTAGAGAGACAAGTCGGAGGGGATGATAACAGTTTGGACATTTCTCTCTCTAGACTAGAGCTAGATTAGATATTAATGTTATTTCTGGAATATTTCTGGAAGACCTTGTGTCTAAAATGCAGAGTACAGTACTGACATTTTTTGACAATTCACACAGCATTGTTTGTTTTCTCATTCTCCAATTGATCATCCTGCCCTTCGTGTCCAGTCCTTTGCCACTACAAAGAGAACCGCTAGAAATATCTTTGTTTCTGTGGGTCCTTTTACTCCTTCTTTAGTCTCCTTTGGACATAGGTTTAGTGACAGTTAATGGGTATGTGGAGTTTAGTAACTTCAGGGGCATGATTCTGAATTGCTTTCCAGAATGGCAGGACCAGGGATGGGCAGCCTTCGACCTTGAGGCCACATGTGGTCTTCTAGGTCCTTGGGCGTAGCCTTTTGACTGAGTCTGAGTTTCACAGAACAGATCCTTTAATTAAGGGATTTGTTCTGTGAAGTTTGCACTCGGTCAAAGGGCCACACTTGAGGACCTAGAAGGCCACATGTGACCTTGAGGCTGCAGGTTCCCCACCCCTGCTGAATCAATTCACAGTTCTACTAATAGTCTGTTAATGTTCCTGCTTTCCCACAGCCCCACCCACATTTCTCATTCTCTTCTTTTTCCTTTTGTGGAGGTTGTAGTGGTTAACTTTGTCCATCCGATGGGCAAAAGTGAAGTGCGATCTCCGAGTTGCTTTGGTTTGCAATTTCTCATTGCTGGTGATTTGGAGCGATACCAGCTTTTGAAAGACTACTTATTCCCCCTTCAGCTAGAGACAAGTCTCTGAAAGGGAGCTAAGAAGAGGATGTTCAACCAGTTATTATAATTAGGAAAAACTAAATATGGAATGAGTATGCCATGGAAGTAATAGCCTTAGAAATGAACAGGATGGTAGTGTCAATAGTCTGTTTTCCCACGGATTGGACTCCCCAGTTGGCGCTTCCTAGGCTGTCAGGAAATTTGTTACACTTAGGTTTTTTTTCTGATTTTTCTTACAGTGTGTATATTGCTACCTCTTTCAGTCTTGCCATCACCAAGGAGATCCCTCCTTTCATCCTTTGGGGGGGAAAGCCAGATGTTTGGATTTTAAAACTTAAAAAGCTCCTGGATCATACTTACAAATCAGACAAGAGGCAAAAGAAATCCCCGCTGGGTTTTTAATGAGACTTCTTTGCCTTGGCCTCCTTGCTGGCAGAGGAAAATCATCACTTTCCCATTTCCTGGACTTGTCAGTTCCTAGCTCTGACTCACCCTTCAGTCCTGGGGGAGTTTGTCCCCTCTTGTTTCTATTTTGACAAATATTAGGTCATACGTTTTTTTGAAATTTTCTGCCACAATTGGCTGGCCTTTGTTTCTTTAGGCCACCAGTAGTTTTTTTACCCTTCATTGTTGCTTTATGTGCTTCCTTGTACCACTAAAGAGATAATTTGTACAATCCTGGGAGTTCAAAGTTATTGGAAATCAGAAGATATCATTGGTCTTCTGTAGTATCCCTGAGAAAACAATATATTTTCACGTAAAGAAACATCTCTTTAAGTAATCCTAACACTGCCAATTTGAAACTACTTTGAATTTAGGAGCATTATGCATGTGAAAAAAATGTCTCTTCATGTCGTATTTTAGAATCAACAAAACTTTTTTCCTTGAATATTCTATAAGGGATAAATGGGGTAAACAGGGTTGTGACAGAGGGAGCTTTGATGTTAAGAGGTTAGTTGCAATCTACTTCTCTAACACAAGAGAGGAATGACAGAAATTGGAAATATCTTGACTATCCACTTGCCCTTTGGAGAATGTGATTTGATTTATTCATTGTCATAAAATAATGCTGGGGTTTCATGGCACCTGAGGGAATGAGAAAGGTCCTGATGTGTATATTCAGCAGACAAGAACAATCAGCCAGGCTATGAACTGGTTTTGGTTTATGCTGCAGTTTTCAAGCTGAAATGTTATTTTAAATCTGTCTTTATCAATCAACCTTCATCAGAAGTGATATTTTTTTTTAAAATGAAAGCATTAATTAGGTTTGGTTCTCTGGCTTGAAATGCATTTGTTGTAAAATTCAGACACATGTTAAATTTATAAAATGTGTCTTCATTTATTAAATATTATTTCCACACAAAACAAACTGTCAACTTGTTTGTTTGAAGGATTTGTTTGCATGCATTATCTTCCATTAGATGAGAGCTGTCCTTTCCTGTTTTGCCAGACCCAGCCAGGGAGGGACCATAGTTGCAGGGCTGGCAGCAGTCTCAAGGAGTCCCAGATGTTCTACCATATCAGCTTTGGGGGACCAAGGTAGCACCTCAGAAGGACCAGAGGCAAAGGCCAGATGTGGATACATAACAAAGCAGCTGTCAGGGGGATTCAATTCAGCAAAGATTTATTGAGTGTCTGTTGTCTTACAGAATAATGGCTCTGGGGGCTGAAGGGACAAAGACAGAGTAAAAGAAAATTTACAATAGTAGTAGTATAGATTTTACCCAAAAAATCATCTTCCATGGTAATTCAGAATGTTGTTAGGTTTGGGCACAGACAGGCTTGAACTTCCAAACATATCAACTTGAATGGAGACTTTTCCCCTCCAAATTCAACAACTATAATACTTGAGTGTGGCCTGTAATTAGTGTTAATTTTTTAGTCTATGCCTAGATTTTTTTTAAGGGATCTTATTTTAAGGGTGTGGCCTACCCTCAGACCAAAATAAGAGATGATAGCTGTTATTTCACAACAGGAAAAACATCATTTGAGAAATGGATTTCTTCTTTTCCAAGCTCATGGCTGCAGAGCCTGTCTGTGGGAGACTGGCAATAGGGGAAAGTGTCTAATTTCCCTGACATGGGAGCCCTCTATAGGACACAGGTAGCTTTTCTCTTTTTTTTCTTTCCTTTTTTTTTTTTTCCTTTTTCCTGCCTTTGTTCCAAATCTTGGTTCTCTGCTGCAGTTCAGGTTGGTTCCACCAGTATTCTGTAACTCTTTTGAAGACAGGGAGGACAGCCAGAAAAGCTGTTACCCCTCAGGGCATTTCCACTCATTGTCCTGGGGTTGACTTATCTTTACACCTGGACTTTTCCTGGTGCGATAGATAAGGATATTCTTTTGTAAGAGGCCTTTCCTGATGCTCTGTCTCCCTCACTCCCAGCTGCTGCTGGTGCCTTTCCCCTAACATTTTTTGGTGTTGTTTAGTCATTTTAGAGTCCTGCTCTTTGTGCCCTTATTTGGGGTTTTCTTAGCAAAGACACTAGAATGGTTTGTCATTTCCTTCTCCAGATCATTTACAGATGATGAACTGAGGCAGACAAGGGCAAGTGACTTGTCCAGGGTGACATAACTAGTAAGTGTCTGAGGCAGGATTTGAACTCAGGAGGATGGGTCTTTCTGACTTCAGGCTTGGCACTCTATCCTCTGTGCCACTTCGCTGTCCCCCCTCCCCAGATTAGCTTCTAATTACTTTCAATGTATTTTGTATATAGAAGGTATTTAAATATATACCTATTCAATATTTACATATACAGTATAATATTTTAAAATATATATATATTTATGTGTGTATGTATGTACACACACACACACACACCTGTTTAAATACTTGTTTGTCCTCCTATTAGAACGTAAGCATCATGAGGGGAGAAGCTGTTTTGCTTTTGCCTTTTCCTCAGTGTTTAGCATAGTTTTAGGCACAGAATCGGCACTTAATAAATCCTTGATGATTGATTGCTAGCTTGTCTGGCCCTCAGGACTAAAGAGCATCTGCTTTGCCATGACCACTAAGCCCTCTCCCTTCTCTCCTCTCTCCCACCTCCCGCAAAATAAGCTCTTGGAGTGCAAGGAATGCTTCACTTTCCTCTCTGTATCCTGGGAGTCAGGGCTGGCTACACAGTGGGTACTTACGGGTTACATGAGATACAGACTTACCTCTCTGCAGGGTATACTGTTTACTAAAGGGCTGGGCTCCATATATTTATGCTTTACTCTATGCTTCAAAAGGTCCGTGATTTCATTGGTATGGGCATGCCACGTTTAGCCTATAGACTTTATGGGTTACTGTGGCCAAAATGAATCACCGCCTGGTTCCCAACCTGATTAATCATACAGAATTGAACTGTGCTGGTTTTTGATTGAATTAATGGATCGATCAAAGAAATGGTTCCCACTATGTAGCAAGCACTCTGCTGAGCTCTGGAGACGTAAATACAAAGTCCTGCCCTCGAGTAGCTTACATCCTAATGATCCATTGTTGAGTCCATACTGGAAGGCTTTTCTGCTCAGTAGGACCTCCTAGACCAGTGGTTCTCAACCTGCCTAATGCCACGACCCTTTAATACAGTTCCTCATGTTGTGGTGACCCCCAACCATAAAATTATTTTCGTTGCTACTTCATAACTAATTTTGCTACTGTTATGAATCTTAATGTAAATATCTGATATGCAGGATGTATTTTCATTGTTACAAATTGAACGTAACCCACAGGTTGAGAACCACTGTCCTAGATCTTGCTGAATACTGGTATAACCTTCAAGACACCAGCGTTGCCCCCATGCCACAAGAAACGTTTGAGTAGGATTTTAGTAGAAAATAAAATGACTATAACTTAGAAAAAAAAAAGAACTAGTAAGTTTATAAGAGAATTGAAATAAAAGTACTGTGTGCACACTGTGACTGGGGTTAGATGACTGGAGGGAAGTCATTACCAACAAGAGGAATCTGGGAAAATTTCATGGTAGGTGGCATCTGAGTTGGGCTTTAACAAATGAGCAGGAATTCAATCCAAGAGTGCCAGGTGTTGGTGTGAACAAAGATACAGAAATGTATGGAGTAAGCATGGGGTAAACTCTACAGGGGAGTTAGTAGTAGATGGTAATAGAGTTGAAGTTCCAGGAATCAGAAAACTTGGGTTCCCACCACAACTTCTTCCATAACTGGTTGTTGTGACCAGTCACTTAAGTGATAATCCCATTGACAAGCAATGGGAAACTCAGTTTCTCAGGGTCTTCATTTCTCTGAGAAAATCAAAGGAAGGATAATCTCCCCCAGGTAGCTACCTACCTGGCAGCTGCATAGTAAAATTAGGAAGGAAGAAAACATTTATTAAATACCTAAGTATTTTGTTGAGTGTCTGCTGTCTTGCGGAATAATGGCTCCAGGTGCTGAAGGTAGGAAGACAGAGTAAAAGAAAATTGCCAATAGTAGCATTATAGATAGTACCCAAAGAAGCATCATCTATGGGTACAGACAGCCTCCAACTTTGATATCAGTACTTCACAAACGTCATGTCATTTAATACTCACGATACAAAACAGGCACATAACGGGTACCTGATGATTCATGGGTAGCTGCTCACTCCTCAGGACTATAGAGCATTTGCTCTTAGGAGGCAGGTACTATATTATCCCCACTTTACAGCGGAGGAAACTGAGGCAAGCCGAGGTTAAGTGACTTGCCCAGGGTCACACAGTTGTTGAGTGTCTGAGGCTGGATTTGGAGCCCATTCTTCCTGACTCCAGACCCAGTGCTCTATCCTCTGCACCACTTAGCTGCCCAGTGAGGTCCGAGTGTATATGCACAGGAGGTATGGCTGGATCCACACAGGGTCCTAGTCCTGACAAGTTTGCACTTGTGAGCTAATAGGTGAAATTCCCTTGCTGCAGTCCTCGGGTAGGGAAAACGTCTCTCTGCTTTTACAAACGTGAGTGTTGAAGGACTGCGTACGTTGGCAGAGAAGATGATGGTGTGCTGAACTTTGTTTCGAGGCAGAGAGAGAAAAACCGGATCGGTTTGGCTCTCATCGGGGTAGGGACTGGACCCTGCTAGCAGGAGCTCTCCGGGGAGGGAGCTCCCTCTGCAAACACGGGATGGCTCCTTCCCTGCAGTTTAGAGAATTGCTTTTGCCACTGCAAGGTTAAGTGATTTACTTAGATCATGTAGCCTTCGGATATCCCACGGCCGCTAGGTGGCGCCATAGTGCACAGAGTGCCAGACCTGCAGTCAGGAAGTCGTATTCCCGAGTTCAATTGTGGCCTCAGACACTTACTAGCTGTGTGATCCTGGGCAAGTCACTTCACCCTGTCTGCCTCAGTTTCCTTATCTGTAAAGTGAACTGGAGAAGGAAATGGTAAACTGTTGGAAAAGATACTGATCTTAAAAAAAAGAAAACCAAATCGGGTCACAAAAGAGACAGGAATGAAAAACAGAACTGCTGTCAGAGGCAGGTCTTGAACACAGTCTCTCTACCTGCTGAGCTGACAATGTAGATTGACATCTGCCCTGCCTCTCACAGTACTAGAGTCACCATCGGCGTTTAGAAATTAAGTGATTTACTCAGTGACACAACCAGTCAAACTGGGGTTTTCTTGGCTTCTAGGCTGGATTTCTGTCCCCTTGGAGATGCTGCCTCCTCAGTCCTCACATAATAAGGAAAAAGGACTCCAACGTCGGGCGGGCAAAAAGAGATGGCTCAGCACAGATGTTTAACAACCAGGTTTCTGGGGAAAGTTACTCACACTTTAAAGCTTAATCTGCGTTAACATTTTTTCAATCTTTTTTTTTTGGGGGGGGGATGTAAGGCAATCAGGGTTAAGTGACTTGCCCAGGGTCACACAGCTAGGTGTCTGAAGCTGGATTTGAACTCAGGTTCTCCTGACTCTAGGGCCAGTGCTCTATCCCCTGGGCCACCTAGCTGCCCCTTCTCCATCACGTTCTTAAATCTAAACAATCAACAAAACAATGAACCAAGTCCTAATTTGTGGTGTTCTCATTTCCAAAGTGTGAGTGCTCACAATGAAAACATAACAATGAAGTTCTTCTCTCAGCTGGTTGGGACTGGCTCCCACACACCCCTGTCTCTCTACCTCTTTTTTTTTCCAAGTCTGTCTATAACTTACCACTTGGGAAACCAGGGTCTCTTGGTTCCCTAGAATGTTCTTCTTGCCTGAGTTCCTGATAACCAATTAGGGTTGTATGGCTACTCTCACCAATTGCACTGTCAGATGGCTCTCACTCCCTCTAAGCCAGGTTCTCTCTGTTGGGGGAGATGTGGTGTGTGTGTGTGTGTGTGTGTGTGTGTGTGTGTGTGTGTGTGTGTGTTTTGGAGCATATGATGAAACAGTGGCTGAGGATGGGGAATGTTAATCCCATGCCTGCCAGTGACCGTGGTCAATTTATCCATCAGCCCCATGACTCCAGTGGACAAAGGAAAACCACTCTGACGTTGAATCATGATTCTGTGTCTTATGTTCTCTTAAAAATGTACGAATTTTTTTTCTTTTCTTTCTACTTTTCTCCCCAAAGGTAAATTTAATCTGCCTGTGCTTTGGTTTGATAAAAGGCTCCTGTGAGTTGCATAGACTTTATCAAGAGCTACAAACTACAGGTGAACAGTTCTTGGTATTATATAAACTGGGACCAAAGATGCTTTAGGGAAGAGACAATCAGGCAGGCAGGGAGGAAAACCTTATAAATAGATTATAAGGCTCCAGTGAGCTTATTTTAACTTTCAAAAACATTTCTGATCTTTCCCAACCCACAACAGTGGAAACCAAGCCGTCTGTTGGACTCATGGCCTGAAACAATATACTTTGAAAAATTAAGTGCTCAGTGCCTAAGAAAAATTTAGAGTTTAATATTACATTAAGGTTCTAACTCCTTTTAAAAATATTTTTATTATAACCTTAACAGATATCAACACACAAACATTTCAACATACAAAGAAAAGAGCATTGTATAGGAAATCACGAATTTCACTTCCATTATACACTGTTTGCCATTAACTATTTTAAAGGAGGCTTATTCCATGAAAACTATAGGATCTTAGATTTAGAACTGGAAAGAATTTCAGATGTCTAAATAAACTTTCTCATTTTGTAGGAGAGGACACCAAGGCCAAAAAATGCTAAGAGACTTGTCCAAGGTCACACAGGCGGTTAAGTAGCAGAGGCAGAATTGGAACCCAAGTCTTCTGATTCCAAAGGTAGGGGTCTTTTTATGGTACCATGCATCCTAATGAAACATTTCAGAAATTGAGTTATTATCAACATGTCAATCTCCTTCTCTTTCTCATCTTCCTCCTCCTCATTTACATCATCAACCCCAGAGCTTAGCATATGCCTGGCTCATACTAAGCACTTAAAATGCTTTAATTATCTTATTATGTATCTGAAAGGAACCCCTGAAATAATTTAGTTCAGGGGTTCTTAGCCTTCAATCTATGAACTTGATTTAGAAAAAATTATTAATAAATTTCCTTTATAATGCTATATATTTTATTTTATGCTTTTAGATGCATTATTCTGTGAAGGGGCCATTAGGTTTCAGGAAATTGCCCAAAGGGTCCATGACACAAAGAAATTAAGAAGCCCTCATCCAGTCTACCCACTACAAGAAACAAGAATATCCCTTACAACCCACCAGACAAGTGATCTTTCAGCTTCTGCTGAAACACTCCATCAGTGTGGGACTTAATACCACCTGAGGAACTCCTTTCCAATTTAATTATTAGGAGATTCTTGCTCATACTGAGTTGAAGTCAGATTCCATGTATGACTCTAGTTCTGTTCTCTGAGACCAATCAAGAAAAAGCCCAAATCCTCCTTCCATGTGACAAACTTTCAGATGTTTGAAAATTGCTGACATATCACCCCTAAATCATTTGGAGGCTGAAAATTCCTTGTTCCTTGCACCAGTACTACTATGACATGCTTTCATGTCTCCTCTTCATCCTAGCCTTCCAAAGGACAGACATCTATTCTAAACTGTGCAGACCAAAACTGAACACAAAATGCCAAGCATAGCATGGGCTGGACTCTACCTTTAGTGCACAGACAGACTATCACGGTCCTCTTTGTGGGCTCTGTTTTTATTAATGCTGCTGAAGATAAGATAGGATTAGCTCTTTGGGCTGCAATGTTACACTTGTCTCATATTGAGCTTACAGTCAGTTAAAACTCTCAAGTCTTTTCCTTCCTTCCTCCTTCCTCCCCCCCTACAGATGAGAAAACTAGGACTCAGAAAGGCTAAGTAACTTGTCTATGGTCACACAGATAATGAATAGCAAAGACAGGGCGGTCTTTGGACTCTAGAATGCAGTACTCTATTCTATCATGTTACTTTTTGATTTATAAAATCAAAACTCTATGAAAACTGTTAGCTATTATATCAGAGAACACCTTGCACAGCCATATTTGTCCTTTCTTTAGATGCTTCCCCATTTTTTTCCCATTATGTTGTTGGAATTTTTATTTCTGAGAGATTCCCAACCATATTGATCTGTGTTCTCTCTAAGAGCTGCAGGTCAAATGAATTATGCCTATTCCTTCTATGAACTTCTTGACATCTGTTCTTCTAAAGTCAAATAGACCCTCCAGTCTAGGCTCACCCTTCCTTTATTTGACTCTCATAAACTCTGGTATGATATGGTAACTTTCTCCCAAGATTCCTATTATTTCCATTTCCCCCAATAGTAGTTCCTCTCATTTCATCCTTTATCTTCAGAAAGGAGAGGGTGAAAATCACGAATTATTTTTCCTTCTCATCAACTTTGTCAACAAACATTTTTGACCACCCATGTGCTAGACATTGTGCTAGACCTGGTAGAGGGCAGAAAGTCAGTCAACAACCATTTATTAAAGGCCTACTTTGTGCTAAACATGGGCATATAAATATAGAAAAGAAAGATAGTCCCTGTCCTCATGGAACTTACAAAGGGGTGGGGTGTGTGTGAGGGAGAACACACAAAAAGAAGCTGAAAAGGGAAGGGAGGACGGCAAGGTACACAGTATAATGGATTGAGAAGTCCAAGGAAGTGCAGCTGGATGGGAAGTGAAAAAAGAAAGACCCAGCTTCTGCCCTCAAAGAGCCTCTAGTCTAGTGGAGGTGGAATATGTACTTGAAAAGATAACTAAAAACATAGTGCATTTAGGCAGTTAGCACAGAGGGTCAGACAGTAAGTGCTTACCTCCCCCAGGTAGGACAAATCTGAAGAAACAGAATTTTAAACTGGGCTTTTTCTTGATCCCCAAGCAGAGTGCAGAGGAGAGAGGGGAACACCTGCTTGCCCTGTCCTGACTCTGTGATTTTATGGGGAGTCATCATATCTACTGAAACGGGGAGGGAACTGATGAGTCAAAATTCTTACCAGCCCTTTGCTCCCCTTAATACTGCATCCAGAGTCACATTGCAGTTGGCCACATGTGCATATTCCAGGAGGTTTGACAAGGAAGAAAATAAGGTTGTTGCTGGTTTTTTCTTCCGAAACAGAAATCTGACAGATATTTTGTTTTTAGGTTCTTGCTGAGCACACAATGTTCCTTTTGAGGAGAGAGTTGGGGAGGGAGTCAAATAGTTCCTGCTTTGAGTGTCTGCCCACCATCTGATAAGACTTACAATATGTAATTCACTTTCTCTTTTTTTCTCTCCATTTTTATTCTATTTTCTCATGCCTTCCCTCCTGTTTCTCTCTTCCTTTCCTTTCTCCATCTCTCCCTTTGTCCTCTCTCTCCCTCCCTCTCCCTTCCTCCCTCCTCCCTCCCTTTCTCTCTCTCTCTCTCTGTCTCCACTTCCCCATCCCAGTATCTTTTTTCACCTCTCCCTCTGTCCCTCCATATCTCCATCTCTCTTTCTGTCTGTCTCTGTCTATCTCTCTCTGTTTTCTGTCTCTGTCCGTCTGTCTTTCTCTCTCCCTTCCTCCCTCCCCTCCTTTCTCTTGTAGTTTACCATGTCCAGCTACTTATCCACTGCTGAGAATCCTTACCAGTTCTCTCCTTTCACCCTAGAGTTTTACATACCTTTTTCAGCACTCTCCCCATCCCCCAGCTCTGTGAAGGCAAAGATGGTTATTCTTCTCCCTAGAGGAAGCTCATATGCAAGGTGTTATTAAAAGCCTGAACTGCCTTGTCACTTTCATACTTGGCTATGGGTGATGATGTAGGGTGGGAGAGGTGGAGAGACCCTGCATTCCTATAATTAGAGTGCTTTTAGCTAAGCCAACTAGGGCTAATGCTGGTTTTATCTTTGAATTAGATTATACGTTCATTGAGAGCAGAGCCTTATGTTTATTGTACATTGTAAACCGTAATTCAGTGCTAATGTTCACTAAGAATCGGATGGCAATGATTAGTGGTCCTAGGAGAGAATTTCCTGGACAATCCATATGTAGATTCCTTTGAATATTGTGGCTCAAATTTCTTCTTCCAACCCTCCCCTGACTACTAGTATATTAAGTGTCTAAAATTAGAGTTTAGGATGAAAAATTTACAGAATCTTTGTCTATACTAAATTCCAGGAACTAATAGCTTTTATTGTCAAGAAAGCATTACTTGTCTCGGAACTTCATGAATTCATGAATGAATGAACAACAACAAAACATACGTATATATATATATATATATATATATATATATATATATATATATATGTATGGCAATGACTATGTATTAGGTACTACACTAAGGCTTTGGGAATACAAATAAAAAATGAGACAGTCCCTGTTTTCAAAGAACTCAGATTATAATTAGGGGAGATGTAACATGTAGAAGGTACAGCTGCAGGATGGATGGCCAGTCCAGTTGTGCCTAAGAAAGACTTGTGTGCCCAGTGGCCTGGAGGGCAAAGAAGGGCAGAGGGTAATATCCAGAAGACCTTATGATGCAATGGCAAAGAAAATGAGTAGTTTTGCTGGTCTTCTATATTACCAGAAGGATTATAGTTGGTGACTCCCTGCCCATCCCACTGGCACGAATAATTATGTCCATTCTACAGATTGGAGGAGCAGGGAATGTGAGAGTCCAGCCTACCACCATTGGGAAGGAAGAAGTGAGTCCGATTATACAAAGAGAATGGAGCTTCTGAATTTCCTCCTGCAGGAATGGGGCCTGATATAGAGTCATTGTCCAGTCAGGAAAGGGATCTTGGCGGGATTATTGGGGAAAAGGGGGACCCTATAGCCTTTGCTCTTTCCTAGGTGCCTGGATGGATTTTGGGTAGCCTGGAGCCAGAGAGAGAGAGAGCAGATTTCACCATCTCTTTTGTTGGCTACTCCTTTTTTTTTTTGGAGGGGGAAGGCAGGGCAATTGGGATTAAGTGACTTGCCCAAGTTCACACAGCTAGTAAGTGGTAAGTATCTGAGGCTGGATTTGAACTCAAGTCCTCCTGACTCCAGGTCCGATGCTCTATTCACTGTGCCACCTAGCCACTCCTGGCTACTCCTAATGGTGTTCCACCATGTTCTATTTTGCCCCTCACTCACTGGCTTCTTTTGTATTGCCTATGATAGGCTCATAGCAAGTTACTACAAACCTATTAAGATTAGAATTCTTGACTTTGTGGCAGGACTGTATGATTCTTATTCTTTCCTCTCTTCTTCCCTCCATGTCCTCAATCCCATGGCAGTAACAGTGCTTAAGCTTCTCACATGGCCAACCTGGCTCAGTCTACACTGGACACCTCTTCTACAAGGCTCTAGATTGGCATTTCAGAGAATAATGAATTTATTTTTAAAAAGCCTCCCACTCACCACCTTTCCTAAAGAGTACGTCTCCTCATGACCTTGTCTGTCATTTTTATGGTTATTTTATTTGTTTTTCTTAAAGATAATTTCAGACAGGATGTAGAGCTCTGCCTCCCCAAAGCAACAAGTCTTTTTATAAATGTCAGAACAATTCTCAGCTCAGTTAGATGATAGTTCTTGCATCTGGACGTGGAGAACAGACCGCTAGCCTCTTAAAAGTCTAAATAGCAGCAATTGCGAAGGTGCCTGGTCTAACATCGGAATCAACCATCTCTAGACTAAGCACAGATGATCAATGTTAAGAAATCCTCCCTTCTCCCTTTCCCCCACTCAACACCTTCTGTTTTCTGATGGGTGCCAAGAATGGAACCCTCGGTTTTGAAATCCCCAAGGCTGAGAGCCCCAGGGTAAGTTTGCATTGCCTTAGGGAAGGAAGGAGAGCCTGTCAGACAGTCTGGAGCTCACAGCACATCTGATTGCAGCAGCAACAGTAGCAGCAGCAACAGCACCACCACCACCACCACCACCACCAGAAACTACTCCTTCTCTCAATCCTTCAGATCGTTTCTGTGGATTCATGAAACCTTTATTGCTTAACATACTGCAGAAAGGACTAGGACAGGCTGGAACCAGTCCTGTGTGGGAAGCCCAGCTCTGCCATGTCTTCACATGGTATTTTATCCTGCTTTCACCTTGCTGCTGATCTTCTCCCTCCACCCACACCAAATTCGCAATCAGGACTGTGTAATGGGAGCTAGAGATTACTTTACCCAGGAGTGGGGATTTCATGGATCTGTGGACTTTTCTTTTAAAAAAAACTTTTTTCCCCTGAATCTGTCCAGACCATTCCAAAGTTACTCTCTGCTTAGATGTGGGGGTTTGTTTTCTGGGGCTTGTTTTATTTTTCTGCTCCCCACTGCTGGTTCAGGCTATTTATGCTTTGTCTCCTTTCTAAAAATCAACTCCTCCCCTCCCCCCAAATGTCAACACCCAGTTTAAACAGTACTGCAAAAGCAGATAAAATGAAATTTATCACTTGGGTGTGAGCCTGAGGTTTGATTCATGCCAGCAACACATTTGAAGATCAGTGGGTGCGATCCTTTGAACGACTAGAGTGAATTTAGCCAGGTGCTCTTTCCATGATACCAGCGGATTTTTCGACACTTAGAGGCTGAGACAATCAGGGCTTTCCCCCTCCAGAATTCTAGGGTGATGTAATTATTTCTTCCTAAAGTGACCATTATTGAAGGTGAGGTTCATATTGCTCTATATTTAAATTTGGAAGGGATTAGAATCCATCCAGGCTAATTCTCTCATTTTACAGATGAGGAAACTGAGGCACAGAGCGTTATTTCCCAAATCGAGGCCTTGAGGTTAATGAATTGTTGCTGATTCATGTTATTGGATAGGCGGGGAAGAGTTGTGGAACACCTGGACCAGTTTTGAGGACCAATGACATCAGGAGGGTCACAAAGAATCAGACATGACTGAAAGCACTTAAAGAGAAACAAAAAAGGTATGTGGATCTATATGTGTGTGTGTTTGTGTATGTGCATGTATATATATTTCCTACTTTTTCTTAAGTATGAACATGTTGCATTTCCCCAGTAGAATGTAAGCTTCTTGAAGGTAGGAATTGGGTTTTTTTAAATCTTTGTAAGGCCTCAGTGCCTAGCAGTGCCTTGCACAGAGTAGGTTCTTAAATTTTTTTTTTTTAATTTGAAATTAACCTTGAAGATGAGAAAATTGAGACCCAGAGAAGTGAGTGATTTTTCTGAGAGTCTTCACAGGTAAGTCATTAGCAAATTCCCAAATGCAATGGCAGTCTTCTTGCTCCAAGCCTAATGCTTTTCCAGCTATGTTGTCTCTGTCCTTAAACTATGCAAAAACTTAAAGCATCTGTATTCCGATAGGAGCCTGCAGGGCAAGGGGAAGGTGAACAGCTTGGAGGGCAGGGAGGCGGAGAGAAGGAAGCAGGACAATATAGATATACACCCTTAAAGTTGTCACCCCCAGCCATGCCGTTAGTTACTCTTCAACTGGGACTCAATTTTAGCAATATCCACAGAATACAAATCTTTGGGAGACTTCTACTACATTGGGCCATTAGAGATGAGGAAATCACAATTAATTAAACCATCAAGGACTCTTCAATGAGATCCTGCTACACACAGAATCCCTATTCCAGGTACTTAGGAGACCTCTCTCTCTCATCTCTCTCATCTCTCTCTCTCTCTCTCTCTCTCTCTCTCTCTCTCTCTCTTTTTCTCTCTCTTTCTTTCTCTGTTTGTCCTCTCTCTTCTCTCTCTCCTTCTCTCTCATCTCAACCTTAATTTTTCAAGGTATTTCTTCACCAGGGGAACCTCTCCAATAGCACCTGTTCTACAGCATAAGGTTTTAGAGTTGCCTTTGGGCCTTAAAAGGTTAAGTGACTTGTCCAAAATCACATAATCTGTGTGTGTCAGAGACAGACCTTGAATCTGCATTGTTCAGACACCAGGGCCTGCCCTTTATTCACCATGACTCTGTTTCTTATTGTATAGGATACAAACATGTGTGTGTGTGTGTGTGTGTGTGTGTGTGTGTGTGTATGTACACACACTCTATAGATGCAAATATAAGCCCCTGGCCCTGCCCTCAAAGAGCTTCTGATCTAGATGGAAAGAGGAGACAAACAGGCACGAAAAGAGAAATCCCAGCCCAAGGCAGCATATGTTAACTGCCAAATTAAGTTTAACTTCTCCCACTCCAAGTGCTTCTTTTTTCTTTTTGGCCACAGAAAGCAGTGCTAACAACAAAACCATTTCCCTCTCTGTGGATCTTCTTAATTAAACAGAGCTAGCAGGTCCCTGAGTAGGCTTTCAAAGATGCAGGCTATTTTAAGGCTCAGGGGTTTTCCTTTGGCCGAATGGAGGATTCCAGAACAGCTCCACTGTGACTCTTTGTGAATCCCTAACCGCATCTGACAATTTGGCTGTGCCCTCCCCATCATGTGTCAGAGGCTCAGGCAATCATGGGATAGCCTCAGGCTAGTCAGCAGCCTACAGAATTCACACTTTCCTTCCTGCCTGTGACCTGGATGGCTGCAGAAATGAGGCCCTGCTGAGGAGGGAAATAATTACAAAGCTGTGAAAGTCAGTTCATTTCAGGAACACGTGGAGGACAGAACTGGCCAAGTTTCATTTTGACACTTCTCAAGCAACCAGCCAGTTAATTAAAAAAAAAAAAAGGTATTGAGCTCCCTCCCTAACCATGAGCCAATCTAAAAAGGTAAAAAAAAAAAAAAAATAGGCATAGGGACCAGAGGATTAAAACAGCTGCGGTTTTCTTTCCTTTACAACCCCATTGAAGCTGACTCTAAGACTGGAACATTAATTCAAGTGGAATGAATGGATCTCACATCCAGGACCACTTTTCCTTAACAACATAATTTATTTTGGTCTGTCAGGACAAGTTAATCGGAAATATCATTCAGTAGTAACAATTGAGATTTGTGTAGCTCCTTTCAAAACCCACCTACCTTATTTAGATGACCTGAATGAACAAGCCTTTGGGGCTGAAGGTACTATTTCCCCATTTTATAGAGGAGGAAATGGACAAGCATTTCATCATCAGTTTCCACCTCTCTAAAATAGGGACAATAATACTTTCAGTATTCTGCTGGTGAATAATAGTCCTCTATCAAAGTGTGAATTGCTATGTGTGGAGAAGAAGCCTTTTCTTGGGGGGGGAGGTGAGGAGAACTAAACAAAGGAACAAAGGAAAGAAAGGGATCAGTGGCAGTGGAGAAAGCACAGGGTCTGCCATCCGGAAGACCTAGATTTATTCAAATCTGGCCTCAGACATTTATTAGCTGTGTGACTCATTTTACCTCTGTTTGCCTCAGTTTTCTCATTTGTAAAATGGGTATAATGATAGCTCCTACCTTCCAGGGTTTCTGTGGAATCACATGAGATTATAAAGTGTTTAGTACTGTGCCTGGCACGCAGTAAGCACTATATAAATGTTTTAACTAAATTACTAAATACCTAAATGCAGAGGGATGGATGACCAAAAGAATAATCTTTATTTGCTTTGGGGTTGTAGAACCAACACAATATTCACAGCACCTACAGCAGCTATGAATATGCTGGCATAATTCTGAATTGCAAAATATAACAGACTCTCCTCATGGAAGACAGAACCAAAACATTTATTCAAATAAAAATTCAGAAAGCTGAATCCATCATAGCAACAAAGAAATCTAGATACAGTAACAATGCAGGAGGTGCCACCATCCCCAAGCCTTCCCTCTGCTAAGCCTTTCCACAAATGAACACTCACAGCTCGCTGCCCACTTCCTCTTTCTCCCTCAGCTCTAACTACTCTCACCAACTTCCTCTGGGCTCTCTCTACCCATTAAACAAGCTTCTCCTACCACAGACTCATGTGACTTAGGCTTCCATGTGATTCAAGCAGGTCACATGGTCTATTAATGGACAGGAAAGATCTTCCCATTACATTACCATTATGGGGGCTAATCAGAGAAGATATTAGGAAATGTCTCTTTGACTGGTGACTGCCACTTGTTTTCTCCTGGCTGGCTCCCTGACTCAGTGAATAACTGTAACTGATTTCATAATGGAGATGCTTCAGAGTAAGAGAAAGGAAATCCAGGTTGTCAGGTCTATTCTGTCATCTTCATCTTGTTGTTCAGTTGTGTCTGACTCTTTGTGGCCCCATTTGGGCTTTTCCAGGCAAAGATACTGAGGTGGTTTGCCGTTTCCTTCTCCAGTTCATTTTACAGATGAGGAAACTGAGGCAAACTGGGTAAATAATTCACCCAAGGTCACACAGCTAGTAAGTGTCTGAGGCCAGATTTGAACTCCAGGAGATGATTCTTCCTGACTCCAGGCCTGGCACTCTATCTACTACTGTACCATCTAGCTGTCTTCATCTAAACTGTCCCAAAACAGATATGAACTGTGTCTATTCAAACAGTCAATCACTAAACAGTGCCTACCATGTGCCAAGCACTGTGGGAAGTGTTGGAGTAACAAAAAAAAAAAGCAAAAGACAGCTCTGCCTTCAAGGAGTTTATAATCTAATGGGAGAGACAGTATACAGACCAATACCCACTAAGCAAGCTTTAACGGGAAATAATTTACAGAGGGATTGGGGAAGGCTCCCTGTAGAAGGTAGGATTTTAGTTGGGACTGAAAGGAAGCAGAGAGACAGCAGCCTGAGTGGAGGAGGAAGGACATTCCAAGCCTGGGGGCCAGCTGAGAGATGGAGTGTATTGTTTGTGGAATAGCCAGGAGGCCAATCAGAAAGTACAAGTCAGAGAATAAAATGTAAAAGATTGGAAAGGTAGGAAATGTCAAACAGAGCCTTGTGCATTTGATCCCAGAAATGAAAGCCCTGCAGCTCTTCTTAGCAATCTGTCCTAACCTCATGCTAAATTATGCTTATCTTTATGGCGAGCCCCAGCTTTTTCTGTTTCATCCCTGATTTCTGATCTATACTGTAGTGTAGCTCATTGCTCTGCACGCAGTATTAATATTTAGATACTTAAATATTTAGTCTACTTATATAGTCAGAGGCTTTGTGTGCATGCCCAAGTCATCCAAGATGGAGGCACCCATGTGGGAGATGGGCTGGATCTACTTTGGGGAGAGGTGGAAGTTGCCTCGAGTTTGCATTGGCTGCATAGCTGGAATTGCTTTGTATTGAAAATGATCAGATGTGAGATAGTCTCACTTGTTCTTTCTAACAGCCTCTAGCTGGCGGACGAAGGGTGGCGGTGGGCTGACGGTCCTGCTCATCGCAGCATGGGTATCCTGAACTAATCATTAAACACTGAGGTCCAGAGAAAGATGTTCAGAATTTAGTCTGTTTCATTTGTCCTTTTTTCTTTTAGGAACAGGTAGCAGATCTAAGAGGCAGGGTTCTAGGCCAGATGTTATTACCAGAACAGGAGGAAAGCCTGAGCCAAGGCAACTTTGGACGTGGAACTTGCTGGGATCACCCTATATAGGAACTGAGTTAAACTGTGAAAATAATCCTTCTTCCCTCCCTACTCTATCCCAGAGAACAAGGTAGTATAAGAGAGGATTATGGACCCCCCACCCCTCCTCATTGGAGGGAATGTCTTGCTATATCTCTGAAGTAAATATTTTTCTAATTCTAATCTGACTATTAAGTGGATAAATGGATCTGGGGAGCAAGGGACCCCCAAACCAGGACTTGAGCCAGTGGCAAAGAAATTTGACACCTCCCAAACCCACTTAAGGATACCAGAGAATCCTGGGAGAAAATTCAGTAGATCTGGCCTTCAGAGCTGGGGGCCAGAGTGTTCTCTGTCGGACTGTTATTTTTGTAGTGTTTAATTCACACAAACCTCTTTCTTCACAATCACTTTGTGAAGTAGGTGAAATATCATTATCTTTATTTTGCAGATTGGGGAAGTTACACTTCACATACTAAAGTGATTTGCCCAGAGTCACACAGTCACAGTAAGTGGTAAGCAAAGCCTGAATTTGAACCCAAACCCATTGTACTATGCCATCACAACCTTTAAGCCAACTGATTTACAACATTCTTTCTTCTCTAGGCAAAATTGCCCCAGATCTTTGCTTCAAAAACATCATCTTCTATCTTTTAAACTCTTCTCTTGGTGATCCTTTGTACTCCATTCAGTTTCTTTGTCTTGCTCATAAAATGTATATGCAATGAGAGCTTTGTACAACAGATGGTTTATTTACAGAATCCTAGAGTCTTCCCATAGTAGAGCTGAAAGAGACCACAGAGGCCAGCTAGTCTAAACTCCCTGTTTTTAAAATGAAGAGACCAAGACTCAGAAAACCTGAGACCTGTTTTTGCCTGAGGTCACACGGCTGGTTTGTGGCCAGAGTCAGTTCTGCAGACACTCACTTTTGGCTCTTGACACTCTTTCCCAGCCCTTGTAGGGCATATACTTGTTATAATACAGCTCAGTGTCCAAACTGTTTTCTTTTATCATAAAACCAATCATAGAAACTTAGGTAGAAAGGGTCTCAGAGGCATCCACCTAGATCCTTTTTGTTGTGGTTGTTCAATCCTTTCAATGGAGTCTGAGTCTTCGTGACCCTATTGGGGTTTTCTTGGCAAAAATACTGGAGGGGTTTGCCATTTTCTTCTTCTCCTGCCCATTTTACAGATAAGGAAATTGAGTGAAGTGACTTGCCCAGGGTCACACAGTTCGTAAGTGCCTGAGGCCAGATTTGAACTCCGGAGAATGAGTCTTCCTGACTCCAGGGCTGACGCTGTCCATGGTACCACCTAGCTGCCTTTTCAACCCCTCTTGAAAACAGTAATAGTAATAATGTGATGATGACGATGTGATGACAATGATCAGCCCTTTTGGATCTCAGTGCTTTTTATTTATGAAGCAGCACCTGGTTGTCTCCATAACATAGTAGAATAAAAAAAAAAAAAAGATGATGTCCCATGAAACTGCAGATCTATCGTGTACAACTTGCTATTTCTTTAAATACGTAATAAAGCTGTCATGTAACTTTCCTTTTTTCATCCTCTCTCCCCGCCTCCACCCCCCTAGAGATGGCTACCATTAGACACAAATATGTGTGTATGTGTGGATATGCATATACATCCACGCACACACACACATATTATATATGTATGTAAAATCATTCAATACGTGCTTCTATTAATCAGTCCTTTCTCTGGGTCCAGATAACGTCTCTTCCTTCACGGGACCTTTGTAGTTAATTTGGGTGTTTATAATAGTCAGAATAATGTATAGTTCTCTAACGTTTGCAAAGCACTTTATATGTATAACTGGATTGAATCCTCACAAAGCTTTTGTGATACAGGTCATATTATTTATTTATTAATTATTATTATCCTTAATTTACAGATCAGGAAACTGAGGCAGACTGTCTTGCCCAAGGTTACACAGCTAGTAAGTGTCTGAGGCAGGATTTGAACTCAGATCTTTCTGATTCCAAGTTTAGCATTCCATCTGCTGAACTCTACATTTCCAACAAGTGTCTATTTAAATACCAATTTGATTGTTCATTATGATTATTGTTAATGTTCATTATTTCCTGAGACAGTGCATCCCATTTTTGAATATCAAGTTCAAAGGAAGTTTTCCCTTACCTCATGCCAAGGCAGCAGCACTGAATGACTAATTTGTTCAATTTATAGTCAATCTATGGAGCAAAGATAAGTGAATGCTTTCACTTTGAATTCTATGAATTTAAAAGTACAAGGTGTATCGCCCTAACAAGACTCCCCATCTGGTGACCCCAGAAAAGGGAATGATGAACTATATCCCACAGGTTACAAGTCCTTGCCACAGAATCATAGAATGTCGTCATTGGAAAGGACCCTAAAATGGACTAGTCAAATTCATTCATTTTAATGATGAGAAAACGTAGACAGGCTAAGTAACCTGACCACTCAGCGTCAGAGCTACAACTGGACAAGTTGGGCTTTAGTGTCAAAAGATTTGAGTGTGAATCCCAACTCTGCTAATTATTATCTATATGAACCAGTCAGCTCCCTGGGCCTCAGTTTCCTCATCCATAAAAAGAGGGATTTGAACTAAATAACCTCGAAAGAACCCTTCTAGAGCAAAGTTCTCTGATCTTAGGACTTCTGTGGGAAGTTCTCTTTCAGATTTGGAGCTGAGGTCTCCTGACCTCTGCCTAATGCTTTTTATCACTAGATCATGGTGCTTTCCTAGACCTTTCTAAGTTCATGCTATAAATCTTTCATTTTTCCAAGCAACACACATAGTGAGAAAAGGCAGTAGGGAGTTATCAGCCTCACCTGTAAGCTGATTTCCAACTGAGATATCACTAAAATAACTACCACTTTCCCCATGGAACCCTGCAAGAGCTGTCAGAGCTTGCTGGCCCATCGTCTCATCTTATCATTGATTCCATCTTAGCATGGGGTAGAACCAGAAAAAGAGTAATACTTAATCAGCAGGTGAACTGGAGGGGTCAGCTCCCTGTTTTTTCGACAGCTCTCCAGGCACATTTTCACAGCTGGATTGAGAACTGGAAGAGAGGTATTTGCTGAAAGAGTCTTATACTGATGGGCTCAGCCTGGCAAGGTTTATGTTGATTCATACGTTGAACAAATACTTAAGGGGTAGTATTTTAATCTGGGTCATGTGCAGCCTAGGCCTTAGAATTCCCCAAATGCCATTGCTGCTGCTGCCGACAACCACATAAGCAAAGCTAGCGTCAAGAGTTCTAACAGTAGGATATTGGTAAGTATAATATCCTTCAGTCTCTCTCAGTTCTCATGCAGCACATTTATGTATTTCTAAATATGCGCCCTCTGGTGTAAATGCTGATGATCCTGTGGTGATGGTATCCACTGATAAGAATTGTTACAAAGGGAAGAATTTATATTGGGGGAAGGGGCAAGAAGGCCAACTCTCCTTTCCTATGACAAAAAAAAAATAGATTAAAAAAAAGATATAGTAAATGACTTGGCTGTATGAGTTTGGTGGTGTGGGACTTGGAGAAAAGGAACTTTGGTTAGTGGCTAAGTTCCCACTGAAGAGGACCAGGGGGAGCCAAATGACTTGACAGGAGGTAAAGGGGAAAAGGACCCAAGACACACGGAAGCTTCAGTGAGATCCCATTCTGAGGAAGAGATAAGGCAGCATCTAGGAACATAGTTACTTGCTTGGCCCCTACAGTGAGGCCTTTGTAATATAGTCATATGCCCTGCTAATCTGATTTTACAACAGTGGAACATTTAAAAGACAAATTCAAACTTAAGCCAAAGAAATCCCAGCATTTATTGAGTTCCAGCTGTGTGCAGAATACTATGCTAGGCACTAAAGGAAATAAAAAGTTTTGATGGAAATAATTAATTCTCTGAAGGAGTCTCCAGTCTAATAAGGGAATATGACACATACATAATAACCCATGTAAAGTGTATAAGAGAAGTGAAGAATAAGATGTTATGTAAGCTCCAAGGGGGAAGGTCTTTACTATCAGGTATCAGGAACAGGTCTATGATTATTTAGCTTCAAGGCATTTGAATTAGAATTTAAAAGATGGGCTGCAATTCAATAGGGAAATGGAGGAAGAATATTGCATAGGGAATACTATGGGCAAAGGAAGGGAGGAAGGTGGGGAAAGGGAAGAATATTTTTCAGAGGAAGAATAAATAGTTGAGTTTTACTGGAATATAGAGTTCTGGTCGAAGAAGGAGGAGAAATATGTGAAAAGACTGGAAAGGGAGGTTAGCATCAGATTATGGGGGACTAGAAAGATAGGCAAGGAAGTTTGTACTTTATCAGATAGTCAATAGAGAGCCACAGAAGAATTTTGAGTAGAGGAGTGACATGGTATAAGGAAAACCAGTCATCTAGAAGTAATTATGTATATACCAAGAGCATCTACTTTAGGTAGAGAAGTTTCTAGGCTATAGAGTATGTTGTCTTAATATTCTGAATTAAAAATTTTCACATTCTACATTTGGATTTGAGAGACCTGTGTTCAGATCCTACCCTCCATCTAGTCATGTGACATTCACTTAATAGAGATAGCTAGCATTTATATAGCATTTTAGGGCTTGCAAAACACTGAATCCATATAATCTTATATAATCCCCTCAATAATCCCATAAAGTAAAAAATTTATACCAGATTCCAAGGCTAGCATTCTATCTACCTTACCTTCTAGATGTCTCACCTCTTTTAACCTCATTTTCCTTGTTGGGAACATGGGAAAAATAATATCTCCTGAATCTACCTAACAAAATTGTTATGAGGATCAAATGAGAAAATGTATGTAAGTTCAAGTCAGTTTTTTCTTAGGCCTGACTCTTTGTGACCCTGTTGGGGGTTTTCTTGGCAAAGGTACTGGAGTGGTTTATCATTTCCTTCTCCAGCTTATTTTACAGAAGAGAAAACTGAGGCAAACAGGGTTAAGTGACTTGCCCAAGGCCATGTCGTTAGTAAATAGCTGAAGCCAAATTTGAACCCAAGAAGAGGAGTCTTCCTGACTGCAGGCCTGGCATTCTATCCACTGTACCACTCGTCACCCAAAATGTATACAAAATACTTTACAGACTTTAAACCCTATCTAAATATCACCCATTGCTGCCTGTTTTTTTTTTTTTTTAACATTTGAAAAGTCTTGACACCTCCTTCTTGGGATTCAGAAGTCATCACATGGGATGGCACAAGCAACTGTGGGTCACACATTTTGCCTGATCCACAGAAATCTTCTTGAGAGTAGGTAAAAGGAAGAGATAAGTCATGAGTATCAGGATAAATTGGAGAGAAATCCTAAGAATTTAGGATATGTCTGTGCTGGGCTTTGGAATGAGGCTTATGGAACCTGGCCATCTAATTTTAAGACTGTTCATGAGTTTTCTTCTCAGCTTAAGAATTTGTCTTCTTTATGAACATTTTTTTCTATTGATTCCAAACACCATTAGAAGTATATTTAAGAAAAATATAACTCTTCCATGACATTAAACAGATTAATAAAGATCACTGCTTTCCAACAGTGCTAAAATTATAATTCAAAGCAATTTTGGGCAGCTAGGTAGCACAATAGATAGAGTGCCAGGCCTTGTGTTAGGAAGATTTATCCTCATGAGTTCAAATCTGGCCTCAGACACTTACTATGTGACCCTGTATGAGTCACTTAACCCAGGTTACCTCAATTTCACCAACCAATTTCACTTAGTTCTTCCATAAAGCTTTCTTGGTTCCTTCCCTCTATCATCTATAATTCTACAACTGGCCATGTTCTTAGGTTGATAACCAGCATAATGAAAGGTATTGGTTTATTTTCTATTCCTCTCTTGCATTTGGCTCTTGCCAATAATAGCTATTGCTTACAAGAAAGTGCCATCATTTTGCCTACAAAAGACAATTCTACTGACTCCCTGATTCAGATTAATTGAGCAAGCACTTGCAAGTATAGTGAACCAGTATTGTGTTAGGAAGCCTAGGGAATACAAGCTAGATAGTATATGACACATTTCTTGACACAATGGGTGGATGGACTTACTAGGATCTTTTTTCCAAGTATGGTCCAGTTAGGGAATAGGAGTCAAAGGATCAAGGTTCAAGACATTTCATACTAGCTATGTGACAATGGCAAAAATCTATTCATCATCTCAAGGACCCCAGAAAATTCTAAAACTATAAGTTACAGATGAGTTACTAATGTCATGATCATTCTCCTAGATTTAGGGCTGGAAGAGATTGTTATGATTATCTACTTCAACTCTCCTTATATTTCATAGTTGAGAAAAATAAAGCCCAGCGCAGTTAGGAGATTTTCCCCAAGTCACCCAAGAGATAAATGGTAGAGCTGTGATTTGAACCCAGGCCCTTTGACTTGAAATCCAGCTTTCTTCACATTGTATCATTGGTGGAAAGAAATTCCATACCTAATGTTCCCCATGATGATTAAATCATAGCTCCAGCTCCCCCACCCCAATTTTTAATTATAGAACACCCAATAAAATTAAGCTAAGGGGTCTCTTCTAGCCTATCACCTAAACTTTGGAAATATATTCACCATGTACTTGGGGAAAGGAAAGGAGAAAGGTATTGTGATTCTCCCTTTTCCATGGACCATCACACAATGCAGGGACTGTATGGGTGAGTAAAGCATTAGTTCTATTCATTGGTTACTGACCAGTGAGCAAGAAAGCCACTTTTCGAGGTCATCACTAAAGCTCTACCTATAATTATGCCAGTTCTCTTATATCGCTATTTTTATTTCCCATAAAAGAAAAAAATAATTAAAGAGTTACAGCTTTCCTGGAAGTAGTGAGTTGGGATGCTATATGAGGAGATTTGCCCATTTTTCTTGGAGACATAGAATTTTAACTTCTTCAGGTACAGAAGGGGTAGGGTACAGATACACCAGGAAGTATTGTCAATGGGAGGAACCCTCTCAGTCAGTCAGTCAGTCAGGCACTGTGCTAAGTGCTAGGGCTACTTAGAAAGGCAAAAGATAGTCCCTGCCCTTAAGGAACTCACAATCCAATGGGGCACCTGTCTGGTCTTGGGGGAGATCTGAAATCATCCATATTTGTCCCCTGAGCAGTTCAAGAAAGATTATTCAATGAGGACTTGGACCCTGTGTTGGGTTTTGAAGACTTAGGAGCCTTTCTCTCCAAGTCTTCAAACCCTGGCATTGTCTGGAGGGACCTATCTGTGTGTATGTTTCTTCACAATAGAATGTAAACTCTTTGAGGGAAGGAAATTTTTTGGTTTTGTTCTTTTATCCCTAACAGCCAGCACAGTTCCTGCCACAGAGTTGACCCTTGATAAATGCCCATTGAGTGAACAGACCCAAAGAAGCCCCAGTAGTGTTTGTGGGTATAAGAAGGAGGATGGCTGTCAGGGTGCAGGGTAAAGTGTTCCTAGGGGTATTTAGGGGGCCAAGAATTTAAACTTAAGTTTCTTTCTTATTAGGTTCCTTTCAGCCCCCTGATTCTATTTTGAATTTTTCTTGCATATTTAATTTGAGACTGTAATGCTGTGACATTTTTTTCCCCAAGTTGAGAGTTTTTGTGATAATTTGCGATTTTAAAAATGTGGGCCTATATCAATCCTGTCATCTTTAAAAAAATGCTAATAAGGTTTTACTTAGCCTCATTCTAAGTAGTTCTAACTACTGAATTGAACTTTAAGTTCCACATATAGGATCTTTTCCCCTGGCTATGGACACTTCCGCCAACCTTGAGAATGGAACCTTTAAGCCCAATCATATGTTGGTCTCATTACTACCCTAGAGGCACCTCAAGGCACATGACAAATTGTGGATTTGGGGTCAGGCAGATATGTCCAGAAAAAGAAGTGGGATCTAGCAATAGAAATAAAATATAATAAAAATGTTGATTTCTTAAAACAAAATCTAATGAAAATAGAGCAGTTTACATGTATAACCTATATAGAATTGCTTACAGTCTCAGAGGGAGGAAGGGAGGAAGAGAGGAAGTGAGGGAGGGAGAGAATTTGGAACTCAGTTTTAAAAAAGAATATTAAAAATTGTTTTTACACATAACTGGAAAAAAATAGATAAAAGAGCATTTTTCTCTCTGCTAATGGCAAAGAAGTTTATTAATAAGCTTTTTTTCCCCTTTCTGCCTTTAGTATTTTCTAGGATTTCAGGTAGCAGGCATGTGCAATTAGAGATTTGTTATGTCATCCCTAAGGACTTGAGCTGGCTGTACTAGAGAGTTGGATTTATCTTACACGATTTTGAAGAAGTCCCTGTCCCCCCAAACGCATCTTCAGTTTGTTCCAAGTTGCTTGGAATTTCTTGAAAACTGGGCACAAAGCTTGTCATTGCACAATTGGAGTTAGGGTTTAAAATGCAAATAGTCCTAATAGAATGAATACATTGACCTAAATTCACACCAGGGCATAATGAGATAGCCTTCCCCAGCAGATGGGGGTTAGGGGAGGGAGGAGAAATCACTCAATTTATTTTGTCTAAGGTAGGCCCAGGGAAAGAGGGATCATTCACCCACCTTTGCCATTTAATCCTGCAGTGTTTAAAAGTTCTTCTCTAAAATGCTTCTTCCAACAGAAAGCTGATAGTGGATTACGTATATAACCAGTACTGTCAGTCAATATCATTCAGAATTTAGAGGGTCTACTATGTTACAGGCATTTGTGCTAAGCTCTGAGGATACAAGAAAAGGCAAAAGCTACTCCTTGCCCTCAAAAAGATCCCAGTTTAATGGTTATAATTATCTGGGCATTTGGGAATATTTGCTGATTTAACACCTTCATCAGATTTATAGAGTAACTTTCTTGTGAAGCAAGTGATTGAAGAACTAAGTCCTATAATAACTGAGATAGCCTGGACTTGGGATCAGGAAGATCTAAATTCAAATCCTAACCCAAATACTTTTGAGCTATATGACTTTCGGTAAGTCACTTAACTTCTCTGCAATTCAGTTTCCTCATACGTAAAATGAATGGTGTAAACTAGCTGACCTCTTATCAGTCCATTCCAGTTCTAAATCTCTATTCCGATGTTCCATACCCCTTCTCTGTCTCCTTTCCAAGTCAATCTTAGTGAATAGACCCCAGATCTTTTTCTTTACTCAGTCATAGGAAATTCAGGATAAAATTATCACTCACTCAGTTGCCAAAAAATCTTGCCACTCCCTCCTCCTCAAGACCTTTCCATGGTTCTTGGTTGCCCCTAGGACAAAATACCAACTCCTCAACTTGATATTTAAAGCCCGTGGACAGAGTCCAGTCTACAGTTGCAGGCTTATTTCCCATTATTCTCTGCTATTCCCTATAAATTGTCAAGTCTTCCTGTTTCCTACACTAGATGTTTCATGGTTGAGCATCATAAAGTGATGTAATTTTATCAGTGGAAATGACATTTTAAGGAAGAGGCATTAACACCTGCTTTGTATCAGCAGCCCAAGGACCATGAAGCTTTCCCATTTGACTTGAAGTTTGAAATTTTACATAGGTGTTGTGTCTCCCATTAGAATGTTAGCTCCTTGAGAGCAAGAACTGCCTTCCTTCATATATAAAGATAATAAAAATGGACTTGCCCAAGGTCACATAGCTAGTGTCTGAGGCTAGATTTGAACTTAGAAAGATGAGTCTTCTTGACTTCAGGCTGGCTCTCCATCCATTGTGCCAGCTAGCTGTCCCTCTGCACATAGTAAATGCTAATAAATACCTTATTCATTCCTTCCATCTCCCGCTCTGGACAATGTCTTTGCACATGCAGTCCCTGTGCCTGGAATGAACGCCTTCTTTTCCTCCATCTGTCAGTTTCTTTCAAGGATCAGCTCATCTCCCTCCAGGAATTCTTGCCTGTTTCCTTCCTAGCTGTTTGTGCTGCCTTCTTTATCAAATTATATGTATGCATATATACATATGTGTGTATATTTATGTAAACATGTGTTTTGGCCTTCCAATAGAACATGAGCTTTGTTGGATTGGATTGCCTGAGCTCACTTGAGTAGTATGTAGCAGATTCTAACCCAGATCTTCTATTTTCAAATCCATTGTACTTGAAACTACATGATTATTCAGCTTCTCAACTTTCAAGAAGCAGAGGGAGTTGGGGAAAAATGATAATTCCCTTAATTTCCTAAATATTTTGACTTCCTAATCTTCCAGACTTCTCTTGCCTTTGAACTTTCTGGTAATAGATTCACTTGCCTGGTTCTGCCACTAGGACAGCCTTCCATCACTCCAGTAAGATTGTAACTGATCTCCACTGACTTTCAGCCTTGCCTGCCCTGCCCCAAGTAAGAATTATACTTCCTTTTCCCCAGAAGGTTTCTCTAATGACTGGTTTAGCTGAGAATCTCAGCCAATCCTAGGCTATTTTGCAAGTTGCTAATGTGACCAATTATGCTGATTGGTGGAGGGAATGATGATAGGATGCAGTGACTGCCTAAAGATGGGATTAAAGAGGAAGCTTCTTGATTTGAGTGTGTTTTGAGATAGAACCCAGGGAAGAGAGAAAGAGTTTAGAAATCAGCCATCTGTTAAGCCAGCTACTCCTACATATCTGCTCCTTCTAAAGTCATTCTCTCCACCAATTAGGAGTTGTGTTAGTAGCCTGAAAAAACGATCCAGGCTTGTCTGAAAGCCCAGCTTGCACTGGCTTATGCCAAAACTCCTTGGGCAGGGTTTGGTAGACCTAAAGATCTAAAGGATGGAAGGTTGAAGAATGTCTCACAAGGGAGAGAGGGAAGATCTTTTGAATGTTTGGGAGAAACATAAAAGGAGTATTATTCTTCCTCTGCAGCATAGGTCCTTGGGGGCAACTAGAAGATAGCAATGGATAGAGGGTTCTCTCATCTTCCTGAGTTCAAATCTGGCCACAGATACTTACTAGCTGTGTGACCCTGGACACGGCATTTAACCCTGTTTGCCTCGGTTTTCTCATCTGTAAAATGAACTGCAGAAGGAAAGAACAAACCACTCCACTATGTTTGCCAAGAACCCCAAATGGAATCACAAGGAACCAGACATGACTGAAACAACAAATGGAGAATAGACTGCATCTTCTGAGGAGGGAAATAGGAGCTGTCATGCTCTGTAGAAGTAGAGAGACTTCCAAGTATCATAAAGAGCAAAGGAATCTGAGACTGACCGCAGGAAGAAAAGATGGGCTCCCTGGTGAGAGGTACAGAAGCCACCAAATACTAACCAGACATCTATGAGTGGAATGTATGCTCCCTCCCTGGGCCACACACTCAGGATGTGGCCAAGAGCTTTGTGAGACGTGACATATCTGGGCACTGCTTCCCACTACTGATAATGCATGAAGGAAGAAAGAGATACTCTCAAAGAGAATCTCTATGTATTAACAGCATGGGAGGTTGGGTTTTAGAGGCAAATGGTGCAGCCAACTGAATTTTAGATAAAAAACAAAGTAGGTTATGGAAAGTAATCTGCTATCTACGAAGATGGCATCAGAAAATAATATTTGAATTTTTGGACGATGATCTAAGAATCAGGAATGAAAGGCTCTTGACCAGGTTGAAGTACATCTAATGAAGAAACATTTATCTGCAGAATGGCTGAGAGGATTAGGAGAGATTTAAGCTAAAAAAAAAAAAAAGAAACTGAGAAAACAATTCTCTGATACTGCTACTAAATCAGAGCAGAGGGCAGTGTTGTTGTTGCTGTTCAGTTGTGTCTGAGTGAACAGAGGGTAGTGTTGTTGTTCGGTCATGTACGACCTTTTGTGATCTCATTTGGGGTCTTCCTGGCAAAGATACTGCAGTGGTTTGCTGTTTACTTCTCCATCTTATTTTATAGATGAAGAAACAGAGGCAAAAATGTTTAAGTGACTTGCCCAGGCTCACATAGCTGGCAAGTGTCTGAAGCCGGATTTGACCTCGGGAAGATGAGTCTTCCTGCCTCCATGATCGGCACTTCATCCACTATGTGACCTAGATGCTTCATTCAATAAAAAGTCAATTGCTCTTCAATAATTTGTGAATATAACCTCTTTGGGCGTTGATTCTTTTACCTGTAAAATGAAGGAATTGGATTAGGTAGCCTTGGAATTCTCTTCCACTTTGAAATCTGTGATCCTATAATCTCATGACTTTATGACTGTAAGTAATTTATACCTACTTAAGAGGAACAGGGTGGAAGGGGATGTAGTGACAACATATGCCAAGAAGAAAGTCACCTGTATGGAAATCCATTCAAATGAGGGAGGAGGCATGGTGCAAAGCCTTTGGAAAAGGGTAAAATGAGAGAAAAACAGAGGTAACGAGCTAGAGGGAATATAATACAAGTCACCAGGTAGCAGGCAGAATTAAAATATGTGTTCATGAGGCACAGCACACATGTAACATGTAACAATGGGGGACTTTAACTATCAGGGTACCTCCTGAAGGTCTCTGCTTCAAGTGGAACAGCTGATAACATTCTTTCCTTGCTTTGATGCTAATTTCATCCTTCAGGAGAGAACTACTATTCTGGTCCCAATTCTGACCAATAAGGAGATATTGATGGGTGAAGGGAAAATGAAGGAAGCCAAGGAGGCAAGGCTCATGGTATGTGATAGATAAAGAAAAGAAGAGCAGGGATTTTCTGAGCTGTATGCTAGATTCACACATTACAGCACATTCTGAAGGACTCCAAGATAGCTTAGAGAGGATCCTAAAAAGTGAGTTGGCTCAAGGTTAGAGGGTTCTCTAGAAGAAAATTCTTGTGATCAGGTTTGGCCCCAAAGAAGGAACATGAAAAGACACCATCCTCTGTTCCTCCGCATACTCAGATTCATTGGTTGGAAACACTGCAAATAATGTCAGACTTTTTTGTTGTGTTGTGTGGTTTTGCGGATCACTTTTTCCACTTTTTTTCTCCCCCCCCCTTTTTTTCCATTGTTATAAGAATGGGGTAGAAAAAAGAATGGAGGAGGAAATGTAAATGATTTTAAAATTGATGTTATCAGCAAAAATCTAATGAAAGAAAAAGTAGACACAGAAGATGAGAAGGGACAAGGCAGATGCTCAGAGCAATAGCAACACGATTGGGTTATATTGAACACATACTTGTAACATTCATTTTTGAAAATAAAGTTTTCAGTTCCAAATATTCTCCTTCCCTCTTTCCCTCCTTCCCATCCCTCCTCTCTAAGAGAGTAATCAGTTTTATATAGGTTATACATGTGCAATCATGTAGAATTACATTTCTGCATTAGTCATGTAGTGAAAGAAGAAACAGAACAAAAAAGATAAAGAAAGGGAAAATAGTCGGCTTCAATCTGCATTCACACTCCACCAGTTCTTTCTCTGAACGTGGAGAGCATTTTCATCATGAGTTTTTTGCAATTGGTAGATCATTGCATTACTGAGAAGAGTTAAGTCATTCATAGTTAAGCATGGCACAATATTGCTGTTACTGTGTACAATTTACACATACTTTGAAAAGCTGTAAATAGTAGAGACTTTCATATACCATCCTCTTTTTCTATTTTTCTTTGCATAGGGTATCCCTAAAGCTCTAAGGGCACCCTTTATATCGAAATGTTCATGACTGTCAAGTTCATAACAAAAAAGAAAAATTTTTAAATTGATTCTGATGAAAAAAGAATGAAGTGACTCAAGAGATTGATGTGATGTGACTGCACAGGGTCCTCAGGTATGAACTAATATAAAAATACTGTAAGACTTGTGTCAAGAATTCTACAGTCCAGAATTTATCAAGATTTGTGATAAATGCTGAAGAATTAAAAAAAAAAGTTTTAAAAGCATATTAGAGTGGCCAGGTGTGGTGACACATACCTGTAGTCTCTGCTACTGCAGAGGCCAAGACTAGTAGAACATTTGAGTTTGAGAATTCTGCACTGCAGTAAGGTTAAAACTGGTCAAGGGTCTGCACTAAGTCTGGCACCAATCTGGTGATTTCCCTCCCCTCCACCCCAAATGGAGAGCCTCCAGGCTTCCTAAGGAGGGGTAAACTGTCCCAGGTTGGAAAAATCAGAACAGGTTAAAGCTTCTATGGTAGTTGCTACTGGGATTGAGCCAGTTCACTTCTAGTCTGGACATTGTAGGAACCTCCAGGCCTAAAAGAGATAAAACCAAGCAAGCAAACAAACAAACAAACAAATGAATGAATGAATGTATGAATGAATGAATGAATGAATAAACTATGTTGGGGACAAGAATTCCAAAGAAGGGACAGTGTTCCTACTTAGGAGGGATTAGAAAATAACAGATGAAGATGGGATGAAACTGACAAGTATCTGTTTTGCTCCTATTTTTTCTACCAAGAAAAATGGTCTTCACACTGGGGAAATAGGAAAATAGTGGTTGGTAGGGAATTTAAGTCTCAGATAAGTGAGGATACAGTAAGAGAGCCCCTTGGTGCCCTCAGTGAGTTCAAGCTACCTTGACTACTTGAGCTAGTCTATCACTCAATCAGCAAGGATTTAAATATACAGCATGCACCTTGCGATTGTAATTGCTGAATGATATTTGATAATCTTTTTAAAAATTATTTAATTTTTAATTTATGGGATAAAACAAGCATTTCTATAACAATATAATAAAAAATTATTGCGCATGAAACTGCAAATCTATTATATACAATTTGGTATTCCTTTTAAAGTTAACATTAAATTTCTTCTTTTTTCTTTTTTCCCTTTCTTTCTTTCCTCTTCTCTCTCCCCTACACAACCCTAGAGATGACCGCCATTAGAAACTGTATCTATGTGTGTGTGTGTGTAAAATCATTCTATACATACTTCTGTTTATCACTTTCTTCTCTGGATGCAGATAGCTTCTTCCATCATATGTCCCTTGTAGTTAATTTGGGCATTTATAATAGTCAGAATGACTTATTTGCTTAAAGTTGTTCTTAAAATAATATTGCTATAATATTTGAGTAATTTTTGAAAAACTGAGGTGAATGGAAGGGGTGCCTTATGATTGGAAAAAGGCAATTATCTTATTTTTTTAAAAGGGTAACAAGAAAAGTATTTCAGACTATAGACTGTTGACTTTGACATCAATTCCCTGTAATGTTCTATTAAACAGCTGTGAACACTTATAAAGAACATAAGTCAGAGCTAAGAGTCAGAATTCATTCATTAAGAGTAAGACATGCCTGATTAACCTGATTTTCTTTTTAGACAAGGTTGAGAGACAAGCAGATTCAGGTAATCTTATGAATAAGTATTTCAGTGACATATTTGACAAAATTTTTCATTGTATCTTTTGGGACAAGATTCAGAGTTGTGAAGTAGATGATAATATGGTTAGATGGCTTTTGAATTCTGAGAAAATCTGAAGAGAACTAAAGTGATGAAGGTCACTACTTGAATTTCACTACTTGAATTCTTAGCTTTGTTCTGGTCTCTCTCTCTCTCTCTCTCCATATATATACACACATATATATATGTACATATATATATACATATATACATATAGATGTACATATATATATATATATATTTTTTTTTTTTACCAGTGACTGATAAATGGCACAAAGCTGAGAGGGATGCCAAAATATTCAGCTGTCAGAATCAGTATTCGAAAACATCTTTTAAAAAAACTGCTGAAAGTTGGCTGAAGCTAATAAATTTTTTTAAATTAGAGATAAATGTATTAATTAATTAATTAGTTTATTCATTTGCAACAGAGCTTTAAGATGTTCAGAAAGTAGTTGCTTTGGAAAAATCTCTGCAAGCTCTCTAATAGACTTCTATCTCATCAAGAATGAGCAGTGCGATATGGCTGCCAAAAGATCTATAACAGCCTTAGACTGCATTAGTGTTAATGAAGTGTCCACAGCAGATGTGTCATACTCTGTCTCCATCAGACACATAATGAATATTGTGTCCAGTTCTGGGCACCATATTTTGGAAGGGTACTGACAAGCTGGAAAGTTTCCAGTGGGTAACAGCCTGAATGGTGAAGTAACTCAAGACTACAACATCTGAGGAATAGTTGAAGCAACTGGGGGTATTTTTAGGGTAGAGAAGAAAAGACTATAAGAAATGTTTTCAAGTATATAAAGGGTTGACAAATGGAAGAAAGACTAGACTTTTTTTTTGGATCCTGTGGGTAGAATAAGAGCAATGTGAGATTGCTGTAATGAGGCAGTTTGGGGCTGAAACATTTCATAATAATTAGAGTTTGCAAAAAAAGAAATGGATTGCCATGGGGAATAATGGTTTCTCCACAAATAGAGAAGCAGCATCAGGAAAATCTGAATGACAACTTTTTGACAGTATTATAGAAGGGACTTTGGGAAGTGTCTGGACAAAATGACCTACCTTTAAGAGACTTTCTAAAATCCTATGTCCTTTTGCCTAAATTTCTCCATCTGTTAAAATTAAAAAAGAAAGAATGATGTTATCTCGAGGTGTGTAAAATCTGGTGAAAAATTTTCACTGTTAATATAATGCAGAATCTGATTGTTTTCCCGTAAAGCAGTAGAGAATTTTGGTCCTTTCCTCAAAGAAGTGGGGGACTACAGGTATAATGTTGCATATGCTGCCAGAGATGGTTGCTGTAATGGTTCGTTTTGCTTAGGTGTGGACAGGGGAGGGTGCATCTGGAAATGATTGTGATGAAAAACAAAAGGTAACAAACAAATACAATTTTAAATGAATTGCTGATAGACATATCTATTTTAAAACATTTATCTAAGCTAATCTTTCTACTGAGAGACATGCCCAACTACAAGCTGTAAAAAACAACACAGAAACAAAGAAATTTGAACCCTAGTCTGGATGGGGCAGTGGTAGAATTAAATGAACTGGAAAGACAGAGACCAGTTTCAAGTTGAATCAGCTAGGTGTGAAAGTGGATAAAGTGCCAGGCTTGGAGTCAGGAAGACTCATCCTCATGAGTTTAAATCCAACCTCCAACACTTAATAGCTGTGTGACCCTGGGCCAAGTCATTTAATCCTCTTTGCCTCAGTTTCCTCATCTGTAAAATGAGCTGGAGAAGGAAGTGGCCAGCCATCCAGTGTCTTTGCCAAGAAAACTCCAAGTGGAGTTATGGAGAACAGGACATGACAACTAATTTCAAAATGGCTTTCTTGGGGAGGGAGGAATCCCTAAGGAATAAAAAATCAGGAGTGGGAAGCCTCTCAGAAAAACAATCTTTCAGAAAAAAGTGTTCAGAGTGAGTGCAATAGTTTCCCTGGCTATGAAGCCTTCTTTTGCCTGTGAAAGGGTTGGGAGATGGGGGAAGGGAGCCCCTCCCTGTGTGCCTGCCTTCATTGTCTGCAGGCCCACGGTAGAGGGAGCTTGAGGACTTTCCATGAAACGTATCTAGGCCACTGAGACTGAAGCTACTTACAAACTCCAGCCTGAATCCAGACACCAAATCTCCTTCAGTTTATTGAGCAAAGGAGAAGCGCTGACCTGTGTGGGAAGCGGTGGGTGGACTTCTGGGTTTCTCCTGTGTATATGCCCAGTGCCGGGAGATGCTTTTTGCTGGTTCCCACACAATCGTATGAAGAGCTCCCCGCTACTGAAACGTGATGTTTTTCACTATGGAGTAGCTGTATCTAAGTGATTATCAGAGGTTCATACTAAGCAAATGAATCTGCTTGATTCTTTTTTAGTTTTTTTTTTTATTCTTTTCATTTGTATATCACCTTTATTTCCCAATAGATCCCTCTCCCTTCACCCATCCCTTATAAGAAAGAATTCTTTTTTAAAGAAAAAAATGTTCTGGCAAAACTCACAGAATAAGTCCGACAGCAAGTTGCACGATCCACATCCATTGTCGCGGAGCTCAGGGCCATGCTTGGCCAGTGTATTTACATTATGACTACATAGTATTCAATTTCATTTTTACTTTGTTATTATTTCTGTTCACGTTGTTATAGGCTTACACAGATTTGAGGGGGAAGGTTCTTCAGACTTCACTTTGTATCTATTTGTCTTTTTATGTCTGTTACAAATTCACAGTCCTCCATGAGCTAGCCCCTCTCACCTTTCAGTCTCCTTGTTCCTTACTCCCTGACACACTACCATCCAGAGACATTGGCCTCTCGGCTATTCCACAAACAAAATGTTCCATCTCTCAGCTCTGGACATCTTCTCTGGCAGTCCCCCATGCCCGGAATTCTCTATCTCCTCTCTAACTACTGATCTCTCTGCTTCCTTTAAGTTCCAACTAAAATCCCACCTTCTACAGGAAGCCTTCCTCAACCCTTCTTAATTCTAGTGCCTTCCCTCTGTTAATTATTTCCTATTTCTCATGCATGTATTTATATACATTTGTTTGTATGTTGTTTCTGCCTCTTTGAAGTCAGGGACTATGTTTTGTCTCTTTTATATCCCCAGTACTTACCACAGTAGATGCTTGGTAAGTGTTTTTTTTTTTCTTCCTTTTTTTCTTTTTTGAGAAGGCAAGGCAATTGGAGTTAAGTGACTTGCTCAAGGTCACACAGTGTCAAACTCAGGTCCTCCTGACTCCAGGGCTGGTGCTCTATTTACTGTGCCACCCAACTGCTGCATTAATAAATGTTTCTTGATTGATGTCTTTCCATTTTCTTCCTACTCATATTTTCTTGTAGTGCAGTAATATTCCATCACATTCCACATATCATAATTTGTTTATCCACTCTCCCCTTCTCTTCCCCTCCCCCAATTACTCTGCATCTACTCTGTTTTCAGGGTTTTTTAAATCACAAAAACTAATGCTATAAATATTTTGGTGTGATCGGATGACATTAGTGTGGCAGTGTGAACTCATGAAAAAGCCACTGGATGAGGAATCAGAAAGGCTTGGACATCAAATCCTGGTTCTAAATTCTACTTGTATGACCTTAAATCACTTTATATTGAAGCTGTGTACAGTAGAGAGCTAAAGTTGTGGTTTAAGGACCTGAATTCAAATCCTGATGCTACTTAATATCCTGTGTGATTTTGAGTAAATCACTTAACCTCTCTTGGTCTCAGGATGGGGTAGACTGTTGTTGAGTCTTTTCAGTTGTGTCTGATTCTTAAGACTCTGTTTGGGGTTTTCTTGGTAAAGATACTAGAGAGATTTGCCATTTTCTTCTCCAGCTGGCCTGAGGCAAACAGGGTTAAGTGACTTGCCCAAGGTCACACAGCTAGTAAGTGTCTGAGGCTGGATTTGAATTTATAAAGATGAATCTTCCTAACTCTAGGCCTGGCAGTCTAGTCGTCACTCCACTTAGCTACCCTGGCTAGTTAGATAATCTCTAACATCTCTTCCAACTCAGTCTAGACCTATGTTCTTGAATCTTAGTTTTGTCATCTGTAAAACAGCAATAATCATACTACCTCCCAAAGACTTGTTGTGAAGAAAGTATTTGTAAAACTTCAAGAGATATATAAATGGGAATTATTATGACTTCAGCTATTCAGACCTTCAAAGAACAATCTCTAGTCTATCAGTTATGTTTTCTAATTTCAGCCCTTCCCACATGCTTTCCCTGAGAACTGAAGTGCTATATCCCAAATCTCTGAAGAACTAATGGAATAGGTTCAAGTTAACTGCGTTGGTGAAGGCACAGCCTGAATCAACAGATGTTCCGTTATCTGCTGCCTATTAATTTCAGTAAGTGAATCTAGGCACAATTCAGTTTAAAAGTAAAGTCATCTTTTGAAGGATCCTCTCCCTTCCTGTTAACCATTAATTGTTGCCTATCGAAGGCCTTATAGAATGAGCCCTGTCCAGTTTGGGACAAGTGCTGTTCAGGGACAACGAACTGGGCCCAGGGCTTGAGGGATTGGGTTGCATTACATTTGGGAAATTATGCCATGCTTTAATGATTCCCAAATGACTCATTACTGCCGCAGAATATCATTTACCATGAGTATTCTCCTGATGATGCTATATGGATGGGAAATCATGCAACACAATGAACTTGGAAGAATTAAAATCATTGCTAACCCCAAATGGAAAAAGAGGGAGAGTAAGAAGTCTATGGTGTGTAACTGACAATGCTTTACAGTGTGTGGTTGGGAGCGGACAGAGCATGTCATAAGAGGTATTATTAAAGATATATATGTACATACATGTATTTAGCTACACATAGCTAAATCTATCTAGTTATATATAGATAGTCACCTCATTATCTCTATGTATGTCTGTATATCTATAGATATATCTATATATCTATAGGTACCTATAGCTATAGATAAATCTGTATATCTATAGGTATAGAGAAATATTTAGGTGTGTCTATATAT
>CM053591.1:9034888-9135625 GCA_028646515.1 Pseudochirops corinnae
AAATGAGGTGACCATCTGTATGCTTGTATATCTATAGGTAGATAAATAGATATAGCAAGAGAAAATGAGGAAGTGAGGTAATCCTATAGGAAGGAGAAACTACAGATTTTCAGCACAAACTTGGAACCACTTGAAAGAATCAGGAAGACCAGAGAAAGGCCTCCTCTGTGGATGATTTATGGACAAGAACTACACAGGAGAAAAAAGTACGCGAGTTACACTGGTAGACAGACTGACAGATGTACCAAGGAATGAAAGAGTAAGCACTTAAGCTATAAACTACTCATCTTTTCAAGCATCCCAGATGGTTCTGTGCCAGGGCACTGCCATGTCAAGTTCCCTTTTACTTTTTCCATGCAATTTGGAGAAAGATCACAGAGCACTCAGAGACTAAGAAAATTTAGGAGGAGATAATACAGAGCAGCAGCAAGATGAAATAAGGCAAATGGGTTGCCCAGGGTAGAGAGTGCTGGATATGGAGTCAGGATAACCTGAGTTCAAATCCTGCCCCAGGTACTTAAAGCTTTGTGACCCCAAGTATTAGTCACTTGTTTTAGCTTGGTCACTTGATCTCTCTCAGCCTCAGTTTCCCCATCTATGAAATGAGGCTAATAGCAGCACGTCTACCCCTTAAGGCTGTCTTGAGGATAAAATGAGGTAATATCTATAAAGCACTTTGCAAAGCTTAGAGCTATATAATATAGAGAGAGCTATTTGGTGATGAGTGGATAGACTGATGAACTTGGAGTCAGGAATCTTGCCTTAGATACCTATTAGCTATGTGACTTTGAACAAGTCACTTGTTTTAGCCTGAGTTACCCTCCCAGCTTCAGTTTCCTCATCTGTAAAGTAGGTATGAATAATACTTCTACTCACAGGGCTGTTGTGAGCAAAAGTGTGCTGGTAAACCTTTAACAGCTTACTCTCTGGGAAAAAAAAGAGAAAGACAAGGATCTACATACACTTTTCCATTTAACCTATATTATTTATATTTTCTCATTTTCTTAAGTCTAAAGTAGATGGTCAACAGCCAGGTGACGCCATCGTGTATAAAGCACCAGGTCTGAAGTTAGGAAGAATCAGCTTCCTGAGTTCCAATCCAACGTCAGATACTTACTAGTTGTGATACCCTGGGCAAGTCACTTTACCCTGTTTGCTTCAATTTTCTCCTCTGAGAAATGAGCTGAAGAAGGAAACAGCAAACCAGTTCAATATGTTTTCCGATAAAACCCCAAATAAGGTCACAAAGAGTCAGACACAACTGAAATGGCTGAATAACAACAATCAACAAAACACTAAGTCAAGCCCTGCTTTGTAACATCTATTGATTTCCAAGATGCAAATGCTCGAAGGGAATGTTTTAGGAACTGTCCATTGGACTTGGCTTCAGCACCCCTTTGTCGTGAGGACCAAATGAGATAAAGTGTAAAGTGCATTGCAAATAAGTGTTATTAACTACTGTTATACAAATAAATTATATAAATATTGTTATTAGCTACTATTAAATGAAGAGGGCAGATCTTATAAGATCAGTGGATTTCATCTTCTGCCCTTGTGCTTTGCCTTGCCTTCTTCCGTTAACTAAATTAACCTTCACGCTCTCCCCCCTATCCCAGAGAGAGGGAGAATGAGAGTCTAGTGTCCATGGGAAAAGAAGGCAGTATCTGGACAAAAGAATTCTCCTGAGACTGCTGTCTCTGAAGTGGGCAGGCTGTCACAGGAGTTAGCTACAGAGCAAATCCAGTGAAGCAATATTTGTGGAGCACTTAGTACAGTGCCTGGAACATAAGTCCTGTATAAATGCTTATTCCTTTCTGTTCCACAAGGGTTAGCTATGAGAGAGCTACCAAAAAGAAGACAAAAACCAGTGAGATTTGGAGTGCAAAGGCAATCTTGCTACAACTTGCAAAGAATGTTCTGTGTTTGAGTTTCTGCCAATACCTTGTAGCACCAAAGTATGTGCAAAGTACTTTGTACTTGGGTATGTTGGTGGAGAAAATCAAAGGGAATTAAGTGCTTGAGTAGGGAAATGACGTGAAGACAATGACCTCTCATATTCTTTACAATATTTCCAGATTTGTAAAGTACTTTACATATGATCTCATTTGATCCTCACTACTCTATAAGGCAAATATTATTATTATTCCCATTTTAGAGATAAGGAGACTGTAACACAGAACAAGGGACTTGCCCCGGGTCACACAGCTAGTAAATGTGGGAAGATGGAATTCAAACCCAACTTTTCCTGTTTCCAGCTTCAGCACTCTAGTCATTATAAAAATTCTCATCTGTGTCAGAAAGTGGGAAGATGGAAAAATCCAATTGGTTGTTGTCCTTTGTTCTTGCAGAGGACCAAAATGACATCACTACGTTAGAGGCAAGTTATAATGTGCCTGACACTGGCTAATCAAACCAATTCAAACTCAGAAGGCTCTACCCCAGGTCAGGCACAAGTTATCCCTGTGAACATTTGGGGTGGGTTCTCTAAATTTTTTGGGGCCCACATTTCTTTTGGGCTACTTCAATTCTGCTTTGCTTATACAGCACAGCACCTTTTTTGATGTGGACATGCCATGCTGAGCAGTCCTGTGCCACTGTCTCGCATATCACACAATAAATTCCAAAATTCTTAAGAGAGACCTTGAGAGCATCCTTGTATTGCTTCTTCTGACCAACCTGTGAGTGCTTGCCCTATGTGAGTTCTCCATAAAATAGTCTTTTAGGCAAGCATACATTTGGCATTTGAACAACGTGGCTGGCCATCAGAGTTGTGCTCTATGCAATAGAGTTTGAATGCCTGGCAGTTTAGTTCAAGAAAGGACCTCAGCATCTGGTACTTTACCCTGCCAAGTGCCCTTCAGAATCTTACCAAGACAATTTAAATGGAAGCAATTCAGTTTCCTGACATGGCCAATATTGTCCAGGTTTCATAGGCATACAACAATGAGGTCAAAACAACGGTTCTGTTGACCTCCAGTTTGGCAGTCAGTCTAATACCTCTTCTCTCCCACATTTTCCTTCAGAACCTCTCAAATAGGGGTCCACAGTTGAGAGGTCTTTCAGGAATGATCCCCAGAAAAAGTTATTCCCTGGTGATTACTCTCTGCTGAGGGGTATTGAGATAGCTGTTTGACAACTTGACCAAACCAAATAAAAGGTTTGCTGTCTTCCTGGGATCATAACCAAGAAACTCATAAGAACTGTCAAACCTGACAACTCCAATCTATTTCTGGTGATTCATGCAGTGATGGATGTGGTAACAGCAGAAGGAATCTAAAAAGAATTGATAAGCACTTATGGAATCCTAAGACAAAACCATGGAGACTTTTAGGTCATGAATTGAAAATAAAAGGAGAAACATCGCAACGATCCTTGTGGTTACAAAAAAAATAAAAGAAAAATGCTCCTGAAGATAACAATATGCCTGGCCACAGAGAACAGCAGGTGTAACATAGGAGGGAAAAGAGCACAAGAGACTACAAATAATTTACAAAGGACCATGTCAACAAAAAGAGTCTTTGATTAAAAAAAAAATGCCTTCGGAGGTCTCCATACGAAAGAAAGCAAATTTTGCCTCCTAGATTATATGGAGATATTGTAGTATAGGATTCCTGAATAGAATATAGTTCTGGAAGATTATACTTTATTCAAAAAGAATAGAAGAAATAACAGAAGAGTTTTTTATGCTTATGAGAAAATCTAGGAAGTAAAAGTGTATGGGCAGAATCAATGGAACATAGTGGTGAAAATTTGGCTGAGAATTAATTATCAATGGAGGGAGAGTAAGAACAGACATGTATACATACATACACATATACATATATGTGGAATGGGAAAATACTAAGGGCTGCTGAACAGAAGAAGAATTAGATAAGAAGTTTCGGAATCAGATCCCAAGACATATACATATCTCTAACTGTTTATAGTAGGGAAAGACTATAGACCACTTGGTTTGGTCATCAGATAGACGCATGATATTATTGTGATGGGGAACTTTAGCTATCTAGCTCTCTCTTTGCCAAAAGCAGTGACAAGGAGAGGTTGTAGGTATGCACTTCTGTCCCGATTATCAGGGAAATATTGGAGTGGCTGATGAATTTATGATTTGTGTTTATGATATTTTCATTTTTCAAAGATAAAGCAGGGAAAAAAGTAAAATAAAAAATACTCAGCACAGAGCAAAAGAAAAACTAGAAAGAAGCACAGAAAAGGTGGTTAGCTTTAAAAACAATGTATAGTATTTATTACATAGTTTTCTTGAAACAGAAATTTATTGTTTTATATTGAATCCTTCCTTATATTCTGCTGTGTACATGGAAATGTTTTTTCTCTTTTCTCATTTTGTATTTTAGTTTAAAATGAATTTTAAAAATTGTTAAAAAGAGAGAAAAAAGGTAAAGGATTGGGGGATGTGAGTAGATGACAGTTATTTGTAAAGGAACTGGCAGTATTAGACCACAAACTCAATATGTTAGTAGCATTATAAGACTGTCAAAAAAGGCTCATACTCACTGTGGTCTGTATAAGTAGAGAGGTAATATCCAGAATGAGGGAGGTAATTGTTCTGATATACCCTGTCCAAGTCAGGTCATATTTTCAGTTCTATTTTCAATTCTTGGCATTTTTTATTTTTAAATTTTTTGAGTCAATTAGCATTTTAATATTAATTTGCACCTTCTATTCTCCACCCCCTGCCTTGAGCAAATTCTAAAATTAGAAAACAAATAAAACAATATAGACAGCAGAATAAATTCCCAAATTAGTCCCAGGCATACTATTTTAGGAAATATATACACAAACTGGAGCATTTCCACATGACCTGGACAATGAGAAGATTAGAGAAAGTATCAGTTGAAGATTAGTTGAAGGAACTGGAATTACTTAGTGTAGAAAAGAGAAGACTTAGGGGATATACCTACCCTCAAATATATAAAGAGTAGTTTTGCAGAAAAGGGATTTCACTTTTCTGTTTGGCCCTTGCAGGTAGACTTAGAAGCCATGAGAAGAAGTTATTGAGAGGCAGATTTAGACTGCATATAAGGGGAAATCTTACCAATCAGAGCTGTCCAGTAATGGAGTGGTGCTGCAGGAGACTTTTGAGAGTCCCTTGGACAACAAGGAGATCAAATCAGTCAATATTTTAAAAAATTAATTCAGACTATTCACTGGAAGGACAAATACTGTAGCTGAAGCTTAAATATTTTGGTCACATAATGAGAAGATGAGATTCATTAGAAAAGACCCTGATAATGCATACACACACACATATATGTATATATCTTTATCTCTGTCTATCTATCTATCTATCTATCTATCTGTCTGTCTGTCTGTCTGTCTATCTATCTATCTGTTTATCTATCTATCTATCTATCTATCTATCTATCTATCTATCTATCTATCCATGATCATTCCTTCTCTCCTTCCCCTCTCCCCCACTGCCTGAGAATATACCAGTACTATTATCTGTACTTTACAGATGAGCAACCTGAAGCTTAGGGAGGTAAGTGAATTGTTCAAGGGTCAACAGTTAGAGCTGGGACTGAGGCTTAAACCCAAGGTCTTCTGGTTCTAAAACTATAGTTTTTTATATATCGTCATTCAGTATCTTCACCACGGATGATGGATTAATTGTTGAGTAGAAACTAGGAAGTTTCTGGGCAGAGTTTGTGGCTAATAAAAGATCTTAGGGTCAGAGCTTTAGAGTTGTAAGGGACCATAGAGGTCATTGAGTTTCATTGCCTCATTTTATAGACAAAGAAAGATTTGCCCAGAGTCACACAGCTAGTAAATGCTTGAAGCATCATTTGAATCTAGGATTTCCTGACTCACAACCAAGTCTGACATTCTATCCACTACACCTTTTTGGTGTACTTGCGAGGAGATGGCTTTGAAGTCAGTCAATAAGCATTTATTATGTTCCAGGCATTGTGCTAAGTTTTGCGGATACAGTCTGTAGGGAGAAAATAAGTTATTCTAGGCATGAGAGATGACTTAACCATAGATATAAAGCTAGAAGAAGGAATGCAGGTGGAGAACAACAGGACTTTTGCCTGGGTAGAGAATTCCACTTGGGCTAAGGATGAGCAGAAAAGGAATGATGAGAGATAAGGTGGAGCCATCTGTTGAAGAGTTTTGAAGGCCATAGGCAGGAATGTTGATCTGATACACTGGGAAATGGAGAGCTATTCTAGGGTTCTTAGAAGGGGAGTGATAACATTCAAGTGTTGACTGAGGAAGATGATTTTGGCGGTGGCTTTTAATGGAACTGTGTAGAATTCTTGGCAGAGGAATCAGGCACCAGGCACGTATCATGACAGCCTCCTTGTAAGTAGCTCCGCACTGTCTATCGAGCGCTATTCCAAGGCCTGTTCCATATGGAAATGATGTCATAGTCACTTATTTTCTCTTCATTGGTCTTCCTGAAGTCTGCCTCCCATAAAATCGGTTTCCAGTTTAGTTAGCTGGTGTTAGTAGTTAGAGTTCTGGATCTGGAGTCAGAAAGACCTGAGTACAAATCCCGCCTCAGACTAGCTGGTCACAGAACATCTTTTATTTAGTCAGTCAAATGGTCAATAAGCACTTATTAAGCGCTTATTACATGCCATGGGATGTGAATGAGACAGCTGAATGATAGAGGATCAATTCCTTCTATGCATGTTTGTTTGCTCTTGTTTAGATAATTAATTAATTGAAGGTTAATTTATTTATTATCGAAATCTTATTTCAGTATATATTGTAGGGATTGTTAGATTTAAAGCTAAAAGGGACCTTATGGGTTTATAGTCCAGCCATTTCATTGATGAAAGTGGAGCCCGGAAATGTCATCTGTGATATCTCACAATTACATGTAGAGTTAAATGATAGAACTGGAATTTGAACTTTCAGTCTTCCGAAATTAACCCAGGGCTTTTCCCATCGCCACACCCAACTGTCTACATGCAAAACCCCAACTAAATGCAAACACAGTGAACTATTTGTCTGACCTTTTCCAATGTAAATTCCTAGAAGGGAGGAACCACATCTGTTGAAGATCTAAGTCACAGACAAGAATGGATGCTTAATGAATATGTTCAGTGATAATGATGATGGGATACTTATTCCTACTTTTAGGCATTAACTTACTATGGTAAATTGATTGACAAATTGTGCTGTCTTCATCATGGGAGATTTGACAGTGTGGATGGCAAAATGCCTACATTGGTTAGGACCTGGTTAGGGCCATCCTGACCTGATGGCTGTTAAGTAACACGTCATGACAGGTATTCTCACAATGTATGTTTAAGCACTATTCCTCTTAAAGAAGAGACTCTTTGGTATCCCAGAGACTAAATGATCTTCTTTCTACTTGTGGTTGGTGACCATCTGGATTTGTATTGTACATCTAAGATACATGTCTAACTTTGACATCTATCTTACTATTGAGTATTAGGCAAAGGACAAAGCTGGCAGCCATATGCTCACATAAGAAGTTCTTTTTTGTCACAAGGGATATCCTGGGCAGAGTACAAAAAGATGCAGGAATTCCATTATTTCCAAATGCTTTTGTTTGGCAATGAAATGATGCTAATTGCATTGAGCTTCTGAATACCACCAGCCTCCTCCACAAAATCAATAGCTATTCAAAAGAGATCAATAGAAAAAGAAAGTGAATGAAATACTCATGTTGCCTATATGACATGCAGTTGGAGGGCAGTCTACTGAATGTGTGCGTCTGTGTGTTTGCTGATATATTTAGGCATATACTGAGAGCCCCGAATATAGTTAGACTATGAGCTGGGACCAGAATCAAGTGGTTGAAGATTGGGCCAGAGAGTATTTGGAGGGGTGGCTAGGTGGCTCAGTGAATAGAGCACTGATTCTGGAGTCAGGAGGACTTGAGTTCAATTCTGGCCTCGGACACTTGACACTTACTAGCTGTGTGACCTTCATGTCACTTAACTTCTGTTGCCTTGCCTTCCCCCCTCTCCAAAAAAAAATGGAGTATATTTGGAAAAGTTTCATAATTATTTCAGTCTGGTCACTAAAAAGAAGATCTAGTCTTTTAATACCAGTATTCTCCCCTGCTATCTTGTTTGTTTTGTCTTGAGGAGGACCAATGACATCATGGGGAAATGTCATGAATTGTACATGAATTGGATTTAAGTGAGGCAGAATCAGCAGACTTCTAGTCTTCCAGAGTCATCCAAGTCCAGTGGCAAGACAAAAATCAAGATGATTGACAATGTCTTAGCATACAGTGGATGGATGACCTTGGCATCTTTGAGGTTTGACCAAGTTCTAAGTGCTCCACAGCCCCTGCTTCAGCTGTGTTTGTGGCTGTTGGAACTAATTGTTCTTATTTGTATACCATTCTACTAGAGAAAGTCTTCACATACTTGGGGTAGACACCCCCTAGCTCACCAATGACTTTGAGGTCTGTCAGTTACCCTCTACCTTGTTTAGCCTGTCTTCTGAGTTGGTTTACTAGAGTGTGGCTGCTGTACATGATACAGCTTCTTGGAGCCACAGGGAAGAGCTGAGTGACAGGTGAACACCAAAAGTGGATGAGTAGCCCTGAAAAGGGCTTGGAAAACCTTCCTAGCACAGATGCTAGTCTTCCATGAATACCCTATACACCCATTCTTCCACGCTATGCAAAATATCCATATAACTATGATGCTATGGGAAAGATCTATGGAAATGAGTCATGGAACACCAACACCTCAGAGGAATCAAAATCACAAGTGATCCAAAGGGCAATGGAAGGACATATGGTAGGCATGAGGACACTGTGGCATATTACTAACCATGACTGTGTAGAAGAGGTAGCACAAAACATATCAAGGTATAGGCAGGGTTAGAAAAAGAGGCAGGGTGCTCACCCATAGAGAATAAGAGAATACTCATGCCCGAAAATAAATATGGAAGTTCTGTCATATTTGACAGAGTTATTTGACAGAAAAAGAATTATAAAGGAGTAACTAGGTGGCTCAGTGAATAGAGCACTGGCCCTGGAGTCAGGAGGACCTGAGTTCAAATTCGGCCTTTGACACTTGATACACTTACTAGCTATGTGACCTTGGGCAAGTCACTTAACCCCAATTGCCTTGCCTTCCCCCCTCCAAAAAAAAAAAGAATTATAAAAATCTTCCAAGATATTTTCCATCCTTTGTCTTTTGGTCATTCTCTCTAGAAGGTTTTAGCTGTAAATATCCACAGGATGACTCTGCTTTGTTGGTTCCTTTGTCAAACTTTCTGTCACTTCTTTTTTTCTCCTTTCACTGCTCCACATTGTTTCATGAGGTACTGTTACCTATAATCTTTACAAAAGAGTTTATATTTTAAACTGTTGTTGCCCTAGGACAACCTACCATTCAGTACATAGGCTAAACATGGAGCAAGATGATACTTGGGTTCCTTTTGCCGTCCTCGTTATTATTAACTTATATTAGGTAAACTTTTTTGTAAGATTTTGTTATAATAAGAACTATCAATTTCCTATTTTTCAGTGTCAGTTTCTATAAACAGTCAGATTAGAGTTATTTTAATTGTACACCATGTCATCCAAAATTTTTTCTTCTTTCTTTTTGTTGTTGTTCAGTAGTTCAGTCATGTCTGACTCTTCATGACCCCATGAACCCTACTGTCCACGGGGTTTTCTTGACAAGGACACTGGAGGGGCTGGCCATTTCCTTCTGCAGTGGATTAAGGCAAACAGAGGTTAAGTGACTTGCCCAGGGTCACATAGTGGCTGAGGCTGCATTTGAACTCAGGTCTTTCTGATTCCAGGCCTAGCACTCTATCCACTGAGCCATCTAGCTGCCCCTTTTACCCGTCTTTTAGCTTTTATTAATTGGAATCTTTATTCTAACATGTTAGCGAACTGACTGCACATACAGAAAGCAGATTTAGGCATAACTCCCACAGTAGTAGTGAGTTATTCCCTGTCAAAATATCATCACATCAGAATTTTCATCTTTTGTAATGTTATTTGGTATTTACCAGATTCAATGCCTCTTGATTCTTTTCTTGAAGAAAGTGTAATATTGAGCAATGGTATGAAACGCAAATGGAAACCAGAAGCCTATAATCTATCCGTAAGCATACTCATGAACTGCTTATCAACTTAATTTTAAGATGTGACAATACCTATGATATTTTAAAATCTGTTTTGTTAAAAATTTCCCAATTACATCTTCATCCTGTACCTGACTGACTGACCCATGACCTGCACATTTTATGTCTCTGGCATACACTGCCTTTAGCCACTTTCATCCTTTTTCTGACCCATATATTCAAACATATTTTTCACTAACCTCACTTTTGAAGTTATCAAGCATTAGTCTTTGTTGAGTTAATTTGGAGGGTCTTCCAGAATTCTTTGTAGAATTTCTCTACTTCTTCATTCTTTGCATCAGCCAATTGCACAGAAAAATCTTCACTCCAACCCTGAAGAAATGGGAATGAGGATTCTCTTTTCAGATAGAAAACAGTAGCACAGGGAGATTGAAAGACTTGGCAGGTGAGTTCCCTATTCTAGTTCAGACCGTCTTTTTATGAATAGATGGTACTATCCCCTAGACACTATACTGTGATTAATTGGCTTATCTAGATCCCATCTAAAAATGTAAGCAATCACAAATAAATGAGGGACTATCTAAAAAAAAGGAGGAAGGGGAGCAGTTAGGTGGCCTGTTGGATTGAGTGCTGGGCCTGGAGTCAGGAAGACTTATCACCTGGAGTTCAAATCTGGTCTCAGATATTTACTAGCTGGAGGGCCCTGGGCATTTAACTCTGTTTGCCTCAGTTTCCTCATTTGTAAAATGAGCTGGAGATGGGAAATGGCAAACCACTCTAGTATCTTTGCCAAGAAAACCCCAAATGGGGTGATGAAGAGTTGGACAGGACTCAAAGGACTGAACTATCTCACAAAAACAGTGAAGAGAACATCAGAAGTTCTGAGTTCAAATACCGACTCTGCCACTGATACTTGTGTGATCTTGAGTAACTTAAGTGCTACAACTCTCAGTTTTTTCAGGTATAAAATGAGAAGTATTGAACTAAATGATCTCTACGGTCCTTTTCAATTCTAGAGCATCCTGAGAACAGCCAGGAACAGAAGGAAGCACTTCTATAGATTCTATGGACCTCGTCTCAAACTCATCTTGGATGGAATTGAGCGCTGGCTCATTTACTGAGTGGCAGAAAATAGCTTTTCTTTTTCATATAAAGAGATGTAACATCTCGCTTTCTATTTCATGTGTGCGTATTACAATCAGCAATCAAATGACATGTTCTGTTCCCCAGAGGAAGAATCGACAAAGGGAAAAACAATGTGGCTTCGGTAATCTACGGAAAACATCCACCTTTTCAGCTTGTTCAGGGTTTGTGCTCTATGGAAATTTTTCAGTGACTCTTGTACTTCGGACTCATTAGGAAAGCATGCATTTAGAAAGCAAGCATTCTCTATGTTAGGCAAGGGCCGGAATTCATGCAATTGTGCCCGAGTAAGACCGAAAATAAATCACGAGATCTTGAGGAGAGTGTGCGGCTGCTGCGTTTTCTGGTGTCTGGTGATTTCTGTCAAAAATGGTTACTCCATTCGCTTATTGTCTTTCAACATCTGCTCTGTAAATTGTGTCAGAACTCTTAGGAATAAAAGCCTCCAGTCTGAGTATAGCCATTCTTCTTACTCACCTGCTCTCAGCCCCCATATCATGGAAGAATATTCATTATTTACACAAAGAATGCATCATCATCTATTAGGCATTTCTCCTACTTTTTTTCAATCAATCTTTTGGAACATTGTTTCCAGCACAGAATGTCTGCATATGCAGCATGCATAGCAAAAGCAGAAGGCCCATTTAAATTTAACATTTCAAAGACATTAACTCAAATTAGTGACTACTATCAGAATGTCAGCTAAATCATCATGTCAAATTCATTAAAAATGAAATATGTGAAGGCAATATAATTGTATCTCCCTGGATTTACTGGTTACATAAATCCAATGGCTTTCTCTCAATCTTGGCTCTTCTTGATGTCTTTTTAGCATTTGGCGACATTCAATCAATAGTTTCTTAAATCAGTGTCTACTACATGTGCAGCATGGTGCTAGAAACTGGGTACACAAAAGTGGATATAAGAAGGATAAAAGTGGAACCTCCTTGTTTCTTCCTATATTCTAATGAGTAAACTACATGTGCACATAAAAGTAGTCACAAAATAAAAACAAGGCATTTTTATTTTGGCGGGTTGAGGAGTTAGTGCTGGCAGCCAAGAGGATCAGGGAAAATCTCATGTAGAAGGTGCCCTTTTAAGATGAGCTGTGAAGGACATTAGAGGCTCCATGAGGCAGGGGTAGGAGCACCGTCCTTGGAACCATCATCATCCATCTTCCATGACAGTGCTTGCTCTTAGCTTTGCACTTCCCTTTCCAATCTCTTTTCTGTTTCTTTCTCTGGATCATCTTCCTTTTTCTGACTCCTAAGGCCCTGTCCTCAGCTCTTTGCCCTTCTCTCTATGCTTCCCCCTTTGGAGATCTTAAATACTCCTTTGGTTTCAACTACAAAGAAACCTAATTTTGTACCTCCAGCCCATCTCATTTTTTTTTTCAAGTTTCAGTTCTTCATCTCCAACTATCTCCTGTATATTTCTAGGCCATTTACCTGCATGCCTTGCCAATGTATCAAGCCCAATATGTCCAAAACTATACTCATCATCTTCTTCCTAAAAACCAGCTCTCTTTTTTGACAATGTGGTATAGTGGAGAGGCCATGGCCTTGGCATCAAGAAGATCTGACTTCAAATCCTACCTCATGCACTTAAGATATGTATTCTGAGCTTCAGTTTCTTCATCTGTAAAAAGGTGTGACAGGGGCAGCTAGGTGGTGCAGTGAATAGAGAACCAGCGCTGAAGTCAGGAGGCCCTGAGTTCAAATTTGACCTGAGACACTTGACATTTACTAGCTGTGTGATCTTGAGCAAGTCACTTAACCCCAATTGGCCTTGCCTTCTCCCTTCAAAACAAACAAACAAAAAAAGTATGATAGTTGTATTCTTCTCATAAGGTTGTTGTAAGGCTCAAACAAGATAATGTATGGAACACTTTGCAAACCTTAGAATGCTATATAAATGTTTATACTTCTGCTCCTCCTGCTCCCTTTTTCTTTCTAGATGTGTGACCGTAGGCAAGTCACATAATCTCTTTCCCTAAATCCTCATCTATAGGTATCGCAATACTTTTTATAAAGGTATATTTAAAATGTACCTTTTATATATACTATTTATATATACTATTTTATAAAGGCATATTTAATTCAAAAGTTTCCTCCCAGCACGTGGGAACCATAATCTCCCTCCCACTTTAAGCCACCTGTTTCACAGATAACACACAGGAGGCATTGGAGTTTTCTCCAACAGGTCCACTCTTGATCTGGTCAGACAGGAAGGACAGGAAGACAGTTTTGGAGGGATTCATAATCTTACTTTATTCTAGTCTAGTTTTCTCAATGGGAATTGCTGATAATGGGAGCATCAACTCCCATGGCACTCCCTAATAACCCTTCTGTCAGGGGCAGGCGAGAAGGAGGGCAACTACCCCCAGGGACACAGCATTCCAGCTTGGGCACTCCCTTCAATTCCCTCAAGCCTCAATGGGGGCTGGTTGAGGCAGATGCATATATTCCTCTACATATTACCCAAATCTCAAATGGGTTCCCCCATGAGTTCCCCTATGGATTCCTCAGTGTTTCTCCTGACCAGTATAGGGCAACAGACAAGAAGACATATTGTCGGCAATGATCTCCCAGATTAACTTTAGCAATATTGTCATTCTGTGCAGGTGTTGTAAATATCAATTATGTCACCCCTTTATCTCATGGCACCGCCTCAGTAGAACTGTCTATCACTATGATTCTAAGAATTACTCGCTAAGATCCTTGGGTCTATTCTGGGAGTTATTATCTAACACCTGGAAACTAGAGATTCCCAGAGCCATGGATCCTGAGAAGCTAAGCTCTAAAAAGAATAACAAAATCCTCCTTATATACATAGCCCTAGTCTCTAGGGAGAAGGGGTTTAGATTCATTCTTTAGCCTGGATCCCATTGAGCAGAATCTCAATCTCAAGTCCCCAAACCCCCTCAGCTCAAGTCCCAGGCACCCTGACTTCGCAGGGTTTCCTTGCTGGCCTGACTGCACCACTCCACCTACAAGTCTGGATTCAAGGTCACAAGAGTAAAACTTCTGGTCCTCTGGGGATCACCTTCAGTACCTGAAACTGAAGACAAACAAAAGAACAGAAACAAACACCACCGGGCCCATTTGTTAGAGCTGGGATAAATGAGAGCTTAAGCAGAGGAAAGTAAGTCTTTCCTTTCTCCCTGGTTCAGCTCCTGATTGAGTACAATTGATAGGAATCCTTGAAGAGAGCACAGGTGAAAAAGAGTGACAAGCTCTGTCTCATCAATTTTAAAGATTCAGGCAGTCAATGGAAGGAGACTGCTCTACCCACATGCTAAGAAACACAGCTGGTTCCAGGTTAGACAAAAGGCCGTGTTCAAAGGACCCTTGAGGCCAACTGGTCATGCCCTGAAGCTCTGGCTACACATAAAAGGAAGGGGTCCGATAGGATGGCCTCTAAGGTTCCTACCAGCTCTATGTCCCTTCCAGGATATAGGTTCCTCTACAATCCTGTGACTTTTCTATTTCTGCTACCAATAACAATCCTTGAAGCCTCGGAATGGTTTGGTTCCTCTCTCTGATCCACCCTTTATATCCATTTTTTTAAACCAATAGACTGTCTGTTACCCTTGTTCTGCCTCTGGGGTTATAGCCTTCCAAGGGGCTGCAAATGAGTCAAGACAAAGGGGGTTGATTGCATTTCTACTAGGTAAGGGCTAAAATCATAGTGAGAGAAATGATTATTTCTCACTTATATTTAATAACTAATTATTGAACTAGGACCAAGATTTTTCCCCTTTTCTAATTCCTTATCCAGAAATCAATCAGTCTGGGAAATCTTAGGCAAAGACTGACTCAGCCTAAGATCTAATCAAAGACTGAAAAAAATTCTAAGTTTAGTCAAATGGATGGATTCCTGCTCATTGTGTTTACTCAGACAGGTCTGGGAAAATGTGGATTCTCCTTTTCATCATACAGGTGATAATGGAAATTGATAAGTCTCTTTGGCCAAGATTTGGTTATCCAAGTCACAGTATCCCCAAAGTCCTCGTTAGAATGAACCCGCATCTCATTATAATATTCATTTTCTCACTGTTAACCAATTGGAGTTGATTGCCACCTTCAGGAACACCCACTTTTCCAAGGGCATATAAGTTGTCAGCCTGCCACCAAGAGGGTCTTTGGCATTCAAGAGTGTCACTGACTTCTTTTATTTATAACAAGCTAGAATTATTAATAAAATGATTACTCAGAAATTGTGTCCCTCAACCTTTTAAATGGCACAGTAGTGTGAACAAATTGGGATCAAATATAAATTCTAAGAGTTCTGGTTGCTGATGGGAGGTGGTCACTGAAGCATACTCAGGATCAGAAAGCAAGCATCATAAAAGGTCCCTGAAGCTCGTATTACAATAGTTTGGTACTTGCAAGGGATGGGGTAAAATCTGAGAGCATCCTCTCCAGTTGGCCACGCCCAGTTGATCTCTGGCATCTTTGTGTTTTCAGGTCTGGCTCTGTGCATCCCCCCCCCACCCTCCAGTTTCTTTTTGAAGGGCCTTTAGCTGGAGAGCCCCTGCTGCTGCCTCTGCTCCCTCATTGTTCTCCATGGCAACAGCTGAGTCCTCATGTGTGGTTGGTCACACAAAGAAGCCTGTGGATTCTTTTTATCAAAAATGCTTTTTACATCTATCTCTTCTTTTAAAAAACTTGCACTAGCTCTACCCTAGTTTGGCATTTTATTATCTTACATTTAGACTATTTCAGTAGCCTCCTGATCGGTCTCCCTGGCACCCAGTATGTGTCCCTTCAAATCCAGTCTGCTCATTGCTATCCGATGAGAGTTCCATATTGAGTGGATTCATGATCTCCTTGGCATTGGTGTGCTCTCTGCTGAAGCAGATTGTGATCCATGCATCCCCTCTTCCTGCAGGATTCTTGTCCATCTTATTTTGTAAATCCTCCATGGAGGAATCATCCACAGCACCTAAAACCTTCCTCTGCTTATTTTAATATTTCATGGATACCAGTACAAAGCTCAGGCTTCCTTTCTGTTCTCCCTTATGTATTCCACTTCTCTCTCTCTCTCTCTCTCTCTCTCTCTCTCTCTCTCTCTCTCTCTCTCTCTCTCTCCCTCTCTCTCCCTCTCTCTCTTTCTCTCTCTGTCATTCATATCTTTGATGGTGTTTTTTATACCAGTCCTGACATGCAAGAAGTTGTTAGTAGTGGGTAAGGGGCAATGGTGTGTTGGAGGGGATAGAGAGTCTATTGTTAAATTTTCAGTGTGAACATTTACACCTCAGAAATCAGCAAACACTGCAAATAAGGGTTTGATATATGATTTTATCCATTGTGTAGACTTAAGACATTGATGAAGTTAATGTTAATAATGAAGATTAAAATTAAAAGTGTGTCCTATTACACATTTTTTCTCTCTCAGGGGAGTTGGTTGTCAAATATTTAGCTGCAAAACACTGGTAAGTGGATGAGAGATGAGAATTCAGTAAAGTCAAAAGTCAGGAGGGCCAAAGGAAAGAGATGTGTTTAATTGTTTGGTTTTTTTTCCATCATGTCTGACTCTTTGTGACCCCATTTGGGATTTTTTCAGCAGAGATTTTGGAGTGGTTTGCCATTTCCTACTCCAGATCATTTTACAAATGAGGAAATTGAAGCAAATAGGGTCAAATGATTTACCTAAGACCACACGTGTGGTGTCTGAGGCCACGTTTGGACTCACAAAGATGAGCCTTCCTGACTCGAAGCCCAGTGCTCTACTCACTGTGTCAGCTAGCTGCCCAGAAAGAAAGAAATATTGAAATTTAAAGAAGACAGCCTTCAGAATCAAAATAGACATTCCCCTCCACCCTCCCTTTAGAAAGGGTCTGCTGTGTGACCCTGGGCAAGTCACTTAACCCTGATTGCCTTTAAAAAAAAATAAAAAGGGTCTGAAGCTTGAATCACTCAATCACATAAGAAGAGGCCAGCAAGAAAATGAATTTGTTCTTGGGCATAGACAGTATTACATTTATACCTTTGTTCATATTTGCTCATCAACTGGAAAGCCTACAGGTTGCTACAATCCATTGAGTGTTTGACCTGGAGTCAGAAAGACCTGAGGTTTCCATCAGATACTAGCTGTGTGATCCTGGGTAAGCCCCTTCTGGATGCCTCAGTTTCCTCATTAAAAACAGGATAATTAGCCCCACCTACCTCCAGGGCAGTTGGAAGGATCAGATGAGACAATGCTTCTAAAATTCTTGGCTAACCTTCTCTAAATTATATCTATTATTGTTGCTGTCATTATTGTATTGCAAAGGAGGCTGGGAAGTGTATCTGACTGATCTGAGATTAAGCACCCTCAGGTGAGGTGGAATACTTGCAGCGGGAACAGGCTTTGAACCAGAAAGTATGGTTGAATAGGGGGGGCCAGATTGGTCACTCTTTTTGCCTGGAGGTTTTAAACCTCCCAGCTGAGTCTCTGAGGGAGGGAATGAGTAAAAGGAAGGAAGGAGATGCATCCGCTAAAAGTTTGTTGCTTAGTCTGACATTGAGGATACCAAGGTCATCCTGTATCCTAGGACATCACCAATTGTCCTGACTTTTGCCTTGCCACTGGACTTCAACAACTGGAAGAGTGAGGCTGACCACTTGGTACAACTCTGCCTCACTTAAATCCCATTCACACACAAATCAAGGCATCACACCTGGATGTCCTTGGTCCTCTTTGAACATAAAGGATGAACAACAACAAACAAAAGTTATTGCTCTGGTTGAAGGCACACCACAGCACTATGGCTGAAGACAGTAGTGCATGACTGAACAACCTGGCCCTTCCCTCCCCTCCAGCAGCCAACGCTGGTGAACAATCGGGCAACCTGCTTGGCTGAGCCCAGCAGTGGCCTGGCCCATCCAGCTGAGATACCATGCTTTGTGAGAAGTAAGCCCAGCCCACTGGCCCATTGAGCAGAGAGAGGCTACAAGGAACCAGCCTGGTTAATCAGCACTGACCTCCAGTGAAGGAAAGAATATGAAGACCCTGCATGTCCAGAGTAGTGAGTAGCCTTCATTACGTGTTCCCTCCTCCGTGTCTGCCTCATTACCATTGTGATGTAACTTCATGCCCATTCTGACTTCCATGGACTCTGTGAGCATCTTGTTGAGGAGAGTGCCCGTGGTAGGAAATCAGGGGCATTATGGAGCTAGCACAAACTGACTCCTGGGAGGCAATTGCTAAATTTTCTTTTTCTTCTTTTCTTTTGGATAGTATTTTATTTCCGCCCCCCCCCCAACTGCATGTAAAGATCATTTTTAACATTCCTTTTTGTGTATAAGATTTTGAGTTCCAAATTTTCTTCCTTCCCTCCCTCCTCTCCCCTTCTTAAGATGGTAAGCATTTTGTGTAGGTTATATACATAACTGCTAAATTTTCAAGCCTTGATTTATTATTTTGTTGATTGTCTAGACTTGAAAAAATGTTTATTGGTGCAGATTAAATTTAAATGTATGTCTTGAGAATATATTAAATGTGCAAATTTAACTTAAAAGTGTTTTTTTATTTTTGAGAACTGGTTACTAAACATTTCCTAGAGTACCCCTGGAGGGAACGCTTGGGAGCCACAGTTCTTAATATGCCATTTGAGTAAATACCTTTGTGAAGGAATTTCACTGAAGACTGAAGTAACTGGGTCTACTGGCTAATTGTTAAGGGAGTGTATGTTGGGTAGGGCGGAGCTTAGCGCCTCCCCCCCCCCCCCCCAAAGATACCTCTGGGACCCTGAAAGTAATAGTGTTCCTAAGGAGATCTATCACATCAAAGCACTGCCCAGAGCTGAATTGCCCCAGCTGTGTGGTTTTCTTTATTCATGTTTCTCCTGGCAAGGTTTCTGCCTTGTCTGTGGCCACTCTTGCTCATGAACAAGGCATGCATTGGGAGGGTGTGACTCAGGCTTATGGGCGGATGTTATGTTGTCATTATTCTCGTGTTTGCTGTACTAAACGTTTCCCAATGAAGAGTTAATGGTTTCATCTGGCCTATTTATTTAAATCGAAAGCACAATGGTGGATTCTCAGGGGATGCCATTGTGAGTAGTAGACCTAGTTACCCCCAGTTACCTTTAGGACCCTGAGAGTGGGTTGCCCTTGCACTGCTGCATCTTTCAGGAATCACCTGGACCATCGGCATGGTACAGGTGGGGTGAGTGAGCTAGTCCAGAAAGATAGAGAGCTCCTACAGTGGGAAGAGATGCCTGCCAGGTCTTATCATTCAACAAGCTCCAAATACACCTGGTAGCCTGCATATCTGTCTTATCTGCAAGTATAGCATAAAAGACCACGAAATAAATGGCTTTTTGGATGAAGCTCCCCTCCTCCCACCTTTGTGTCTCCAGTCAAATCAACAACCATCGTGTCTGCTATGGATCAAGTGTTGTCCTTGAGTTGCTTTGGCTGCTGCCTATTAAGTGCTGTCCTTGGGGTCCCTTTCTGCCCTCCCCAAACTATTGCATGATTAATCTCTCCAAACACACTCAGAATGTGATGGACATCAGTTTCTCTTTATGTGGACACAAAACTGTTATAAAAGTACAGACAGCAAATTAAAAAAAAAATTCGAAGATAATCTATGATGCTCACCTGATATCTTGTGGGTTGGGGGAGAGGAACTGAGGCTTCCTCATTGGGGAAGTCTTCAAGTGGTAGCTGGAGAACCATGAAGACTGTAGGCATAGCTAGGTGGTAAAGTTCCAGGCCTGGAGTCAGGAAGAATCATTTTCCTAAGATAAAATCTGGCCTCAGATACTTACTGGCTTTGTGACCCCAGGCAAGTCAGTTTCCTCATTTGTAAAATGAGCTGGAGAAAGAAATAGAAGACCACTCCCTTATCTTTGCCCCAAAAAACACCAAATGGGGTTATGAAGAGTTGGGCAAGACTAAAAATCACTCAGCATTGAAAAGGATTGTAGCAGAAGTGGTGTTTCCATTCATTTGGGTGTTGAACTGGATCCCCTCTGAAATTCCTCTTAATTCTGAGATCTCAGGAAAAATAAAAAATAATTTGTTTTGCTTGCATGGTATCAAACTTAGTAGACTGATATATTTTAAAATTAAATTAGTGACTAGTTCTCCAAGCAGAAAATGCCTTTTGGGGTAAATTTTTTGGAGATGCAAGAAAATAGAAACTAAATATTAGATGAAAAAAAGGCAAAGAATTGGAGTCACCTACTTAATTCTTTTGCCCCATGTTTAAATTATTTCTCTCATCCTCCATGCTCATCCTCCTTGTTAGAATTTAAGCCCCTTGAGGGCAAGAGGTTATTCTTGCCTTTTCTTTGATTCTCCACAAGTTAGCATTGAATCTTGAATATATTAGCAGCTTAATAAATATTGATTGATTGTCAGGGCCAATACAAAATGTTTGTGATCCTAGACAAGTTTAAATTGCTCCTCTCTGCATGTAAACAGTGCGGTCTCTGTATGTTACCATCCACTCAGCCAAGCATTTATTAATAACCCACTATGTGCCAGGAGCTGGGCTTTGAGCCTTCTTTGCTTTTACACATGTGCTTGACATAAATAAAGCACAGGTTTTTGGCATTAAAATTCCGTGTGTTTGTAATATATAAAATGCAACATGAGAAAGGCTTCTTTGTTAGATTCCCCTGTCTGGTGCTTGTGCCAATGACGGAGAAGGTGCCAGTGTAATTCACAACTTTAATGGAAAGTCATAGGTGAGAGCTTTGCACATAATAACTCAGGAGAAAAACAAAGAGAAGTTAACACCCATTTGACAGTAACAATTGCCTAATCAGAATCCCTATGTGACAAGCCTTGGGGTAGAATAATTTCACCTCTGATTTTGGGAGGTAGGAACAGTCTTCCCCTGGATCCTAGTGGCCATATACTGCTCTATGGTCTTTCTTTTAGGATAATGATATAGAGTTAGGAGGGACCACTGAGGCTATCTAGTCCAATTCACTTTACAAATGCAGAAACTGAGGCCCAAGGAAGTTTAATGACTTACTCATGATTGGGATGTGAACCCATGAACTCCAGAACTAAATGATCTGGAAGCTTGTAGCTACTTTGAAAGAGGAAGTGATATCTCTGAATCTTAGAGAAGCCAACCTGTGTCTTTGAAATTCATAATTATTCCGGGTGGACTGGCAGTTTAAAACTGGGGTCCAAACTCCTTCCTTTTGTGTGTGACTTATAAAGCTCATAGAGAGATGAGTAATTGTTACTGTAGGAACCTTAGAGAATTTTTAAGCACAACCAGGCTCTAAATTGTTCGTGTGTGTGTGTGTGTGTGGTCATAGCACATTAGTGAAAGTAATATAACTTTCTTGTACGAGGACACATGGTATAGTAGATGCAACCCTGAATTTGGAATCAGAAAAACCTGAGTTCAGGTGGCAGTTTCTGACACTTTCTAATTGTGTGATTCTGGGCAAGTCCCCTAAGCTTGATGCGGCTCAGCAAACTCCCCGGAGTTTGATAGACAAGTCAGAGGTGGATCAGAGTGATAGGTAGATGGGCAGATTGAGTTCTCTACTGATGAAGCCCCAGAATGATGCCTTTGGCCTATTTTCTGGACTATTTTTCTAAATCATCAGTGTAAAATATATTTCTAGAATTTGTGGGTTTAGTTATAACTCACTCTAGATATTGAGAAGCAGTGCGGAATTAGATAGCCTGGTGGATACAGATTCAGAGTCAGAAAAAAAATGGATTCAAGTTCTTCCTGATACGTACTAGCTCTGTGATCCCGATCAACTGTCAGCACCTCACACAACTATCCAAGTCTACCAATTGCAGATTTACATCAGTAGGGGAAATTTCCCATACTGACGATCTATCTACCTAGCCATGCTATCCATTCTATCTTATCTACCTTTGTCAGTCTCTATGGGCTTCCTAATTGGGGTGAAACCTTTGCCTCTTCTCTCCTGGGTGCCATGTTATTTTGGCCCCTGTTCCAGTTATTCTTCCTTGTTCTTAGGTATGGAGATATTAACAACTTTGTGCAATTCAAAATGTCAGAAGGGTCCATGTCAGGAGTCTATGACAGATGAGCCAGGTATGACTCTAGATGAATCTTAAAGACTGACTTGTGGAATCTCCTCCAGCAGTGAAAGGATCTGAGAGGCTGTACTGCCATGTCCTGTCAGCAAGAGCAACTTTCCATCAATCACTCTACATTCAGAAGTGAAGATTGTAGGGTAGGTGCTTTGTATCTCTCCCTGGATACTGAGGTGTTAGGGAGGGGATTGTTCCCCCATTTCAGCGAGGATGTTTTTGTATTTTGGTTCTTGCTATGTCTTTTTCAGTAAATAGCCTTTTGCAGAAACAAACGGATATTAATTCTTTAAATGATATTTGAGGCTAATCATCAGATCATTCAATAACATCAAGGAGATACAATTTCAACTGTCAATTGATGTTAAAAGAAGACATAATAATGGGGTTTCTATCTGACAGCATTAAAAGAACCCCACTGATCCTAAAGGGCATTCCTAGAATCCAACAGGAGAAATATGTCAGCAGCATTCTGAAGCTGCCAGGAAAGGACCCCCAAAGCCTGTAGCAGCCCCCTAGACACTTCCTGGCCAAAAAAAAATGACCTGACAGTTGTAGAGGTGATGGGAGACATATATGTTTCCTGTCACTGTTATTTAATAAGCAAAGAAACCTTTACAACGTCCAGAAGAAAATCATGATTCATTCTAAACACCAAATAGATATTCTTGGAGTGCCTAACAGCTAGGACTCGAGACCTAATTCATATTTGTTAGAGACATTTATAAATCTGACTCTTGGTTCACTTTCCACTAGCTCGAAATGGCTTTTAAGACAAAGATCTAATTATATACAATGTGGCTTTAACAACTGACATGGTGAGATTTTTATATGTATGAACAACCTCCATTACAGTTTTCACCAGGAAGCTAAAAATACTCCTTGGATCATGCTCTGTTCTGTTTGCAAGGATTCTTTGATGATTGGGCTGGGGGATGATGCCTTTTAGAGATGGAGTATCTAAGGTGCTGAGAGAAGGCAGGAATCCAATTTCTTGATTCAAACTCTGGTGTTCTTGTCTGTTGAACTAAGGTAAAGTGCCTTCTATATTCTGTAGAATAATATCCAGGGCAGATCTTATGGTTCCATTAAAATCTTAGAGGCAAAAGATCCAGGAAAAAGATTCAATGTGTCAATTCATTACTTTGTCATTTTATTTTTTAAAGCAATTTAAACTCTTCTTAGCCTTCATAGAGGGTGGATGCCATGCTTTTTCAAAATGTATTGCATTAACTTAACCCCAAATCCCACATTCCTAAATGATGCAAAGGAAAAAGTTGTTTCTATTGATCACATTTTAAAAAACAGCTATTTTTAATTGGAAGTGCCAACTTTGGGTTCCCTGATTAGAGGGATAAGGATTGGATCTGTGATTCCATTGGTATAGGGCACCTCTAGCTAAGGAAGCTCCTTCTACCAATGTAGGTCAGAACCTTCTCTGTAATTTAGAGAACTGAAAGGTTAAAGGATGAGTCTAGGGTCACACCGTATGTCCAAAGCAGGACTTCCTGGTTTGGGGGCCAGACTCAGTCCCCACCAATACACAACCTCTTCTCTTATTGTAAACACAGTCAACAACTTAGGGTTTTTTGTTTTATTTTCAACTAACATCTTCAGTTTGCTTTAGCACTTCCACTCTTGTCTTGCTGTGCTATCTCTCTTCTCTTTTTTTCCCCCATCTCTGTCTCGCTGTCTCTTTGTCTTCTTTCTTTTGGTCTCTGACTCTGTCTCTGACTTCTCTCTGATTCCTCTCTCACTCTCTCTCTCTCTCTCTCTCCTTCTCTTCTCTCTCTCTCTGCCCCCTCCCTTTCTCTCCTTCCCTCTCTTTCTCTCTCTCTGTCTCTCTCTCCCTCTCCTCTCTCCCTTTCTCTCCTTCCCTTCCTTCCCTCCCTTCCCTCTCTCACTCTCTTCTTTCCTTCCTTTATCTCTTTCAATTTCTCTCTCCCTCTCTGTCTGTCTCTCCCCCTCCCTCCCTTTCTCTCCCTGCCCCCCATCAATGTCTTATTCATGTTCTTTTTTACATCCCTATCATTTCCTAATAACTTCTCCCATCCCCCAAACATCCATCCCTTACAGTCAATAAGTACAATCAAACAAACCAAACCAACACATCCATGTCTGGCAAGTTATGAGTCATTCTGCACCTAGAGGCTACCACTACTCTGCCGAAGGTGGGCGTCATCTGCTTCCCTGCCAGTCTTTTGAAATCAAGAGTCTTATTCTGCAGTTGGGGCTCTATTAACCACCCCCTCTCCAACTTGTATGTTTCAAGTAGCAGAGTAATAGAGAGCTAGTTCTAATCAGGCCTTGGAGTTTGTTGCCTGGCTCAGCAAGGCCTTTCCTATAGGCAGAGCAAAGTAGCCTTTTGTTCCAGGTTGAATTTTCACACCTTCCTAGTTAATAGTCTGGGTTAACAAGCCTCACTGACCTTTTTAAAACTGGGTGGTTCATTTTGTTCATTTCAGAAATTGGAAATTTTATGTATCACAAAGAAACTTAAATCACTAACCATATGTGTCCTACTTTAATAAAGTGCAATGAATATGGAGCCTTTAAAAATAGTCTTTGCAGGAAACATAAAAAAAATAAATGGGGAAAATGCCTCTGCTGAACATTCTGGAGTGTTTCAGAACCAACCAAACAGATTCCTCTTGCTCAGGCCCATTCAGGGCTGGAGGAGTGGCTGATTTGGGGGCCATCATCATTTTCAGTGAGAGGCCAGCTAGATGGAGCACTGGGCCTGGAGCTGTGAAGACCTGAGTCGAAATCTAGCTGCAGGTGCTATCTGTGTGACCCTGGGCAAGTCTCTTAGCCTCAGTTTCCTCATTCTGAAGATAATAATAGCACCTGCCTCCCAGGGATAAAATGAGATAATATTTGCCCAGCGCTTTGCAAAACTAAAAATGTTATCATTCGTGATTCTTGAGCTCAGTTGCTTGGGAATCAGTATTGAGGAGACCGCTCAGCTTGGACCTGCTTTCTGACGAAGGGCTAAGACCCTAGTTCTGATCCAGGTCAGATGAGATGCAAAAATGTGCTGTGGGTGACGGGGAAGTCCAGCCCTGCTCTTGGAAGAGCAGCTTGAAATACAGTTGTCTCCCATCATGACTCTCCCCATCACGTTTCTGATATATCTCGGGTCGGCGTAAGAATTTAAGTGGGGATTTTTGGAGGATTTTGTGGAAGCCACAGACAACACGCAAAGGCCAGCAGACCACACAGAAAAAGTTTAGAAACTCAGAAATGCATAAATTGTATGTATAGTATGGTGTAATATCGACCCAAATCTTATAATAAGGTACTGTAAACGCACCATAAGAGAAAAAGAAAAAAAAATCAGACTTCTTTCTGGTGCGAAGGGAGGACTGAAAAATTTTAGGTGGATTTTCTAGATGGCAGAGGGGCCGCAGCCATCCCCCCAACAATGTGGAAGGGATAACTGTACTATCCCAGTTCCATGCAGCAGAAGCATCATCTTCAGATAAAAAGGAGCACCTTCTAATCTCCTAGGGCCAATATTACCTTTCAAATATATCTTGATTTGTTTCGTATTGTTCAGAGATTTAGAATTGGAAGGAGCTTTGGAAGTCAGTGTGTCTAATTGCCTCATTTTATAGATGAGAATACTGAGTTATAGCAAGAGATTAAATGATTTGTCCAAAGTTAGTATAGTAGTAAGTGTCAGGACTGACATTCAAACCCAAATCCTCTGACTCTAATCCCTAAATTCTTCCCACCATGCTAAGGTTTTTCATTCTAATGCTTAGCTAGAGAATATGCATTTGAAGGGCTTAACAATATTAAAATGGGCAGATACGTGGCACCGTGGATGGAGCACCAGCTCTGGAGTCTGGAAGACTCTTCTCCTCGAGTTCAAATCTGACCTCGACACTTACTCCCTGGGCAAGTCACTTAACCCTGTTTGCCTCAGTTTTCTCATCTGTAAAATGAGAAAGAAATGGCAATCCACTCCAGTATATTTGCCAAGAAAATCCCAAATGAGGTCATGGAGAGTCAGATACAACTGAAATGAAGGAACAACAACAAAAATATTAAAATTAAGTCTTAAAGAAATTGAAGGTAGCTGCCTAAATGCCAGACAGTCTGAGCTGATTGGGGCTCTGGTGTAACCGATGAGAATGCGTAATTTTCAGGTCTCAGAGTTTATATACTGGCAATTAAGTGAGAAACTTAAGAGATCAAAACTTCCAATTCTGAAGAGGACATGGGAGCAACTTCAAATTCCATATGGGTCTGGGCAATATCACAATTAATTTAACAGATATGTATTAATCACTTGTTATGGGAAGACATTTGGGTGGATACCAAAGACAAAAATAAGAGCATTTGCCCTCCAAATACTGCTACCAGCACTACCACTGCTACTACAACTATTGCGTAACATTTATATAAAATCTAACGATGACAAGCATTAATTTATTTGATCCTCACAACAGCTCTAGGAGGTGGGCGGTCTTACTATTATCCCCATTTTACAGATGAGGAAACTGAGGCAAACAGAAGGTAAGTGACTTGCCCAGGATCACATAGCTAAGAGTCTGAGGCTGGATGTGAACTCAGGTCCTCCTGAATCCAGGTCCAGTGCTCTACCCACTGCACCACCCGGCTATAACTAAGACATTGCACATGGTGCGTTATATATGCATGGTACATTGTGTGCTTGTATAGCCATCTTAGCATGCATGTTTTACGAGATATACTGATGGCTAAAATAAAGGTTGCCCCAATGTGCGTTAAAACTAGCAGACCTGATACACTATTGCATTGAAAGGGAATTTATTTTTCCAAACTTGGTCATAACCATAAATGATTTTCAGGTTTGGCTTTCAACTGTGGCTTCCAACGGGTGGTTTTTCTCAAGGTGGACAGTAGGAAAACAACAGTGTTAGAAGCCGTGTGTTGGGCACATCAGGCTGTCATCTAGGGGTGTGTTTAAAAGCTCAAGAGACATAATTTCTGGGTAACTAATAATTTTATCAGGAACACCAGCATTTTAATAAAAGAGGCCATTTGCACTCTTGGATGCCAAAGACCATCATGGTGGCAGGACTGACAGCTCATATGCCCTTGGAAAAGTAAGTGTTCCAGAACATGGCAATCAACTCTCATTGGTTAATGACTAATGAGAAGGGGCAGCTGGGTGGTACAGTGAATAGAGCACTGGCCCTGGAGTCAGGAGGACCTGAGTTCACATCTAGCCTCAGACACTTAATACTTACTAGCTGTGTGACATTGGGCAAGTCACTTAACCCAATCGCCCAGCTTTTCTCACTCCAAAAAGACCAAAAAAAAAAATCAAATTAATGAGAGAATGAATATTACAGTGAGAAGTGGGCTCACTCCAAAGAGGGACTGAGAGAGTGACATCATGTCGCTCTTGGACAAAGAGATTATCTTTACACCTAGACCACTCCCAATTTGGGGCAATCTAATCAAAGAATTTAATATTATAAAATTAATGATAATTCTCTCCTGAGAGAAATTATTAATTCAATTATTATTTATTATTAGTACTGTAATTAATTAGTAATATAATTAATATAATATAATTAGTAATATAATATTAGTAATAATAAATAATAATTGAATTAATAATTTCTCTCACAGGAGTCCATCAGGTTAGAGTGTATCTAACGACTTCTGGGGTTAGCAGAAGCCAGATTGGCTTCTATACATGGAGACCCCACTGTATAGGTGCAGGTTGCAAATAATTTATTTACATGCCCGGCATTTCCCCCTCTCTGCTCACTACTCTTCTTCTACCACCTCAGAGTGGCTAGATTAGGTGTCTCTTGGTGCTGAATTGCTGTCAAGTATGTGGGTAAAGGGAATGGTGGGTGGTAGGTGCCTGTAGCTGCCATGTCATCCAGCTCTGTGGCTCATTTTGTCTTTTGGATGGCTCCTGCAAATTACAACCTTCAATGTAAGATTTCTCATCTGCTGCTGCTAGAGTTAATATGAAAGACTATTTATTTGTTATCTGAAGGAAAAAAAAAATTACATGATTTTGTTAAGATTTAAAAAAAAAATTTCACTAAAGAATGCCAGCCTTTCTCAGATTTCTTCCCGATTGATTCTTTCAATTCACAGTGGATAGAGTCTATTTTTAAATCCTTGTTTTTGTCTAAAAATAAAACGAAACAATACCAATAAGTTTTATATTTTAAAATTAAAAGGTAAAACAACATTTTAAAATTCATAAATAAGAGAACAATATTTTTATCTGTTGTCCATTTAAAAAATATGAACCCTTTAAAAAATAGAAACTTAAAAAGTCTGAACCCTTTTCATGTAAACAAATGTTACTAACAATAAGGCAATGCAGTTGAAAGGAACAGGGAATTAGACCAGATTTCGACTCCTGACATACCAATTCTTGACCCGTGGCAGCAAACTTTGAAGTAAGGCCCACAAAGTCTGGAAACAGCACCGGTTTTTAAAGTCAGATCAACAAGCATTTTTAACAGACTTACTATGTATCAGGCGCTGTGCTAAAAACTGCTTAAAAAGAGACCTTTCTTAAACCTGTCTTGAGTTTGGTTATTTTGTTGCTTTGTAGAAGAATGGGGATGTTCCCTTTGCCAAGGCAGTTTGGCTACTGTTAGACTGGCCTGGGGCACTTGGGAGGTGGAGGGATTTGCCATAAGTTACACGGGGTGTGGCAAAGGCTGAGTTCGAACCCAGATCTTCCTGACTTTGAAGCTGGCTCTCTGGCCACCAGAGGGCTCCCTCTTTCATAAAATTGGCTACTCTGAAAAAACAAAACGAAGCCAGTTCATTTAGCAAAATAACTAAGGCTAGGATTATGTTTTTTAAAATGACAAATTATTAGGGAACAAGGGGGCTATGAAATGTTGTTCCCCAGTGAAAATCTGAGGGAAGAACTTGGTTGAAAAGAGATCTAAGATGAGGGGCAGGCAAGATAGGCTCTCTCTCCTCATCCACTGATGGGGGATGAGGGTGGGGAAGTCATTTTGTTTTGAAAAATAAATGCATGTATTTTTAATTTTGGAAAATTCTTCTCTCTGTGGTGCATGCATTTTAAAATTTTGTGTTATGTCAATTCATGGGTTATCCTGAAAGCTTAAAACCTCTCATGGTGAAAGCAGTACAGGACAATTTTCAGACCTGCCCTAGGGAGACACAAATGCCTTTTCTTGGTGCTAGTTGGTTGCTATGGCAACAGGAATAAACTCAGGTACCTACTGAGAGGAAAATACCAGAGATCCCTTTGAAGGGATTGCTGTTTTGCGGTTTCTCTCTGTGTCTCTGGTTAGAACTGAAAGATAGAAAGATCAAGGGATAGGTAGTATCAATAATACAGCTCAAGCAAGTCACTTTTCCCTGGGCTTAACCGGGTTAACATAATTACCTATAAAGATTTGTTATCTTAAAAGAACAGGTCAGAATCAGGGGCTTTCCAGTTGAGATGATAAAAGCGAGCATTTATACAATGCTTTAAGGAAAGTACTTACATACATTTTCTTATTTCATCCTCATGATAACTCTATGAGATAGGAGCTATTATCATGTCTATTTTACAGACTAGGAAACTGAGGCTTATCTAGGATCACACTGGTAGTAAATGTCTGAGGCAAGGCTCAAACTCAGGTCTTCTGACTCATTTCTACCAACTGTGCCACCTGGCTGCCTCCACTTGTTATGATCTCAGTAAACCCAGAAATATGGGAGATGCTTATACTTCTAGTTTCTAAGAATCTAGAGAGCTTAAGGCCCTCTTTTTTCAGTAGTACTAAGAAGGTGCTCTTCTAGCTCTAGAGGCCCAAGGAAAATCTCACCAGCCCTACTCCTTCTGAAGGAAGGGAGGGAAACATAGTTTAAGGGGTCAGACTGGGCATAGAACAGAGGTTGATGGAAAGAAGACATTAGTGTAAAGACCAGCAAAAATGGAGACCTTGATTCTCCAGCTGTGTGCACAATCCAGAAATGTCTATGGATTGAGGTTCACCTTTGCTCATATAGAGGGTAGATAATCTGTTTTGTGGTTCATTATAGAGAAGAGTTCTTCACTACATAGACATATCAAAGTCTGAAGGAAAAAAAAGTAGTTCATGGAGACAGCGGGGAGAACACCAATTTTACTTGTGAATTCTGAAGTTAAGGACCTAGAGACCATGTGTGAAAGAGAAGCTCTTGATTGCAGGTAGATATCTGTCTTTTTATAGACTTGCTCCAAAAGGAGATTTCTTATTGAAATCCAGTTGTGATTTTAACCTATATAATTCTCTCTGCTTTGAAAAGTAAAAAGTGAATTTGCTTAAAAGCAATAAAGTTTGACTCTGTGCTGGAGCAGATATTTGCAGATTTAGGGCTTAAGGTATGTCCTCTGTAAAAAGAGTGGGTTGGATTAGGTAAGAGGCAGCTTGGAGCAGTGAAAAGAACTTTGATTTAGAGCATCAACAGACCCCAGTTTAGATCTTGGCTCTGTAGCTTTCCCTGCCTGTGTGACCTTGGGCAAGTTATATGACTTACTGAATTAGAAAATGAGGAGGTGGGACAAGGAGACCCCCAAGGCCCTTTCCAGCTCTATAATTGCATGATATTATAGTGGCCAGAGCCCCTCTGTCACATGGTGGCAGATGAAGGTTTGATAATAAGTGATGCTGTCATATAATGCTTCCCCTGATACTACAATCAAATGAAGCTGGGCACTTATGTCGTGGGCCTGCGTCAGCCTCAGCGCTCAGCCTGCAGGAGAAGCTGTGGGAGAGACTGACTTGTAGCTGGCTCCCCCATATTCTGATTTTTCTGGAGATGGCTCTGTTCTTCTCTCCTGGACATGCAAGAAGATATTTGATCTCAAAATGGGAACTGGCTCAAAAATGAGACCCACCAGACCTAGTATTGGCTCAACTTGTGAGTAGTTTGTGAGGTTGCACCTTGTTTCTATCTGGGACTTTCTTCCAGATAGGATCCATAAGATAAATTCAGCCAAGGGGCAGCTAGTTGGTGCAGTCAATAGAGCACTGGCCCTGGAGTCAAGAGGACCTAAGTTCAAATTGGCTTCACACACTTAACACTTACTAGCCATGTGACCTTGGGCAAGTCACTTAATCCCAATTGCCCTACCTTCCCCTCTCCATAAAGGAAAAAAAAAAAGATAAGTTCAGCTGGGACAAAATTCAGATAAGCATTGAATGCCAAGATCATAGATTCAGACCTAGGTTTCTAGTCCTACCCCATCATTGCAGTTTTAGAAAGATTAAATGATGTACTCAGGTTCCACATAGAAGTAGGAGAGGTGGGAGTCAGGATATCTGACTCTGAATAAATACATTACTCTTTCCACTGAATCTCACTGCCTCTTGAGACCCAATCTGATTTCATGTTGTCCAGTCATTTTTCAGTCATGTCCAGTTCATCAGGACCCCATCTGGGGTTTTCTTGGCAGAGATACTGGAGTGATTTGCCATTTCCTCTTCCAGCTCATTTTACAGATGAGAAAACTGAGGCAAACAGGGTTAAGTATGTGAGACCAGATTTGAACCTAGGAAGAGGAGTCTTCCTGTCTCCAGGTCCAGTCCTCTATCCTGTCACCTAGCTGCTCCATCATCTGTCTTTCTCCTCTCCTCACCCTTCCTTTTCACTCCCTCCCCTTTCATTCCCTGCACTGGAAGGGCTCCTCACGGTTGGATATAACTGGGATGACACAGGCAGTCAGCTGAGCCTTGGTGATGTTGAGTAAGCCTCTGATGTGAGCAAAGGTAAACCTCAATCTATAGATGTTGTCCCTATTGATCAAAGAGCTTCCAACACAAACCCCAAGAGATTCAAAATAGTTTTTGTTCATTAGAAGGCTAACCACCTATACTCATTTTAGTTACTATTTATTCAAATGAACTTTTTTCCCCTCTTTTTGAAAAGCTTGGTCCATTTAGTTACCTGAATAAATAAATGGGAAGTAGGTTCAGGGAGGTGTCTGGAGGAAAGGAATGAGGTTATAAAGTTTGTCCCAAAGAGAGTCGGTGTGCTGAAAAATGTACCTTTTGGCTGAGTTACTGGCCCCCCTTCTGCTATGGATTAGACTGAATAACAAAGTGGACTGAACTGTTCTGTGGCAGGCTGAATAGCAAACCCTGGCCTCAGCTCCCTTCCCCCTGCTTCGGCTGAGTACATAGAATTTGGTTGCATAGAACGCTCTTTAGTGGCCCTCAGGCTCCCGAATATTGTGCCTAACTTAGAACTGGGACTTTTTCCACCAGCATCCTTACTGGGGCAGACTACATCTGCCCAAGATCACACAACTAGTGTTTGAGGGCTGGATTTAAACCCAAGTCTTCCTGACTCTGGACCATGTACGTCAATAGTCCTCCTTAAGACACTAATAAAACTGATTTTCTTTTAGTTTGGTTACTCACTTTAACTTCCAGTCTTGTAGACCTGCTGGTAAGTGAAATTCTCTCTAAGCTCTCAAGGAACCCAGGCTGAGAAATTCCCCAACATTAGTCAAGTCCTGCAAGAAATGAATGATTTCTGGCTCGTTTCTGGTTGAGCCCCTGGAATGAAAGAGGCCAGTAGCCACTAATACTGCTCCCACACTCTGTTGGAGATACTTGATTTTACTCCTAGATAGTTTCCCTGGTCAGCTAGATGAGCAGAGGGCAGCCAGGTGCTTAGTAGATAAGAGTATTGGGCCTGGATTCAGGAAGACCTGAGTTCACATCTTACTAGCTATGCGACCCTGAGCAAGTCATTTAACTCACCTCTGTTTGCCTTAGTGCACTGGGGAAGGAAATGACAAACCAACTCGAATATCTTTGCCAAGAAAACCCCACGATCCTTGGGGTCACAAAGAGTTGGACACAGCTGAACAAGTTTCCTGTTTGGGGGTAGAAGATAATTCTTTGAGGAATTTCTTTTCTTTCTTTGGATCTTTCTGGCCCAACAGGTCACGCTGACCCATGGAAGACCCATTGTCTTCCATGATGCCATTGACTTTTTTATTTGGAAAGGCCATCAGTAGATGCCTGGTCCAAACTATACCCATGAACTCTGCATTTTTTACCTTTGTATCACTCAGCATTTAGCACAGTGCCTGAGGAAACACAATAAGCACGTAGTAATTGTTTGTTGATGATGACAATGATGGAAAAGAAGCCCATATACAACATATGGTCATCTGGCATCTGCTGGAAGACGCAAATGGAAAGGAACTTATTACCTCCCAAGGTATTCCATTCCCTACCAAAATCTAAAGTTTGCCTCTTTATTACTTCTAGTCATTGCTTCTGGTTTTGCCCTCTGGGGTCAATGAGAGCAAGTCTAAATGCTTTTTCCATGTGGGTTCTTCAAGTATTTGAAGGTAGCTGTCACCAGTCCTCCCTCTCCTTCTGAATCTTGTTATTCTTCAGGCTAAACATTTCTGGGTTTAACCTGGATGAAGAGGAGATGGGTTTTCTCTGTTGAATGTACTACCTAGGACCTCAAAACTCTGTCTATCTGGGCTACTCCAACAGCACGACTTTCAGTTTGATCAGGTCCTAGTTGATAGCACAGAGAACATGGTGGGTGGATGGTTGTGAATGTTTCCAAAGCTTTCTACTGATTCATAGGATAGAAGTATTAAAGGCCTCCTGCTTTACAGCAGGAGATGAGGATCTAACAGCCAAAAGTCAGCAGCTACAGCTAGGAAAGATGGGGTGTGTGTGATAGGATGTGTCTCTGTGTGAATACAAATAAGCGTGTATGTGTATTTTATATATATGTATGTGTGTGGACACGTATATTCACAGCATAGTCTTAGCACACTCTTATAAGAATTTTGTAAGATCCTTTGTATGTATTTGTGTATAGGTATACGTATCTACGTATATACACACACACTTGTGTTTTTATTGGTATATGGAGCTCCCTGTGTGGGGCCTTCCATCCTTACAGTGGTTCTCAACCTGTGGGTCGCGACCCCTTTGGGGGTCACCTAAGACCATCAGAAAACACATATTTCCAATGGTCTTAGGAACCGAGACACCACGCCTCTATCTGTCTCCAGGCGGGTCCACCCACATGCAGATATGCCTACATACGAGTCGCAGCATTAGGAAGGTTGAGAACCACGATACAATCTGGTATTCTTCTGTGCAGCTTATTGCCTGAAACAGCAGAATTAAGTGACTTGCCCAGTCACCCAGAGTTTAGGATTTGACCCCATGTCATCTTGACTTGAAAGGCTGGCTTTCTATCCACTATCCAGGCTGTTCCATATGATCTGTTAGCCATGGAGATGTCAGGGAGGAGGTGTGAAAGCTGAGGGAGCAGATTATTCATCAGGGTCAAGAGAAATAAATACAACCTGGACAGATATAGCAACATGGCACGTGAAAGCTTGAGAACCACGTCAGTACTTCTGCTCTCCGCCCTCCTCCCATCCCCAGCTAGGAAAATTGCCTCATCGTTATTTTGTATATATTTTGAAAATATGTCTACAATGGCAGGATGGGATGGGGTGATGGGCTCCTTATATTGCCAGTTTGCCTAGCAACAGTAATTACTTAATAGCTACTCGATAAATTGACAGTCATAAGTGAACTTGAAGCTCCTTCTTTGAGATAAAAAAGAATTTCCACAAGTCAACAAGTCAAGCCAATAAGCAATTATTAAGGGCCTATTACATGCTACGCACTGTGCTAAGGGGTAGAGAAACAAAGAAAAGCAAAATAACCATGCCTACTCTCAAGGAGCTTAGTCTAAGGGAGAGACAACATGCAGACAAGTATCTACAAATGAGATCTATAAAGGGTGATCGGAGATAATCAGTTGGAGAGGTTGTATAAATGAGACCCTTTATTCTAGGCTCTCTTTTGAGGAACAGCTGGTGTTTTCTGGGTTTGCCTACCTTTGGGACTTAAAGGAAACACAACTGGGACCCAGCAATGGACCACAGAGAGTCAATAAATGTTAAGTGAGAATTCCATCTATGGCGACTTGCTTAAATAACATGTTCGTCTTCCCTATGGTTCAAGCGATTGGTTGATATACTTCAACTCTACACATAGAATAGGAAAGGACCTTAGAGGTCATTTAGTCCAAACCCTGCATTTTATAGAGTGGGAAACTGGGATGTAAAGAGGTGAAACAAGTCACTTAAGAGATGGAGGTGATATCTGAACCCAGCTTCTACAGAGCGCTAGTGCTATGTCTTAGACATGCTTGTCTACTCATCCCGCAGTGATTCATACTAGCCGTTGGCAGACTAGCCCTCTGTATCTGTTTCAGTTGCCACTTATCTAGATGAACTTTTTTTCCTTTTCACAAACCTGGGACATTTCACTACTGGAATGTGTTAAGTAGGTCTCCTTTAGGTGCATCTGGAAAAAGCAGATAAACTTGTAATTTGTAAAGCAGGTTTGTAAGTTCAGGAAATGAGAAACTTGGGGGCAGAGGAAATCCAGAGTTATGGAGCCCCTGCCCTGCCCCCAATCCATCTGTGTATCCATTCAATCGTGCTGCCTTCTCAGAAGCAGCTGGATGATACCGAGGATGTAGGAAACAGACATTATATTCTTTGGACAACTATATAGAGAATCAGAATTCTGATCAGACACCCAATGATATTTAGTGAGGCAGTAGTTTTGAACATATATAGAAATCAGAGTAGAGCAGAAACAGACAAGTCCAGGGGGCCATTCTCAGTGCCCTATAAGCCTAGAATAATGGTGAAACCATTTATACTCAGTGTCACCTTTGCCTCATTTCTAGTTTTCAACAAGTTTTGACTTCAAATCCAGTGTTCTTTCCAGAGGGTCATCTTCCTACCCATGTGACCTTAGGTAACACATTGAATATTTTTGTGCTTCCTTGAATATACAATGAGGAAATTGGAATAGATTATCCCTAAGGTCCCCTTCCTCTTTACATTCTAACTAGATGTAATGAGAATGGGAATTGGAAGATCTTCCCTGTCCCTTAATAGACCTAGGGGGGAGTTTGAAGACATCCTGTGCTTTGAAAGTAAACTCTGCCCCCTAATAGGCTGAATGTAATCCCATGGAACTTGTGATGGAGGGAATTTGCTGAAGGGTGCAGCAGAGCCCACGGGAAGCTTCCCTGCTGTGAAGACAAAGTCTATCCTCTAATACAGTGGTTCTCAACCTTCCTAATGCTGTGACCCTTTAATACTCGTATGTGGGCGTATCTGCATGTGGGTGGACCCACCTGGAGATGGATAGAGGAGCAGTGTCTTGGTTCCTAAAACCATCAGAAATATGTGTTTTCCTATGGTCTTAGGCAACCCTGTTTGCCCACCAAAGGGGTCACGACCCACAGGTTGAGAACTGCTGCTCTAATAGTCTAAACATAGTCACATGGAGCCTGTGGTGGGAGGAATTTGCTGAAGGGAAGCAGAGCCCCCAGGAAGCTGGTCATAGCTAGCTAGATGGTGGGAGAGGGAGAAGGTTGAGGCAAGGAGCTAGCGAGGTTTGTGAGTAAATTCTGATTCCATATTGGTTTGTGGGAAGGCTGAAAGATGCTGTGGCTCTCAATGTTATTATGGCTTCTGAATATGTTTGGTACTATGATAGAATTGGCTTAGTTTTGGGACTGGCTTTTCTCGTGTCTAAATAAATGCTTCAGTTCTATCCTCTGGAGAGTTTGGTATATTTTGCGGTCAAACATCACACAATACTTATAGTCATGGTCTTTATCGTGATCGTGAGCACTGTAAATATTGCATTGGCGCTACACTAGGTGACTTCCCCTCACAATGTGATTTAATGACACTGGTCTCCTTGCTTTTCCTTGAATATGACACTCCATCTCCTAACTTTTGAGGAATTTTCGCTGGCTTTCCTCCATGTCTGAAATACTGTCCCTTCTTGTTTCTGCCTTCTGGCTTATCCAACTTCCTCCAAATCTCAGCTAAAGCACTTGTAAGAAGGCTTTCCCAGACAACCTTAATCTTCCTGCCTTTCTGAAATCATCTCCAATTTATCTTGTGCATATTTGATTTATACAACGTTTGTCTTTCCTGTTAGACTCTGAGCTCTCATTTCTTCTCTTTTTCTGTATCCCCAGGGCTTAGCACAAAGTCTAGAACATAGTGGGTGCTTAATAAATGGTTGTTGATTTGACTCGACTTAAGACATGGCTCTGAATGAAGTATAATAGCATCACAGATTTAGGATCATAGATTCAGAGTTAAAAGGGACCTTGGAGGAGGATGAATCCAACACCCTCATTTTACAGATGAAAAAAACCAAGGCCCAGAGCAGTAAAGGGCTTGCTGAAGGCCACATAGCCGGTAAGCAAAGACTAAGCAAAAGAACTTGTATGTTGTTTTACCAAACCATCTTCCTAATGCACAAAGGTCCTGATAGGCTAAAAAATAATTAACAAATAATTCGCCCTTGAAACATACCGGGAAGGTATAAATGTGCAAACTGACTAATGGCAACAGGGGACATTCTCTTTGCAATATGAACATTATTTATTGTTTGTGATGGTTTTTAACAGGTGAAATACTACATAGGGGATGAAATACTCATATGTGATATTTATAAGCTACCTGGATGACATCAGAGGATGGAATGAGTGTTCATGCTTTTCATTTCCCCAAAATTCTACCTTGCCCTTCTTTTTTGTGAAGAGATAAGCAACACGCTTGATGGGATCTGCTTTTTGAGGGTTTAGAATGATTTCTCCTTGACGGCCATCTTATATTCCTGCCATAAAATAGCCATGAAAACAAATGCCCTGGGAACTAGGTGCAATGCTTATACTTCCAGACAAGATGTTAAGTAAAGCATTTTGAAGAAAATAAAACATACTGCATTTTCTTATAAAATGAGATGAAAAAATAGATTTAAATGTAATTTTCAAGTGCAACTTTTGCTTTTATACCTTAAAGCTCTGATCTTTTTCAATATACTCTACTTAAAATTTAAAAAATAAACCTTTTTTTTGGTACCTCTAATTTCCTGTTTCAATCCTGGAAACATTTAAAGACATTTTTACTATAACTCTTCTGTGCAAATAGAAAACATAAATATTATTAAAGTTCATGCTATAAAAAGGTTGTTTCAAGATTTTCACTGTTGTGGCAAACAGCTGCAGTCCCTTTAACTTTCTCCTGGAAGCAGTCTGAGGTCTCTCTTTTTAAACCTTTTAAGTCCCTATCCAGCTGGGAGCCAACGGACAAAAATGTGCTGCCCAGCACGTCAGTTTGTAAACTACTCTGAGAGAGACGAAAGGCTCTTCCAAACCCATTAAATAATGGTGTGGAGGAAATCCAGTTTAGTAAACTGAAGTCTGGCAGGTCTAGAATAGAGGACAGAGGAGACACTTCTCTGGTGGAGGATCCCCCCTCAGAATCACCAGCCGGTCCCTCTTGGACAGCACTTTCTGGTCTCTGGGGCTCCGGAGAATGTCCCCTTGAGCTGTCCATCCTAGTGTTATCTAAAGACTGGGCATTCACATTTGCTGTCCTGTGCCCGCTCCTTGACTCTGTGACAGAAGCTGGTTGATGTCCAGACTGAGATGCTAGTGGAGACTGGTCCTGAGGATGGGGTCCAGAGGTATCACTGCCCTTGGAAGCTGAGCTCTGCCATCCTTGCTCTCCTGCAGGAGATTGCTGAGAAACAGTATCTTTGTGAACATTCAAATCCTTTGGGCCCCACCTGGCCAACTGGCGCCCCAGCTGAAGCTGGGTTGGGAAGAGTGTCCCTTGGAATGTTCTATACAAAAATCTAGAGAAGATGCAGAATAAAAATAAAGAAAAAAACAACAATTGGTTACTGGGGATAACTATTGCATGATGAAAATTATATCAAGAGAATAAAAATAGGTATGGTGGGAGGAAACATTATAAATAAACCTACCGGGGCAGTAAGGCTACGACCGATGATATGAGAGTAGTCAAGTAAAACATGGGGTCACCCATTAACTTCTGCATAGTCCAGTAAGGGTTAGATGGAGGAAAGCATGTTGAACAAGAGGCATTGTACACCAAAGCCACGATGAAAAATAAAAGGATGCTGAACCCACATGCTGTCCAGTGGAGCCAGGTCTGGGAAAGACAAGAGAAATAAAAGGCACTTTTCATGCTTCCCTTACAAGATGATTCAAAATGTACTTTGCTTTGGCCGTTAGCCATCGTTCAGCAATGACCTTATTAGTCTGGAGGGCCAGCTACATAGAAGAGTAGTATCCTTGGTCTCCATGTGGGACTAAGGCAGAGGAAGAGGGGAAAGAAGGAGGAGGAGTGTTGGAGAAGATGATACATGAAAACAGGGATTGAAATCTAAAGATGTGTGTGTGTGTGCAGAGGGGCCAAAAGGCCCCTAGCAGTGCTGGAGGTGATGTCCACAGTCATTTAAACCTCATTTTTTCCCCCCTTTTTCTGGAAAGGGAAGATTGGTTGGTATGTTCATGTTGCATTCACATGTATGGTATTTCTAATTAGCAGCAGTATTAAATTAGGGAAAACAAACATTTGTTTATTAAAATGAGGCAAAACAAGACAAAAACATGAGTCGTGTGGCTCTTACCCAGGTTTTGGTTTCAATGCCCAAATGCAGTATGATGGTGAAGAGAGCTATTGTCATGACGATGGTTCCCCAGTAAAATATATCGACATCAGAGTCACGATAGGCCTGAAAAAGAAGAGCATTCTGGGTGCTCATGGGGCCCTGGGTGAAACCGACTGACACAGATTGCAGAAAAAGGTCAACTTAAGGAAGGTGGTCACATTCTTCTGTGTTTGGAGGGCAGGGCGGGGCTTAAGTTCAGAATTTTAAAAATTAAATTTAAAAAAGAAAAAGGCCAACTTACAAAGTAAGGGATGAAAAAGCAAACCAGGCTTTGATAGGCGGCATCCATCATATTCATCCAAAACATATGAGGCTGGTATTCCTGTGAGGAAAAAAACAAAACCAAAAGGAAGACTGAGGGGAAGCTGGGCATTGTCTAGACCAAGGGTTCTCAATCTTCCTAATGCTGTGACCCTTTAATACTCGTATGTGGGCGTATCTGCATGTGGGTGGCCCCGCCTGGAGATGGAGAGCGGGGCATTGTCTCAGTTCCTAAGACCATTGAAAATATGTGTTTTCCTCTGGTTTTAGGCAACCCTCAAAGGGGTCATGACCCACAGGTTGAGAACCGCCGGTCTAGAGAGACTTACTTCCTCTTAGTAACCAATTTATATCTTACAAGCCCACGTAAAGAGGATAGAAAGAAGGGATAGGAAACAGGATGAATAAAAAAGGCATGACATGGTCTATAAGAATAGAGTTAAAAGCAATAAAACTCAGAATAAGCTGAGATTAGGGAGTGAACTGGGTAAAAAAGGATGACTTTGACATAGTAAATGTAAAGTGTGTTGCAAACTTCTTTTATTTTTTGGGAAAAGAGAAGTATCAAGAGGAGATCAACCCGCTGCTTGGATGAATGTGGCAATGATAAGCAACAAGAGGGAAAGAGAGTGTTTTTCAACTATTAGTTTCTGTGTTCTCTCCCAAGAAGAATCATCCCTGGACTAGAAAGGACAGATTGAAATTGGGTAACAGGGAACTGATACCCAGAATAAGTAGGAAAGCTGCAAGAGAACATCTGCCCCTGATCAGTTCAAGTGACTAGGACCAGATGAACCACATCTTCTGGCACCGAAAAAAACCCTGGCGGATGGAATCACAGAACCACAATCAACGATCTTTGAAAGATTATAGCCAATAGGGAAAGTACTGCGGTCCTGGAGAAGGCAAGTGTTGAACTGATATTCAAGAAAGGGAAGAAAATGGATCTTGTCAAATACAAGTCAATGGACTTGATTTGTATTTTGGGGAAAATTTTTTTAGAATATATCGTTTAAAAGGATGGTGAATGGTGCATCTAGAAAAAGAAGCCATGAACACAGACTCAGCGTGGTTTTGTTGAGAGAATGGGTCATGTCAACTTAATCTTACTTCCCTTTGCTGTAGATGTTACATAGATGGCCCATAGTTGGCAAAGAATGTGATCTTTTCTGATGTTCTTGTGAGAAAGATGGAGAGAGGAGATGCCAATCATTAGCATAATTACCATAGATGGATTCTGAAATGACTGATAAGACCCAAATTGCAGTTTGGAAATCTGCAGTCACATGTCCCTATCATCTGGGACTGGTATGATTTAGTCTTTTTATCAATGAATGGAAAAGGCATAGATGGCATATTTACAACATTTGTAGATGAAAGAAAGATGGAAAGAACAGTTAACACACTGTAAGCCAGTGAGGTTTCAAAAATAGATTGAAAGGCCAGTTCCCCAGCTGAGAAAAATGTACCTCTTCCTTCTGTCCCCAGGACTGTGAGTGCGTGTGTGTGTACATGTATGTATTTTTGGCTGAGGGCCTGATCATTTTTTAATTACACAGGTTCAACACCTTGGAGTCCCCCTCTGCTCTCCACTCCTCCCTATCCCTCAGATCTATTCAGTTGCCAAGTCTCCATGATCCAGCCTCCACAATATTGCTTACACCATTCCCTCTTCTTCACCCATTCAGACATCATTCTAGTTTATATCTAGAGTTTATATCTAGACTATATCTAGTTTATATCTAGACTCTGGAAGAAAGAGTAAGGCTGATGGATTGTGCACAGCCCTGCTTCACTAAACTAGTTTGTATCACCACCTCTTGCCTAGACCACTGAAATAGCTTTCTAATTATTCTTCCAGTCTTAAGTCCTCCTTCAATCCATTCTCCACACAGTTGCAATAGTCATATGCTCAAAGCAAAAGTCTTATCATGTCACTTCCTTGCTCAGTAAATTCTAGTGGTTCCCTATTACATTCAACAAACTTCCCTATTTTTTTTCACTTAAAGCCCTTGACAACTTGGGTCCAACCTGTCTGGGTGTCACCTCAGACAAAATGAGACCTGAGAAGGAACTTAGGTTAAGAAGGCCAGGGTCTCTCATGGCATCGGGAGCATCTCCAGTTATCTTGATTTATATTTTGCCACTGGACTCCACTGACTCTGGAGGAGAGAGTAAGGCTGATGGATTGTGCACAGCCCTGCTTCACTAAAACTACTTGCAAGCCAAAACCATCACCCACCTGAGGTCACTGGTTCTCCTCGAGGAACAAATGACAGATGACAATATCTGGCCTTACAGACTATCCCCTTCATGAATTCTTCAGACCACCCCAAACATGATCTTCGTGCTATCGCTCCCACACAACATTCTATCTCCTATGTCCATGTTTCTGCACAGGCTGCCTCTATGCCTGACTTGCACTCTCTCCTACCCTCCACTGCTCAAAAACCCTCGTTTCCTCCAAAACTCAATTCAAGAACCGCCTCTGACATGAAGCCTTTCCTGATTCCTTCCAGGCATAGTGTCTTCTCCCCATGTGTCCAATTGCTTAGTTATTATCTTATACAAATTTTTGTTGTTGTTCAATTATTTTCAATTGTATCTGACTCTCCTTGACTTCATCTGGGGTTTTCTTGATAGAAATACTGGAGTAATTTACAATTGCCTTCTTTAGTTCATTTTACAGATGAGGGAACTAAGGGAAACAGGATGAAGTGACTTGCCCAGGGTCACATAGCTATTAAGTGTCTGAGGCCAGATTTGAATTTCCTAACTCCAGACCTGGCACTCCTAGCTACCCACACTAATTTTGTACGTGCTTATTAATTGCTTGTCAATTGATTTGTTGAATCAGATCAAAATTTAAGAGGAATGAGTGTGAAGTCTTATACTTGGGTGCAATCTCCCCAACCCCTCTGCACCCCCTCCAAAAAAAACACCCCGAGACCTTTCATAAGTACAAGATGGGAGAAATAAATGTAGTTAGACAAGGAGTTGATTTGAAAAAGATCAGGGAGATTTTAGTGAGCCACAAGCTCAGTATGAGTTAACAGTGTGATAAGAATGAAGCTTAGGCAGTTTTCCACTGCATTAAGAGAGACGGCATCTAGGACTCAGGAGGAAATTGGAGATATCAAGGGAAGGTTTCATGCAAAAAAAAGGTTTCATGATAAAAGACAAAAATGGTAGGGATTTAACAGAAGTAGAAAAGAACAAGAAGTGATGACAAGAATATACTGAAGAACTACACAAGAAGATTGTAATATCACCCATAACCACGATGGTGTGGTTACTGATCTAGAGCCAGACATCCTAGAGAATGACGTCAAGTGGGCCTTAGGAAGCACTGCTAGCAATTAGGCTGGTGGACATGATGAAATTCCAGCTGAACCATTTAAAACTCTGAAAGATGATGCTGTTAAAGTGCCACACTCCGTATGCCAGCAAATTTGGAAAACTCAATAATGGCTGCTGGATCGGAAAAGATCAGTTTACATCCCTATTCAAAAGAAGGGCAATGCCAAAGAATGTTCAAATTCCTGAGCAACTGTGCTCATTTCACACACCAGCAAGGTTATGTTTAAGATGCTGTAAGGTAGGCTTAAGCAATATGTGAACTGAGAATTACCAAAAGAACAGGCTGGTTTTCAAAGAGGCAGAGGAACCAGAGATCAAATTGCCAAGATTTGCTGGATAATGGAAAAAGCAAGGGACTTCCAGAAAGACATTTTGGCTTCATTAACTACACTAAAGCCTGTGACTATGTGGATCACAACAAAATGTGACAAGTCCTCAAAGAGACAGGAGTACTAGATCATCTTACTTTTTTTCCTGAGGAACTTGTATGTGTACAAAGAAGCAAAAGTTAAAACTGAATGTGGAACAACTGATTGGTTTAAGATTGGAAAAGGAGTAAGACAGGATTATATATTGTCACCTTATTTGTTTAATCTCTATGCAGGGGACGTCATGTGAAATGCCAAATCAAAAGCCAGAATTAAGGTTGCTGGGAGAAATACCAATAATCTCAGATATACAAATGATATCCCTCTGTAGGCAGAAAGTGAAGAAAAATTAAGAAGCCTCTTGATAAAGGTAAAGAGGAGAGTTTAAAACCTGGCTTGAAGCTTAACATAAACAAACAAACAGATTTTGACAACTGGTGTCATCACTTCCTGGAAAATAGAAGGAGAAAAATGGAAGCAGTTTCAGATTTCATATTTTTGGGTTCAAAGGTCACTGCAGATGGCAATGGTAGCCACGAAATTAAAAGATGATTGCTCTTTGGAAGGAAAGCTATGGCAAATCCAGACAGCTTACTTAAAAACATACATCACCTTGCTGGATAAGGAATATATAGTTAAAGCGATCATTTTACCAGTTGTAAGTCTGGCTGTGAGTTGGACTATAAGGAAAGCTGAGCCCCATAGAATCTATGCTTTTGAACTGTGGTGCTAGAGAGCACTTTTGAGAGTCCCTTGGCCAGCAAGAAGGTCAAATCATTCAATACTTGAAGAAATTAATTCAGACTATTCACTGGAAGGCCAAATACTTACGAAGAAATTTAAATATTTTGGTCACATAATGAAAAAATGAGACTCATTGGAAAAGAGCCTGATGTTGGGAAAGATTGAAGGCAAAAGGAAAAGAGCAGAGCAGAGGATGAGATGGATAGATAGTGTCATGGAAACAATGAATATGAGCTTCTACAGACTTTGGGACATAGTGGAAGATAGAAGGGCTTGGTGTGCTACGGTCTATCAGGTCATGAAGCATCAAATACAATGGAATAACAAATTATCTTGTATTCTTATTATGCTATTACTCTCCTTCCTGTCCACCCACCTGACCTTCTTGCCAGTTGCTTCTTAAGAATACATGTGAAGTATCCTGTTAAGTTTGGATGACATGTTTTGGGAAGGACACTAAAAAGATGAAGAAGGTTTGGAGAAACGTAAATGAAAGGGTGGAGGATGAAGGTCAGACCATAGGAAGACATGTGAAGGAATTGGGGATGTTTAGGTTCGAGAAGGGGAGTCTGGAACATGAAAGTGGTGTTCAAGTGTTTAAAGGCCTGCTACCATTTAAAGGGATGAAATTTCCTCTGCCTGGTTCCAGAGGTCAGGACTGAGAGAAATTGGTAAATTGGAGTCACAACATAGCCAAGACCAGGAAAAACTTCCTAACAATTAGAACTCTACAAAAGCAGAATCGGGTAGTAGAATCCCCCTCACTGGAGGTCTTGAAGGAAAATCTAGATGGCCACTAGCAGGAGAGGTTGTAGGGGGCGAATCCGTGTTGGACTAGCTAAGTTCCCAGGTCTCTTCCGAATCTGAGGTTCTGTGATTCTGTAATGCATGAGTCTTATCATGTCACTTCCCTCCTCAAAAGATCATATGCCTCCCTATTGCATAATGGATAAAATAAATGTTCTTTAGGTTGATTTTCAGGGTCCTTCACAATCTGGCTATAACCAAGTTTTTCAACCTTATTTCTTAATACTCTTTTTCTACCCAAAGGTGTAACCATACTGGATTGCTCACTTTTCTCCCATTTTGTCCCAACCATTTCCACTTCTGTGAATTTTTACCACCTGACTGCCATGCTTGAAATGGACTTTCCTGGTATCTCTGGCTGTTGAAATTATTCATTTACCTTGAGCCCAGGTATTTCAGGGACCCTTCTCTGATTTCCATAGTTAAAAGAGATCCTTCCCTCCTTGACTCTGTCCTGTTCCTCTGCTTAATCTCTCCTGTGTACTTTATCTTAGCTTATACTGTATCATTTGTGTACATGTCTCACCCTCCCCATCCAAGCTTCTTAAAAAATAGGGACTGTAAGACCTAGGGAAGTCTTTTAATAAGTAAATCTCTGTTGAATTAAGCCAGCAGCTATTGGTTAAATCAATAAACAAACCATAAGTATAAGTAAAAGGACAATGTATAAGACTGTCAGAGAATCTGCTGGCCGTTAGCTGTGGCAAAGTAGACGGAGTGATCTCAATTGCACATGTATATACGTATGGATGTATAACCAGAGTAGATGGTCATGACAGAGATAGGGAAGATTCACAACAGTCATTGAAGTTTTATAGAATCATATTAAAACACAGATCTAAGTGAGGGGACTCGGTGTAAACAGCTCCTAAGACAGATTCGCGTGACTGCTTCTCAGGCACAAAGGGAAACATTCTGTAATTTCTGGTTCAGCCCACTTCTTATGCAGCTCAGCAATTCTTGGAGGTGGGTTTGTAAGACTGCAAGTGCTTGTCCCATATTAATCCCTAATGTTAACTTTCAATGGGAAGTGAGTTTTCTAACCAAACTTTTCCTAGCTATAAGTCAATGGTTTTTCTTGGCTTCCATTCAAATTCAACAAAAGAAGAATTAGCTATTTTATTGGCAAGGCCACAGGATTTGAGATTCTGTGCAGCCTTCTGTCTCTTCACAGGCCCTCATCCTAGATGGACAGACCGGTTTCTGAAGATGGTTATTCTCAAATGCAAATTAGAGACCCTACCTATCTGTAAATACAATGATGTTGCATTGCAGGGTGATCGAAACATCTCTCAGGTTCATGAATCTATTGAGTACTCAATCAGAATCCATTGCTGATGTCTGACCGGAGTGTCTGAGTCCTCAGCGTGGATGAGGATGAGGATGATGGACTGAAGGGTTCTGCTGCTTATTCCCACCATCATCAATTATGTGTATGTACATGTACATGTGTACTTGAACTTGTCTATATATGAATTTGTGTATATATACACATATAAATACATGTATATAGATATACATATACATGACTATACGTATGCATGCATGTATAGGTTTATGTACAAAGATAACATATATTAATTTTAAAATACAGTTACATATAGCAAAACTAATTTCTCTTTGTGCATATGCACACTGGGAATATATTAGTACTGGGAAGATAAACTCTGCAAAGGAAATAAATGTGTTTCATGGAATCAGTATGCATGCTGTTTGTACTATTATTTCTAAAAACCTGCTGAATTCCAAGGAGAAGGGTGAGAAACGCAAAACACTCCCAGGATAAGACTGCTTTGTTCAAGTCCTCTCTCCCTTGGCTGGGTCTGTGATCACACTGGCTCAGCCATTCCTTCCACCAGGGCAGGTCTTTCCATCTTGATGTCCCATAGGTATCTCAAGCTTACCATGTCCAAAACAGAACTTGTCTTTTCCCACAAATCTATCCTTCTTCAAATGTTCCTATTTTCCGTCAAAGGCACCACCATTCTTCCAGTAATCTCGGCATTATCTTTACCTCCTCACTGTCTCTTACCCCACTTACCCAGTTAGTTACTATCTCTACCCCTAACACACCACTCATGTGAAGTTTGGATTTAGTCAAAGGGCCACACCTGAGGACCTAGAGGGACACATGTAGGTTCCCCACCCCTGGTTTAGGCCCTCTCACCTAGATTATTTCAATGCTCTCTTAACTGCTTCACTCCAGTCCATTTTCCACACTTCTGCCAAAGTGTTTTTTCTTGAATGTAGGTCTGATATAACTTCCCCACTTAGTAAAGACCAATGGTTTCCCATTGCCTTTATAATGAAATATAAACTGACTGTTAAAAGCTCCTTTAAACCTGGCCCTCACCTATCTTTCAGGCCACATCTAACAGGCCACGAGATAGTCCAATAGTCTTGGATACTGTCCTTTTATTTATACTTTTGCTCTGGACCTAATTGTTTATTGATTTAACTGATAGCTACAGTACTAATTCAACAGGGATTGCCCTCGCTAGTCCTCAAAGACAGCATGCCACTTCCTGCCTCCATCTTTGCACTAGCCAACCCTCTCACCTGGCATGCACTCCTCACTCACCTCTGCTTCAGAGTCCTCTTTCTACTAAAACATACTACTCTTTACCACAAAGCCTTTCTGGATCTCCCAACTGTTATGCCCCTTCTCCCCAACTAACTTCTGTTGAACTATTTTGTATTTATTTATATTAATGTCCATGTACTTTCATGTGTCTTTGTCTCCCTCGTTGGAATGGAAGCTACCTTGAGTAGAAATTGTTTCTTTGTGTGCCTGGCACAGCTCCTTGTATACAGTAGGTGCATAATAAATCCTTGTTGACTGATTGATGGGATTTATCCTTGTTTTTCCATAAATGCTCTATAGGGGATCCATTGAATATAGTAAAGGCTTTCTATTCATTAAGGAGTATCACAAGGATACCAAAGGTGGTATAATGCCTGTCCATCTGCCATCTCTCGTTCTTACTACACGATTGAGTCATCTTATTTTCTAGTTATATACTTATTATAGATTTTATGCCACTTTGCATGTATCTTATAGTTTATAATCTTCTGCAGGCTCCTTGCACCTGCCATGCATCTTCTGGGTGGTCCTTTAAATGATGAAAATCTGAATCTGATATCATGTCATTTCATAATTCAAAACTGCCTAAAGAACAGCAGTAGGGAAAAACTGTTAAAGCATGGGGTATTTGTGGTAGCACTTCTATCACCCCTGAAAAAGGTTTATCACCTTTCTTTGCATAACGCATGATTCCAAAAGCATAACTTAGAGAAGAAATTCATTGTCAGTCTTCCAGCAAGTCAACAAACATTTATGGGAACACAAAGGAAAATGGGGTGCACAATTCCAGAGCAGCTTCCACTCTGAATATTCTATGTTCATACTGATCATGCCTTCTGCCACAGCCCAACACTGGTGTGCCAGTCAGCTTCTTCGAAAACAAAGGACAAACAACAAAATATGGAAGTGTCCAAAGTAGGGTAGGGGATGTTTGAGTTTTGGTGAACTCTTAGCAATTACTGAGCATTCTCTAAAGCTCATTCAATTTGTTTATACATAAAGGCTTCAGAAGTCCAAGTGACTCTGAAAAGTTCACAATCTGGTCTGGTAAAGCCTGGAGTCTGTTCCCAGTGAGAAAAGAAAAATGTCAAAAGAAAAGTGCGCTGTTAGTTCAAGAGTAAAAGAGACACCGAGACAGATGGATATACACATACGCAGAGGTGTGCATACATGGGAATTAATCAATGGGTTTGGAAGAGAAAAGAGAAGTTTGGATGCTTCAAAGGAAAAATAAGATGAAGGCACTAACAGTGATTCTCTGACTTTCGGGAGGAGATGGGAATGTGTTCTGAAGATAAAATACAACAGAGCCACTTCTCCAGAGAATGAAATGAAACCAATGTCCAGCTTCTTAAAGAAAGTGTGCATCTGGATACAGACTTGCAGATGGTTTTTAAAAAATCTCTAAGTCCTCAAAATCATTCTTTGGTCTGCCAAATCTATATTGGCCACATTTATATTCACCAGATCCATGCTGGTCTTCTTACAGCTATTCCCACATCCTCCTCCAGGCTCCATATTATTAGGTACAAGCATCTGTCTGTCTACAGTAAATACACTCAGAGACACCCTGTTAGACACAGCTTCCCATGAAAATCATCCAAAATGGGACTATAAAGAGAGAAGTGTGGTCAACTGTATTGGAAAAAGGATTCTTCATTAATGAAAAGTCTGAATTGTAGAACTCAAACCAAGTCAATAACATGTACTCCCCAGGGGAAACCCTTAAGACATATACTTTAGCAACTAGGAGAGAGTGATTCGTTAAGAATAACTGTGGATTTGAAGTTTTAGGTGGTATCTGAATTAACAAAGTGTGAATGTATACTAAATTTCTTTTAGACTCACTGTCTAGTTATCACAGGGCTTTCAATTCAGATTTTTGTTATATTTTGGGCATGAGGTCCAGGGCTAACTTCCATGACTATTTTAATATACCACAAAATTAGACAAACAATCTTTTTTCCCTTTGCTCCCCCCATTCAGATGCCTCTTAGACATAGTCACTTTTAAGTTGTATCCCCCATTAGAATGTGAGCTTCTGGAGGGAAGAAACCATATGTTTGCCTATCTTTGTCTTACTATAATACATGGGATATAATAAGTGCTTAATAACGGCTTGTTGACTGACTGGTTTCATGTGTGGTACAATGTGGCCATTTCCAGGAAAGAGAGTATTTCCACAGGGAGCAGCCCTTTCTCAAATCAAGGGGCAGAGAGGACAAAAGGGGAAGATAGTAAAGATGCAGAAGGAGCTAGAGTTTACCTCCATGTTCTGTCCACTTTTGTAGAGCTGAGGGATGGTGACCAGTATTTCAGCTGGAACGTCTTTATCAAGCACTCCAGTGATTAGTTGAGGAAGTGATGAGAACATCAAATTAAAGAAGATCAAAAACCACTGATCAATCATGGAAGATCCAGAGAATCCACAGTAAAACTGGTACCAAAAGAGAAGGGCCACAAACATCTGCAGGCAAAGACATGGGTATGCTTTTGGTTAATAAGAAGGCCAACTTTTCTTTCATTATTAATAATGCTTTTCATCAAGCATATTTAAGGTCTTACCAGGAATTAAAAAATAAAGGGTAAAATCCCACAGACAAGTAAAAGAATCACTCACCATCCATAAGCAAATGAGAGAACATAATATTCTAAAATGAACAGTGATGGGAAAACATAGGCAATTAGGAGAGGTGGAGGTCTTTGTGACTAAAGAGTAATCAATTATTTCAGCAAGAATATAGGACACTGACACTAATGGTATTTCATTAGATAAGAAGGGCATTGGAAAATAGGTATTCCATATGTTTATAATTTTAATAATCTAATCATTTTTATTAATACTTGAGTATTTCAAGGATACGTAATTTTACTGGCTACTCCTTCTGTTGACCTAGATTCCTGATCCATTGCAACTTTTGAAGACTGCCTTCAAGAATTTCCTAAGGGAAAAAAAATCCTACCCTGAAGCCAATATAGTGGTGAATCTCTGAACTAAGCAAGGTGATTCTTAGACAAGAAACGTAAGTATCTCTTCTCTGGTTGGAACTTGAAGCCTTTTGAGCTTGGTTGGCCTTCTTAGAACTTGTCCTCAACTGGACTAACCTTCTAGAACTAGGGTTTACCTCCATGCCAGGAAGAGACACCAAGGAGAACTTGAATGGAGGGATCATTAATAACTAAAACATAGACAAATCTTATAGTTTCAAAGTGTTTTTATATAACTTCATTAGAGCTTGGGACGTAGGAAGTGAAAAGGATTACTATTCCCATTTTCTGGTAATGAAATAGCTTTTTCTGAACAACCGACTAAAGCCAAAATGACCATATTCTTGATCCTTTATCTTTCTTTGACTCAACCTCTTTAAGCAAAGGCATTATTTTTTTTTCATAACTATAATGAAAAGAGGTCTGTCTAGTCTTAAGGTTAAGACAGCCGAGTTCAAACCCTAACTCATTTGTGTGAGCCTTGACAAATGACCATGTTTACAAATTTCAGTTAGATCATTTGTAGGGCCGTGAGGAAAACTTACAAAACTTACAAAAAGCACTATAGAAATATTTCCCTAATGAGAAACAGTCCCCATGGGATATATCACTGCTAAGACTCTATCTTTCCTCATATTGATTGGAAAAAAATTTTTTTTTTTTTTGGTGATGGGGAGTGTTTGTAAACGGAGTAAATAGCAGGAAAAAGAAAAAATCCTTTTGCTCATATACGTGTGTGTGTGTGTGTGTGTATAACACTGGATTTCAGGGATTATTAAAGGGAATACTGGTAAATTTGCATTATAAGTATTCTATATACCCCCTGTAACTTAGTCATTCAAGGGAAACTGGTGATGAGATTACACATCACTGACTTAAGTATCTCTACCCGGGGCAGTGTTGAGAAAGAAGACCTTTAGGCAGGGAAACCAGATAAAAGAGGCAGCAATGTGTGCTAGAAAGACATATGGACCAGAAGTCAGAAGACTTGACTTTCTCATTCTGGTTTCTCCACTCACTAGCCACATAACCTTGGGCAAATCACTTAACCAATGAATCCCAGTTTCCTCATCTCTGAAATGAAGATAACAAGACCCACTTTGTCTCCCTCACCAAGGTGACATTAAGCATCAAATCAGAGAAGGTTTGTGAATGCTTTGAAAAACTGTATGTTGCTTTATAAATGTAAGTTATTACGCTCAAGAACATATGTGATGAGATGCCATTCAAAAAATCCATGCTGAACAAAAGGATGTATGGTAATACATCAGCAATAATGGAGTAACGGCAATAATGATAACTGCCAGCATTTGTAGAGCTCTCTAAGGTCCGCAAAACACTTTCTGTATCCTCCCAACAATCCTGGGAGATATGTGCTATTATTATCCCCTGTTTTACAAATGGGGAAACTGAGGTAAAGAGAAATGAAGTGACTTGCCCAGGGCCACACAATGATAAGAAGTGTCTGAGGCAGGAATTCAGATTTTCAGCACTAGACAGGGGCATAGCCCACTGATACCCACAAAATGCTTAAGAACAAATAAATTTTTAAAAAAATCACAGCGGATGGGTGCCAGTGTTTTGGGTACATCTTCCATGGAGGATTTATGGGAGGATACAGGCAAGAATTTCACAAGATGAAAAACTGTGTATGAGTTTCCATCTGCACAACGGGAGGGTACCTATATTGTTGAGATGACTAGTCCAATAAAGTATTACAGTAACACATCCATCCATCTTCAAAACTCATTTTAACCAGTAGCTTAAATTTCCTAGCCCCAGAGCATTGCCTTAGTCCACACTGCTAAGTGGCTGCAAAATGAATGGATTTTGATTTCATCTTTTTTTTCCTTCTCATTGTCCCTTCCTCTCCATTCCTTCCCCTCTCTCCCAACACATTAATGAACCATTTATTGAGGAGAAGAAGGGGTAAAGCAGGAACCTGGATAATTGAGAATTTTCTCTAGTATCAAAAAGCCTCCTTCTTATACCTTTGTTGCTATGGAAACTTTTCTTCTTCTTTCTGGAAAGGGAAGCCAGTCTATTTCTGAAACTAATGAATTCCTCATTCTAGGAGGCAAAGCAGTTACCCTTGAACTCCTTAAGTCAATTAAACACTTGTTAACAAAAGCCACTAAAACATATAAAGAAAAAAATACAGCCAGTTCTTTCCCCTTCCTGTCATCCCCAATGAAGAGAGCATTTGTCTTGGGTGGGAGCAGGTTGACTTCTCTCCTAGTGGCACATTTAAGCCTTTATTTGTAAGTTAAATGTTCTAGGTTTTATCTTATATTAAGTCATTGGAATTTTAACTGAGCATTCTAGAATGTTAGATCTGGAAGGAACTTTAGAAATCATCTCCAGAGGTAGGAAACCTACAACCTCCAGTCTACAGGTTCCCCACTCCTGACAAACTTGGACATGATACAGATGAGGAAACTGAGGCCAGAGAGTTAAGAGTTGTATACATAGCAGAGTCAGGAGTAAAAGTCCTGGTTTTCAGGCTCCTTAGTCAGGAGCTCCAGGTACCATCTGATAATTCTGCTCTTTCTGAGAGGTTTCAAGATGAAGTTTACATTTAAGTAGTACATAGTAAATATGCAATAAGAATTTGCTGAATTACTGAATAAATGAATGAATGAGTAGCCACTGCTAGTGACACAAGGAGAGATAATGCCAAGGAATGCAATGGCCCAGACTGAGGATGTGCTAGAAGGGAACAGGAAACTAATCTGAATTAATTTTTAGAACCAAACATTTCAAATTAGACATGCGCTGTTTGGTTCTGAAAAGCTATTGTATTCATTTGCTTGAAGAAATGTGGGAAAGTGTAGAGGAAAACAAAGGAAAGACAGTTTATTCCCAAGCATCCAATTTGAAAAAAATTGAGACTCTGAATAGCATGGCATTCCGGAAAGAGGGCTGGCTTTGGAGACTGAAGGATCTGACCTTGGATCCCATCTCGAGCTACTTCCTCACTGCATGACTTTGAGTAGGTCACATCGCCTCTTTCTGAAATAGGGATGGGAGTAGGGGATGGTAGTGGCCAGTTTTCTCATTTGTAAAACGATGGGATTGGACAAGAAGACTTCCAAGGTCGCATCAAAATGCAAATTTCTGATTCTCTTTAGAGTTTAGAGTAAATTTAAAAGGTTGTAAAACGAAATTAGGCAAAGAGGAAAGCATCTTTTCACCCTCCTTCCAACAATACAGAAAGATCTGGGTGGTTCACTTCCTGTATCTACTCAGCTAGATTTATATGAAAACTTTTGAATGCCCTGGGAAGAAACCTTTGTGAAGACAGTATTTTTTTTTCCCTACCACTTAATTTTCACGTTCAACATAAGCAATATTTGACTTTGTATTGGGTCCACCCAGTCTGTGGATGAAAGCAAGCTTTCTCTCAGCTGTCATTTCCTTGCTCACAAAACCAGTTTTCAGGTTGTGACCTAATCTATGTTTCATACAAAATAAACCCAAGGGGTGTTCAGAGTCCTTTGGGTGCCAAGGCAAACTCCTACCGCATTTTTGTAGAAGAAATATAGCACCATATTAGCAAGTCGGGAGTAGCACCAATGTCCATGAACAAGCAAAAGTTTCTCCAGTTGTCGGAACCTGGGAACTGCAAAGTCACTGGCCATCACCGCCTTAAAAGGGAAAGAGGCAAAATCAATACCATATTATATAATTGGAAATCACGTCTGCTACATATCTCCAACACGGAAACTTCACAAGACAAGCAGTTAAAAGATTATATTTATTTGCTTTTTTCCTGGAACTGTGATTTCATCCATGAAGGGATGCCCCTAACAGAATACACAATCAACTTCTCTGAAACTTAGAGTTCTCTGGGACATTGACTGATTTGGTGACCTGAATAGGGTCAGATATGTTTCACACTTGGAGTCCAAGGCATTATTCAACACCGCCGCTACCTAGCAGAATCCCTTTTTTTTTTTAACATGACTGAAAATCTAACTAAAAGTTTATTTTCCTACTACTCTTGCTAATATATGAAGACAAGGATGCATGCGAAGAAAGTGAATTCTGGATGCATGGGAAGAAAGTGAATTCTAACCACTGTATTGTCTAAAATTATGTGTGACAAATGAAAAACAGATTCCTGCAATAGCCAAATAAAATCTATGGTACGAGTAGATAATTAAGAAATACAGGACAATACTTTTTAGAGAATTACTTTGTTCATACATGAAAATGCTGGGTGTAGTACAAAGAAGAATAACATTATTTTTAGGGTCATAGTTCCTCTAAGCTATCAAATACATACAAAAGAGGCAACTTTTTTTGGAGTTTAGGTTATTCTATTATTTTGATGTAAAAAGTAAAACATAGCTTTTCAATATGAAGATGACTCCTTCTCATGGGTAGGATGTGTGCTTCAAGTTGGTTTTCTAAGAGTGGTGATGGGTTCACAAAGTTACAAAATCTCAGCACTGGAAGAGAACTTTGAGATCATTTAATAAGGAGGAGTTTTAACCTACTAGGGTCTGTCAATCTCTTTTGTAAAAAAAGTAACTATTTCAGCATAACTGATTTCCTTTGTAATCATATATTTTATGCATTTAAAAACATTCTGAGAAGGGGCCCATGGTAAAAAAAAAAAAAAAAGGTTAATTAACTCATTGATCTAACTCCTTCAAATAACATGAGAAAATCACATGCCCATGGTCACAAAGCCAACCGGTGGCCAGGGCGGGAATACAGCACAGGTCTCTGGATTCCCAAATCAACTAATGTCTTTGTGACTGACTATCCTGCACTATCCAGGCAGCCATTTGGGTCTAGGCTTGCATTCCATCAGGGTGGCACTGACTTCTGCTTGAAGGTAACATTTTAATCAGTAATAGAACACTTCATGTTAGTGTCATATCCCAAACAACCAAGCTAACTGGTGCTGACAAAACATTTCTTTATTCTGACACAAGATAAGAGTAACCTTCTCTATTGTCCAAATTTCTTCAATATGCCCAGTATGGTGAATTTTCTTTGCTTGAATAACAAACAAAATGAAATGAAAAAAAAAAAGTAGGAAAAACTTTCTAGTAATCCTTATAGGGCCACAGTACTGTGGAAAGTCCATTTAAATGTTTATATTATAACTGATTCTATTCTCTCTAACTAGTGACCAAGGCGGGGGAAATAAGTGTACCCCATCATAAAAAAGAATAAAAAAAACTGCTGTCTGGTCCATCCCAAGGGTCTATTTATACTCTAGCCTATACCTTCTGGACAGATGTGGGTACCAGAGGAAAGCTTGGCTATATGTTTTTAAGGTAGGGATTGTATATACTTTTCAAGTCAAAGTAAGGTTACATTGATATCTTCAGACTCAGTCAAAAGAGAATTGTTTAGAAATAAGCTGAAGGTCTAACCCTGAATGTTTGAGAATCTTCTCAAGATGGTGCTGTTTTGAATGGTGGGAAATAGTGCTGACCTATCCTGTCCAAAGCAACAGCCACTTCAGAGGTTCATCTCTGGTTCCCATACGCTACAGTCAACTCTCCAAATGGTCCAAAACCTTTTTTTGCACCCAGATTTTACCTCCTTCTCTTTCATGATGTATTGTAATACGTTTACTTTCCTCTCATATTCCCCCCAGTCTACACTAAACGTAATCTGATTTCCCTGAGGACAAATCAAAAGATAGCAGAAGGTCAAGCTGTGGCCTGGCTTTTGGCACGCGGAAGCTGTTCTAGGACTGAGAATTTCCTAGATGATAATTCACATGTGGAATTTGTGTCATGTGGTGAATTCTCAGGAGATGTGGATTCAGGCTCTGTTACTAATAATCTAGGCAAATCATTTGAGCTTGAAATGCTTTAATTTCTTTGTCAGTCAGTCAGCCAGCATTTATTAAGGACCTACCATGTGCTAGGCATTCTGCTAAACACAGGACCCAAAGAAAGGTAAAACAATCCCCTCGAAAAGCAAAAATCAGGAGTCCTCAAACTCTAGAAGCTCACATTCTCGTGGGGGAGGGAACATGTCAACAACTATGTATGCACACACACACACGCATGCACACACACACACAAATTGGGGATAGTCTCAGAGGGAAGGTAGTAAGGTTAAGAAGGAAAGAATTCTTGCAAAAGGTGGGATATTAGCTGAGACATGAGGGAAGTTCGGAGGTGGAGACGAAGAGGAAGAAGACACGTGTTCTAGACATGACAGACAAAAAAAGGTCAGAGTCAGGAAATGCAGTGTCTTGTTCAATGAACAGCAAGACAGCCGGTGTCACTGGATGGCAGTGTATGTGGAAGGAAAGAAGGCATAAGAAGACATGAAAGGTAGGAAAGGCCCAGGTTATGAAGAACTTTTTAAGTCAAACAAGATTTTATATTTGATCCTGTGAGGGCAGGTGTAGTGGATAGAGCACCAGGCCTAGAGTCAGGAAGATCTGGGTATGAATCTGGCCTCAGACACTAGCTGTGTGACCCTGGACAAGTCACTTAACCCTGTTTGTCTCAGTTTCCTCACCGGGAAAATGAGTTGGAGAAGGAAATGGCAAACCACTCCAATGTCTTCTTCAAGAAAACCCCGAACGGGATCATGAAGAGCCAGATGTAAGTGAAATGACCGAGCAATAACAGAAATACTTTAGGAAGATCAGTTTGACAGTTGACTGGAACATGGATAGGTGGGAGGAAAGACTTGTGCCTGGGAGATCCCAGGCTGCTGAGTCTACTGTACACGGTGGGACGCTGCGAGGGCCTGCACCAGGGCAGAGGCAGTGTCAGAGAAGAGAAATGAGGTCCCCCTAAGGTAGAAATGAGAGGACTTAACCACTGGTAGACTATATGGGTGTGTGTGTGTGTGTGTGTGTGTGTGTGTGTGTGTGTGTGTGTGTGTGTGTGTAAGAAACAGTAAGGAGGATGAAACCCAGATGGCAAGCCTGAGTGACTAGGGAGATGCCAGAACTCTGAGTGGCACTGTAACAGGGAAGTTAAGAAGAGGGCACTGGAGGGAACTCCCAGACCCCTTCCAGCCCTAATAATTCGATCACTCAGTTCTACTACTAACAGACCTAGGAATGACAACATATTTTGTGTTTCTTAATAGATTACAAACGCTAAGATGACAACATTAGCATCGGCTGGGTACAGTGGAAAGAGACCAGGATTTATAGTCTGAGGACCCAGTTTCAGATGCTGCTCATTTGACCCATGTAGCTTGATCAAGTACTTGACCTCCCTAGGCCTCAGTTTCCCCATCTGTAAAAATGAAGGAGTTGACCTGGATGACCTCAAAGGCCCCTTCCAGATCTATCATATTATGAGTCTATAAACTTGTTATAGTTGGGCACAATGAAATCAGGCAATCTTTTAAGTCAAACAAATCTTTACAAAAATCTAAGTGGCAAGTAGCTCTCTTTGTGTGTCAAATTCAATCATGGAAGAGATTATTTTATTTCAAATCTCTACTCTAATCCCAGGAATGCTAAATAGGCCTTCAAGGGAAGAGTCATAATTCAGAGAGAAAACCTTCTTTCAGAACAGTCCATTGTACAACACACACACACACATACACACACACACATTCACACAAGTAGCTTTACTTTTGTATAGAATAGGATCGGGAACTGGGTCTGTGATTTCATTGGTATAGCCCTCTCCTAATATAAGTCAGTACCTTTTCTATGACTTAATAGTATTAAGAGAGTTGTGTAAAGCACTGAGAAGGTAGGTGACTTGTCCAGGGTCACACAGTCAGTCTGTGTCAGAGATGAGATTTGAACCCAAGACTTTCAGATCCCAATGGTAGTAGTACTTTACCTACTATACCTCCCTGCCTTTCATGTACTTTTGTAAATTTATGGAAAGTATGAAAATTGGAGGACTTAATTATGTCAAAACTTTATATTTCTTCTCTCTTATAGTCAGACTAACAGGAAAGTCAGCTTCTTGTAGGAGGGGGCTGTAAACTTATTTATTTGAGAAGAAACGTAAAATTGTCATTCCATCTCATCTGGACAAAGTCCAGTGGAAAAGCCTTTAAGATTCTTTCGATGGTTTCTTCAACTGTTCCCCTGTCAGGAAGCAGCCTTTTCAGAACAAAAGTCCCAGAGACAATCCCTTGATTAATTGTTTCCTTAGAAATATTCATCCAAAATATTACCTGCATGCCTTCCTGACCAGAGATTCCCACACCAACATCAGCGACTTGGATCATGCTGACATCATTGGCTCCATCACCTGGAAATAAACAAAGGGCAGAACTATTTGAATCTAGATCTGGTCATGAAAGTAAATACAAAAAAATGTTTCATACTTTAAGCATTTTTCCAGCGCTGTGCCATCTACCTGCCCATCTAACTAAAGCTATCATTCAGGAGTCCCTTTTGTCTCCTTTTCAAGAAGGTGATCATCCACCCTGTACTGTAAGACACAGAATGGATACCCCACTACACTGAGATAGCACCTTCTAATTTTGGATATTTCTAGTTATTTAAATGTCTTTTTTTAAAACTTTGAGTGAGAATCAATCATGTTATCACTTTCATTCACTGATCTTCATTTTGCCCTTTGCAATAACAAAATTAAGTCTACTCTTTCCTCCATATGACAGATTTTGATGAATCTGAAGACATTCATCATATCTCCTTTAAGGCTTTTCTTCACCAAAGTTACCATGTCCCATTTCCTCATTATGTTTTACATTATTTCTAGATTCTTTACTATCCATGTAAGTCCCTGGACACTCTCTAGTTTATTGCATCTCTTAAGGCACTGCCGCCATGATTGAACACACACTACAGACATGGCAAGACCAAGAAAGGATCCATCATGGTTATTGTATCTATTGATCTGGACCTTATGTGTCAACGGAGACAGCATGGTGCTGTAGGAAAATTTCTAGGTTTTGAATCTTTTTTAAAACAACTTTTAAATGCATAATATAAAATACAGAGGAATAGTTATATTGAAATCATCATCAAAATATTTGTTAAACACTTCACAGATCCTTAAGTTAAGATACTATGATTTGATACCTACCAGAGTTCTTTTCACCCTTCCCTATAGGTTAAGTTAGTTTTATTCCCCCCAAAATGACAAAGCTATCACTAACTAACTGGCCTAGTAGACTAAGGTTTAAGTTGTACCATCTTTGAAATAACTTCCTGGTGGTCTCTGGCTTTATAGGCCCACCCACATGGATTCTGGGCTCTTCAGACTTGGCAGCAATCTCAAAAATTGGAGAGTCAACATGCCATACCCTGTTGACCAGATGGTTTCCATATGGAGGCAAACTCTCCAAATTAAGTGCTGCAGCATTAAATAGACTTTCTATGCCATGGCTGAGTAAAAACTCCCTTAACTGTTGAATGACCCATGGAGGTCTCCTTTTGTTATAAAATGAAACTTTCACAGGAGATGAGGATGAGTCAGGCTCAGAGATAGCAATGACTCAGCCAAAGTCACACAATTACTAAGTAGCAGAACTAGGAGTGGCAGCCAAGTCTTTCAAATACATCTGAGTTAGTCACAGAAGATGGGGAGGGGAAGTGAAGAACTTCCATCAGAATTGTTCTAGTCTGATAGAACTTGCCAGAACTTGCATTCCACAGGCATAGCTTTGAGAGCTCCATGGTCCCTCCATGGTCCCATGGTCGGTCACTTCCATGGTTCCAAGAGACAGATGGTAAAATTAGTGAAGGCTGTTGCTATCAAGAGAAGACAATTGAGCCTTTCTGAAATTTTTTGTTTTGGGGTTCAGAAGACAAATTCCCTTTATTACACATGGTTATCACTGGGTTCCCACTCTGTAGCATTATCTCAGCTATTACTATATGCACTTAAGGTTGGTAACAAAGTGCTGCTTTTTCTTTTTAAAAGTCTTGTTTCTTAGTGATCATTGTCCTGACCATAGTGGGTAGGGAGAAGCAATAACTTATTCTTTAACTTGACTACAAAATCATGGGGTCAGAACCCCAAAACGATACTCCTTTTGTAAGAACGGGCTAATAGCTTGAAGGGGTGATAATGCTAATTATGCATTATTTATTTCTAATACTTGCAGAAAGCATGATGGGATCTGTGCTTAGAGTGAACAGTGAAGGTACCACATTTCAACCTTAAAATTTCTTTTGAGCATGACTCATATCACTATGGAGACCAGCTTGTTTGATACCTTAGAAATCATCATTTCCCACATGAAACTTTCTTTTGCTAACAAAAAGAAAAAAGTATCATTTAATGTTGAGATGAAAGTTGAGAACTAAAAGAGGTTTTAATTTTAGTACATTTCCCTTATTTTACAGATGAACAAGCTGAGACCCAAAAAGTGAAGAGACTTGCCCAACTTCACACAGAGGTAGCAGGGGATGGAGCCAGGATGGAGCCCAGGGTCTCTGACTCAGAAGACAACCCTATATCCACTAGATTATTCTTCTTTCCTGCTGAGTTTCTGAGGTGCCTCCTCTGGAGACCATTCCCTATCCCCTGGCTATCTACTTGCCAGCCACTTTGCCCTCAACCAGAGGCCATGACCTGGAGGCTTTAATGTTTCTGGGTGCGCTCCTTTCCTGGTTTTTAACTTCAGACCATGATTTGCTTTATCCATGAGGAAGGAAACAGAGCCCCAAGACATTAGAGGGGGCTACAGAACTGTAGCAGGGAAACTTGCCTATTCCCTCATTCTGCCTAGGTTTGGTCTTGTCAGATAAGGAAAAAACTCTGAGAGAGAAAATGACTTGGTTGAGGTCATACAGGCAATAAGTGACAGTACTAGTATCAACTACTTGCCTTGACTTGGTAATGGGCAGTTAGGTGATGAAATGGAGAGAGGGCTGGGCCTGGATTCAGGAAGACCTAAATTCAGATGTGGCCTCAGACAATGAACACTTAACTCCCTGTGTAGTAACCTTGGGCAAATCACTTAGGCTGTCAGCCTCAGTCTACTCACATGGAGAATGGGGTAATCATCCCACCTTCCTCCTGGGTTGTGATAGAGAGATAAACTGAGATAATATTTACAAAGCACTCAGAAAGCCTGAAAGCATTTTTAAATGCTGTTATCATTACTAATCTATTCTACCATCCTCCAAAGTACGGGGCACGTTCTACATGCCCATAGCTGCTGATGCCATGATTTATACATTTTATGTGTGCAGAGTCCTACCTGGATGCTTTGATCATGGAAAGGAGATTCCCTTGAACTGTTGAGGGCTAATGCCATGGAACACTGTACTCTATGGGGGCAATTAAAGATGAGTGAGTGGGTCCAGCCACGACCTTTGGATCTGTCCTTTGAACAACATTCTTGCTAATTTCAGAGATATATGACTAAAGGCTTGGCCTCCTTGCCATGAACATTTTACCACAGCAACCCATAATGATTTTCTCCTAAGCTGTGGAAAGGTTAGGAGCTACCTCGGTAGAAGGGTCATCAAATACAAAATATTGGCCCATAGAATTGCTGAAGAAAGCATGTGTTTTCTGTTTGCTACTCATCATACACTCTGACAATTATCCTGTAATGGGTATAATTTTAAAATAAATTAGGAATTTTTTTTTAATTCAGGGAGATTTACTTGAGGCATGGAATAAAGAACAAAAATGTCAATCTGTACCAAGACTTTGAAAAAAGGGCTACGTCAATCTACAGCAAGTGGTTTCATCCATTAGTCATTCACCCTCTTGTTCATACTTGCCTATTGCCAAGGTCATAGCCTTCAGCTTGCTTCTGACCAGCTTTACCACCATGCTCTTTTGTAATGGAGTGGATCGACAGCAGAGGACTGAACGGCATCTCCTAGCTAGGGAAAGAAATTTGTCTTCCAAGGTTCTGTCCAGCGCATAAGCCAGAGTTTTCCCATCAATCACAAGGCCGAGGTTGGGGCATGTGGCAGCAGATGGGGCTGGTGGGTGGAGAGAAGAGAATCCAACGTTCACCTTTCCAAGAGATTTCTTCACTTCATTGTTTGAAAATTTTGACTCCACATAGTATAAATACTGTTCCAATAAAGCAGCACATGTTTCCTGAAACAAAATAAACAAAAACCCAAACAAAACTGAACACCAAAAGCAAAACCGTAATAGGACCTAAAGAAAAACTTATCCATTTTGAGTCCAACCAATAGATGTACCGAATTTCCTATAACAAATTTCAATTTGGAATGAAATTTGAGGCACTTATTTAAGAGGTTTTAGAAAATAAGATAAAAATGTCCCTTTACCAAAAAAGAATATAAGCCAATTATTTATTTATAATGCAGTGACAGATACTGCAATTCTTCACTATGAGAAACCGCATAATTCAGTTCAGTCTATGAACTCTACTTTTACGGGGAGGTGAGTGGGATACAAACATTAAATAGGATATGGGTCCTTTCATGATAGAGCATATGATATGGTTTGGTTGGAGGGAAAGGGAAAAGAGAAATTAAATATATGAATAAATATAACAGAAAGTGAAAAATCTAAGTGAATGAGAGGTTCAAGTGTTATCTGCTGTCTGAAGGAAAAAAGAGAACTACTGGTGGGAGGTCTATTAGGGAAGGTTTCATGAAGGAGGGAACGTTTTGACTGAATCTCAAAGGATAAGTATGAATTATGAATTCAGCATGTAAAACTGAGCAGGGAGTGGAATTTCTCAGACTTTGGGAATCATATGAGCAAAGGTAGGAAGGCAAGGGAGCACAAGGAGTAATTTGGTTTGAGTGCATTTATGAGATGGGGCTGGAAAGGTATAAGGTGGTGCCATGTTGGAGAATGGTCTGAGTGGGAAGTTAAGATCTTAGTTGTTATTTAGTCATTAACAGGGAGCCATTAAAGGGTTCAGAGCAGAAGGGTGACAAAACTAGATCTGTCCATAAGAAAGATTAATCTGGCAATGATACCAGCAAGTCATTTGCATAACACATTAGAGAAGTCCAGGAAATGATGCTTTGCATTTCTTTAATGCCTTCCTCTTGGTTTCTTTGGAAAACTAGAAAAAAGGATTATCTGATTTAGTGCAAAGCATTTGAAAAAAGTCACTATGTTCACCTTCTAAAAAAGGGCTATTCTGGGACAGTGAATAGAGCACTGGCCCTGGAGTCAGAAGGACCTGAGTTCAAATCCGACCTCAGACACTTGACACTTACTAGCTGTGTGACCTTGGGCAAATCACTTATCCCCAATTGCCCTGCCTTTCCCCCTCCAAAAAAAAGAGCTATTTTAAGAATTCCTTCTAAGCTGTTGCCACTATGAAAAAGGATTCAATGATACATATTTATTGAGGCCTTTCAAGGTTTTTAAATTGGTCTTACTTCCTAAATTGATGTATCTGTTTTCAGTCAACAGCCTGTTGGGAAATGTGCCTAATCATATGCGATGGGAATCTGATTCAGGTACTAGAGAGAAGAAAGGAAATAAGCATTTATTGAGCACCTATTGTTTGCCCAGAACTGTGCTACTTGTCTTACAAATGTTACTTCATTTGTTCCTCACAACAACCCAGTGAGGTAAGAGTTATCAGCCCTCTTTTACACCTCAGGAAACTGAGGCAAACAGATTAAGTGACTTGTGCAGGGTGACACAGCTAGTAAACATCTGAGGTGGGATTTGAACTTAGTTCTTCCTGACTTCAAGTCCAATGCTCTATTCATTGCACCACCTAGCTTCCTGGAAGGGTGGGAGAGAGACAATGAGGAGAAACTTATATAAGATGTAGTTCCATAACCAAAGGGCTAGGGCAGCGGTTCTTAACCTGTGGGTTATGTTCAATTTAAATACATCCTGCATATCAGATATTTACATTACGATTCATAACAGTAGCAACATTACAGTTATAAAGTAGCAACGAAAATAATTTTATGGTTGGGGGTCACCACAACATGAGGAACTGTATTAAAGGGTTACAGCATTAGGAAGGTTGAGAACCACTGGGCTAGGGAATAGAACTTTTGAGAAAGGCTGCCTGCCAGTCTCCTACTGGACAGTAAGCTCCACGAGGGCAAGAACCGGTCCTATATGTCGTTGTCTCCCCCAGAGTGCCTCATACAATGCTGGGTACCTAGTAAATACTCAATGAGTATTGTGTGAATCAATGAAAGCACATCTATTGGGAAGATTCTTCTTTGGCTACACTTGGGTATCAAAAAGTCACAAAAGGGTTCTAGTTTATTCACTTCTAAAGTGGCTTTTGACTGCCCCACTTTGTTTTTCTGGGTAGGTATAACTCAATCGTTAAATCTTATGCTGCTATTTTCTCAGATTACAAGCCAATGGATAGAAGAGCAAATTGTGCATTCACAAAGCCCAGATATCAATGCTATTGGTTCAAAAGTCTGAGCAAATCAGCTCTAACAATGGATGGAATGACAAACTATTCTAATTGCCAAAAACCTAGAACAGGAGCACCTAGGAAGGAAGCCAGGGGATGGGAAGGCACCACGCCTTTCCATGGCCACTGTCAAAGCAATGACCTGTCTTTATTTCTTCTTAGGGCTCTTGTGAGGCTGTGGATACCAGATCTTCACCATTATATTGCAGAAGTTACACAAATCTGCCTACCTGTGATTCAGCATTCAGAGTAATGATTTCCTCATCGTGGTCAAGCAGTTTGCAGGCATAGGCAATATTAACAGCAGTTTCTTGTTTGTCCCCAGTGAGAACCCATATCTGCAGTCCAGCCTGCCGCAAGTTAGCAATAGTTTCTGGGACGCCATCCTGTAAACGATCTTCAATGCCCGTTGCACCTAATGACAAAAGTCAGTGAATAGCACTCTCCCACACTACCCCTAATATTAAATCTGGCCTGTGAATCTTAGTTTAGAATGAATATCGATCTCCCATGAGAACTCACTTGTGAATGACATCTTGGCTAGCCTCATTCAACTTTGAACATGGAGCTGGCCACTGGTTTTTTATTTCTATTATCAAGCTGACAGGCAGTTTGATTTTTCAAGGGCAACTTTGTTTGTGACTCATCATTAGGGTACAATAACCAGGGCTTTAAATAGCATTCAAAATTAGATACAGCTGGAAATACACTGGAATTACAAACAATTCAGAGAATCTTAATTCTCTGTAGTTGCAACATAATACCTAGAACTGGTACAATTATGTAGATTTTTAATGCTTTCCTGATAAATTTTTGGATTCTGTTAAGGAAGTAGTGGGAATCTCTTCCTCCTCTGCCCCACACTGAGCATAGATGAAGTTTTAAAAGAAAAGAAATAATGATTTTCACTTAACAAATTTCTGGTGAAAGGGAAAAAAATCCCAACGCCTTTCCGGCTCAGGGTTTAACATTAACTACTTAAGTAAATTGCTGCAAGCACTGACAGAAAATCCTGACAGAAAATCATTCTTATTGTCTTTAAAGTTTGATATTGACAAATAAAATGAAAGATAAGCTTAATTTTCATTTGTACTGCTTTTAGCTTATTTTAAAAAAAGATTAAAAATGTTTTTGTTCTGTCATGTAGAAGTGTCCAACTCTCTGTAATCCCATTTTGGGGTTTTGTGGGCAAAGATTCTGGAGTGGTTTGCTATTCCCTCTCATTTTACAGAATAGGAAACTGAGGAAAACAGGGTTAAGTGATTGCCCAGGGCCACACAGTAAGTGTCTGCGGCTGGATTTGAACTCATAAAGATAAGTATTCCTGATTCCAAGCCCGGGGCTTTAAAAATAGTGTCTACTCATACAATGAAAAACCCCTGGGATTAATGGATTGAGTACAAATATCAGTTCTGCCACAAACCAGGTAATCTCTTTGTGATTTCTTTTTCTCAACTATAAAATGAAGGGGGTTGGATCGGATGACCCCTACGGGTCCCACCCTAAAAATCTATGAACACAATATATGCTTCATCAGGGCGATAGTTTTCTGTACAGTCAACTAATTCAGCCCGTGGGATGTATAACCTGCTTGACTACGGGTTTACACACACTAAAATACTGAGTTCTACCATTTTAATCCTTCCACTCTGTACCTATCAGCTGTCCTGAATTTGAACCAAAATAGGAAATAACTGCATGTATAAATGGAGTCATGGAAGTTATGACTTTAGTTTCAAAATGAAATATGGCTGAAGATAAACAGTAAATCCATGGGAACAGAGCTCTTAGAATTGTCTAAAGCAAAATACCCTTCTTCAGTTTTCCAAGGTAGCTGCTTTGATGATTTATGACATTCATGACATCCTCTTTACAGCATGACCCTTGGGAGAGCCGGGCATTTAGAGTAGTTAGTGAGCCAAGTTAGTGCCCCTATATATTACTCAGAGACAGATGCCAGGTGGCTCTTAATGAGAGAAAAGAAGGTTTTCACCAACTGAAGCTTTTTAAATGACGCTGGTGGATAGCGACCAGAACGTGGATAATAAGGATGGCATCCTGTGAAGGAAAGTTCTTGACCTCCAGCCCTCAAGTAGCTGGGAAAGAAAATTCCAGAGCAGAGACAATCTTTTCTTTGTATTCCCAGCCCTTAGCACAGTGCCTGGCATAAAAATGCTGGTGGACTGACTTGTGCCCCTCTCCTCCCACTAAGTCAATCCCCTTTTGCTGTTCTCAGCGGCAATTCAACTCAAACACTAGAATAAGAAGAAGACAACATAGTAATCAGAATCCTTCCACTCTGTACCAATGTTTGTGATGTTTGTGAATCAGGCCTCAGTCTCCTAATGTATACAATGAATAGCTGGACAAGATGATCTCTAAGGACCCTTGCAGTTCTAGTCTATGATGACATTCATTGATCAAAGGTTCTTAACCTTTTATGAATCTCATGGCTCCCTTTGGCAGACTGGTGAAGCCCACTAACCCGAAGAAGGATGCTTTTAGATGCATGAGATAAATGCATAGGATCAAAAAGGATATCTATTATATTGAAATACTGTTATCATAATAATAATTTTAAAAGTTTACCAAGTCCAGGTTAAGAAGCCCTGGAGTAGAGGAATGGTATTGAAATGGAACATAGGATTTTTGAGTTGGAAGGAAACTTGAAAACCAGCTAGACTGGTCCAGTCAAACTCAAATAAAACAGGGGACCATTAAACCATACACAAGGAACCCCTGAAGACCACATGTTGACTTAATGTAATGGTCACAATGGCCATAAGGGGCAGAGCAGAGATTCAAACAAAGGTTTTCTGACTCTAAGTCCAGGAATCTTCCAGCTGTGAATGAATGTTTTTAATCCAGTGATCTTTCCACTGTATCACAGGGCCCTCCAGACAGGATCTTTGAAAAAGGTATCTGACTTCAACTAATAAAGACCATTCGTATTTATGTTCTATACTGCTCAAACACAAAGCTAATTTAAACAATGCCCACAAACCTCTAAATATATTAAATACACATAGCAAGATCTGGTGACAGAGCATGCTGTTTCTTCCCGCAGGTATAAACAAGGTAGGCCTCTTAGAAAATTGGCGAGGAGTCTGCTAGGGAGACACATAGCATGGAGAGCCTTAATTTGTTTCACAGTGACAGGATGTCTTAGAGAGATAATTTAGGTTTTTAAATACTTAAGTTAATTTATACTTGGGGGCTGTCGGGGTAAGGCCTCTGGGAAGTAAGTTTGAGAATCATTCAAGTATTTCAGACATAGTAAAAGACTATAATGATGCTGGTTCATAAAGATTAAGAACGTCTGAATTTCTGTATTAGCAAAAGAGAGATCATAAGACACGTGTCAAACACATAGCAGCCTGCCACTTCTAGAAGGAGATAAAACACAGGAAATAGATGACAAAGTTAAGGTACAATAAAACATAGATAATGCTAGTATATAGTTTCCTAAGGGATCCTTATGTATGGCTTAGCATCCCCCTTTTCTGTGAGTTTGAGACCACTGATGTAAGCTTAAATCCAATTCACAAGCAAGTCATTGCCCTCACATTGTCACTGGTCCTCTTTGAGAACAAAAGACCAACAAGAAGACATTTCACCATGTACACAAGTGGTGATTTCCTCCTTAGTACAGGCTGGCACAACCTGTGATCCTCAAAAGGATTTCAGGCAGCCCACAAAAAATGTCGAGGGTGTAAATATAGGCCTGCCCAACATACTGTGTGTGGGCCACTTGCGGCCTGCCAAAGGATTTCGGGTGGCCCCAGATAACGTAGAGGATGTAAAATAAGCCTGCCTTGATATCACCCCATCTAAACGATACATAGCACTCTAGTCTAGTTTTTCACTCTGGGTGTGATTTAATTGAAGAGAACTCTTATTAAGTGCCAATTATGCACAGGGGGTATAAATCAATCAGCAAGCATTTAATAAGATTTTTTATTTTTATGTATTAATAATAATTATTATTATGGTAGATTAAAAGCCTGGAATAGAAAGACAAAAGTGAAACAGTCCCTCTCCTCAAGGAACTTACATTCTAATGGCAGAGACAACATGTGCATGTGAGCATACTATGAAATGAATAAAAGGTAATTTGGGAAAGAAGTTTAATCGTGGCCGAGGGGCCCAGGAAAGGCCTCCCAAAGAAGGTGGCACTCAAGCTAAATGGTGGTGAGGAGGAAGTATGTCCCAGGCAGAGTGGACAGCTAGTACAAAGGGATGGAAATGAGCGTCAGCAGACCTATGGCTGGAATTCGGTGTTCGAGGTGGGGAATAAAGGGTATTAACACAGGAAAGGTAGAAAGGGAACGGGTGCTGAAGAGTTTTGAATGTCCAGCGGAGGAGTTTATATTTAATATTGTTGAATATTTATATATTAATTTAATTAATTTTAATTTTTAAATTTGATTTAATTTTTAAAATTTAACTAATTTAATTAAAAAATAAAAAAATTTAATAATATTGCATAAGGGTTGGGAGTAACGTGATTATGTTACATTTTAGGAAAACCACTTTGGCAGCTACGTGGAAGATGGCAGTGGGGAGAAACTTGAAGCGGAGACCAAAAGAAAGGCCATTGCAAGGATTCAAGAAAGATGAGATGAGGGTCTAAACTAGAGCGTTGACTGAGTGAGTGGAGAGGATATTGTGGATCTTGTGGAAACCACAAGACTTCCAAAGACAAAAACAAAAACAGTCCTAGCCCCCAACGTGCTTGTATTTGACCAGAGTAGAATATAAGACCCAGGGCACAGGTTCTTACATTTTTCTGTGTCATGGTCTCCTTTGGTAGTCTCATGAAACCTACAGACTCCTTCTCCAAATAATGGTGTTAAATAAATAAAATGAAATCTAAAGGATTACAAAGGAAACTAACTATAATGAAATATTGTTACCAAAATTATATTTTAAAAAAGGTTCACTGGGCAGCTAGGTGGCACAGTGACCAGGAGGACCTGAGTTCAAATGCGGCTTCAGACACTTGACATTTACTAGCTGTGTGACCTTGGGCAAGTCACTTAACTCCAATTGCTCTCCAAAAAGCAAAAAAAACCACAACCCAAAACTTAAAAAAAAAGGTTCACAGAGCCCATGCTAAGAAGTCCTGATACAGATAAAAAAAAAAAATTACAGTGTAAGGAAAATTAAACAGGGAAAACAAAGTATTGGCCCATGTAGAGAGTATCACAGAGGATGTGACACCTGGGCTGAGCCCTGAAGGAAGACAAAGATGCTGAAAAGGGGCGGGGAGGGGAGGGAGAAGGCATCCCAATCAGGAGGGATAGCCTTTGTAAATGAAGAGAGAGGCAGGAGGTGAATGGTTGAGTTTGGGCCACAGCTACTCTAAAATGAGGGGGTTGGACTGATACCCTCTTAGACCCCTTCCAATCTTGTATCCATGACCCTATAAGATCTATAAGATGAGAAAGTGTATGTCCATCCATAGCAGGAAGGGTAAGATAATTCTATACTTTACTCTGAATTTTTTTAGTGCTATCTTCTTGAATCATCTAGGTAAGAACCCAAACAGAAGGCAGGGGAGTGAAAAACAAGCAAGAGACTAACGTACACCAGGGGCATGATGGGAACCATGGGGAATAACGCATTTCAGTCAAACTGGACTCGGCATCTAGTCCAGCTCAACTTGGAATGAAGAGTTTATGAAGGCAGGTAGCATGATACAAGGCCAGAAAGGAGGAAAGCCCTTTGGAAGACATAAAGCTGTCAAAACTTTATCATTACCGTTGCTGTTGTTGCTTGGTCATTTTTCAGTCATGTCTGATTCTTTGTGACACCATTTGGGGTGTTCTTGGCAGACATAACTAAAGTGGTTTGCTGTTTTGTTCTTCAGCTCATTTGATAGATGAGGAAACTGAGGCAAACACGGTTAGGTGACTTGCTCAGGGTCACACAGCTAGTAAGTGTCTCAGGCTATATGTGAACTCAAGAAGCTAAACCTTCCTAACCCCAGGCCTGGTGCCCCCTAGCCATCCCTTATTGTCATTACTTAATGTTAACCTGAATACGACAGGAAGTGTAGATGCATTTCAAAGGGAGTGCCAACTAATCCCCAAAGCTCACCTTCCCTTTATGTTTCTGTACAATGCATTAATATACATGGTAAGTCACAGTTTTTGAGATGTTACATGGCAGCTGGTCCTTTAGTTTGGGGTGGGGAGGACGAGTTAGAAAATATAGAAACTCTTTATCCTTCTTTTGTTAGGGTACCATTTTTCCCCATCTATGTAAAGCCATTTAAAGAGTTGGCTTACGATAACGTATAAGGGAAGACTTAAAGTTAGGCCAAATGAGCTGACCGTTGACCGGGACATCTAGCTTCCTGCTTTGTGGTGTTGGAAAATAGCACAGCTGCCCCTTGGGCACCCCAGTCCAGTGCCGTCCCAGGGGTTTCTTTGAACAACCCCTGAATCTACAGGTAATTCAGTTACTGGCTGGAGCCATGTCAAATATAGCTCAGAAACCGATTTTCTTTAAAGCTTTTCTGAAAATCCACGTTGCCATTAGATCCAGCTTTAAGCAGACAGTTACCCAACAGGTGTAGATTGGTCTCCAGACGGATTGCAGACTGGAACAGCAGCTCATCCCTGTTCTCCAGTGAGGATTCTGCTTCTAAATGGCTTTGTAACCAGCAGGCGTATTCTTCTTTACTTAGAACCTATTTGAAAAGGATGTTCACAGACCATTTCAGACCCTAGGTGAGCGTGACTGAATACCATAAAATCAAGTACACAGGATTACAAAGGAAATTAAAAATGCTCATGTACACATATGTGTGTGCACACACACGCATGCAAACCTGGGGTCACAGACCCCTGGCTCAAAACTCCTGATGAAGATGAATAAGTATAGTATAAAGAAAATTGAGGTGGGTGAAAAAGACCCCTCCCTCTTTGTTTTCCCCCAAGAACGTCTCCCTTTTCTTTCTTCCACCCCAACGGCTGACTTGTCAGTAGAACAGTGGAGATTTCTGACCACTCTTGCCTCTCCTCCATAAATCTAGGCTCACTCACCTTCTTGGCAATACATAAGGTACGTAATCCATCCACGGCATAGAGGTTCAGATAATTCTGAGTTTTAGTTTGAATTTTTTTTTGGTGCTTTCCTCTTGAGTCGTCTAGGTAAGAACAGGAGCAGAAGCCCGGTGAGTAAAAGATAATGAGCACACCTTTGCACCTTTTTTTTCCCCAAAGGCCTGTAAAGGATTGCCAAAGGCCTCCTGTAGGGACAACGCTGAAAAGTATTCGCTTGAGAATCACCCCTCCAAAGCCCCAGCTTGCCCTGCTCACTTGGCTTTTTTTCTCCTAACTACCTGGACGGGTATCAAAATCTATGAGAGAGCTGCTCCGTTTCTCCTGAGGTTCTCGTCCAAGACTTAAAACATCCGGATCGAGGCCCTTTCTTTCCTAGATCCTCATGAAAGGGCTCCTTGTAATTAAGATTGTATTTGTGAATAGTTTTGATTTTTTAAATAATATTTTAATCATTGTTTGATTGTTGTTTTTTTTTCACCGTAATCATGGGGTAGAGGGAGGAGGTATAAGCTGAGCACCTGTCTGTAAATAATCTTTCATAATCTATTATTATTTATTGAGACAGCTAGGTGGTGCAGTAGCACCAGGCCTAGAGTCAGGAAGCCTCATCTTCCTGAGTTCAAACCTAGCCTCAGACCCTTGAAAGCTGTGTGACCCTGGGCAAGTCACTTTACCTTATCTCCATCAGTTTCCTTATCTGTAAAAAGAGCTAGGGAAGGAAATGGTAAACCACTCCAGTATCTTTGCCAAGAAAGCCCCAAATGGGGACACGAAGAGTCAGACATGTCTGAAAAAACGACCGAACAGCAACACTCATTTACTAAAATCCCTTGGTGCCACACATCATGGTATAACGCAGCGGTTCTCAACCTGTGGGTAGTGACCCCTTTGGGGGTCGAACGACCCTTTCACGGGGGTTACAGGGGTCGCCTAAGACCATTGGAAAACACATATTTCCGATGGTCTTAGGAACCGAGACACCGCTCCTCTGTCTCCAGGCAGGTCCGCCCCCATGCAGATACGCCCACATACGAGTATTGAAGGGTCACGGCATTAGGAAGGTTGAGAATCACCAGAATGGAAAGAACACACATCCAAATTCTGACTTTTATCCACTAGCTGTGTGACCACAGGCGAGCCAGTGTGCTTCCCTCAGGCTCAGTCTGCACATGTGTACAATGAGGATAATAACAGTTTTGGCTGGCAACATCACATGGGGTGCTGTGAAGATCAAATGAGAGAATGTATGTACTGCTTTGGAAGCTGAAAGCACTAGATATAAGTGTAACTAAGCATCTTTGTAATCTCCTCTGTTGGCTTCTGTCAAGGGAGCTTTTGTGATCCTAACATATACATGGCAGATATCTTACGCCACAACAAGCAACGCAGAAAGCATTGTCAGAGAGACCAATGACTCAAGAAGAAAGTGAGTAGGTTGTTTAGCAAGAGCGGGCGACAAGAGACAACCTGTGTGATCCAGTGGTAGCCATGTAATGGTGGTGGTGGTTCTTCGTGCTGGAAGAAGACCAGAACGACATGACTACGCTGGGCTCAGGACAGAGCATGTTGGACTGAGGCTGATCAGACCAACACAAGCTCAGAAGACTCTACCACTGTCTGGGCACAAATAGTTCATGTGAATGATGTAATTTAATGTGATGTAATTCGTGTAATATCCAGAGACCTAGAGGAAGTTCCCAGGAGGTTTGGGAGTCCCTGTGGAGGATTTATGGAAGTTCATGAACAAGAAAGACACAGGACGATGTGCGGATAGGGCACAATCTATACCACCGGAGAACCAATGAATGAATCAATAATCGTTATTAAGTGTTTATTTTATGCCAAGTGCTGTGTTAAATGCCTGGAATACAAAGAAAAAAGGGAGACAGTTCCTGCCAGCTCCCATTTTAACTAAGGAAGAATATAAGTGTGTGTGTGTGTGTGTGTGTGTGTGTGTGTGTGCATACACGTATGTCTGTATATACATACATATAAAAGGGGGCCAACCCAAATGTGGATGGAAAGACCCGTGGCCCTAGGTAAAGGGGCAGAAGAGATGACATGGTTCGGGAGTCTTTAGGGTTTAGTGGCAGGTGAGATAGCAGTGCCCTGGAATAGTAGCTGGGTAGGGAGTAAAATCTTAGAATCTTAGAAGATCTTAGGAGGCAGTACCAGAGCAGATATTATGACCTGCAGCTTGTACATATCATCAGAGGTATGGTAGTCATCAACTCACTGTATGTGCAAGCTTTGTGAACAGCCATGTCCATTTCACAGGGTGGTGGGCTTGAAGGGGCCTGACTACCACCACTAGGAAGGGGACAGTGGAGCTTGGGTCTGAGTACAATGGGGGTTCTGGGTTCCCTCTCACAATGGAGCAAAACACCCACAGTGGAAGGACCCACATTAATGATATCTCTCTCTCTCTCTGTGTCTCTCTCTCTCTTTCTCTCACGCACACATACACACACACACACAAAATCAACAGAAGTTAGATGTTAAGAAGAGAGAAGCCCTTATGTAATCTCAGAAAAAAAAAACAAAAACCAGATATTAAAGAGAAATGGGGAAGAGGGAAATGACATGATCTAAGGATGTAGATTGCAACCTCTTAACTTTTTTTTCTTTTTTCTTTTTGGAGGGGAGAGGATAGGGCAATTGGGGTTAAGTGACTTGCCCAAGGTCACACTGCTAGTTAAGTGTCTGAGGCCAAATTTGAACTCAGGTCCTCCTGACTCCAGGGCCGGTGCTCTATCCACAGTCCCACCTAGCTGCCCCAACCTCTTAATTTTTAAATTAATTTAAACAATTTTGGTTATAATAAATGTGAACTGGATTAAAATCTTTATGCAGGGTGTTCCAAAAGTCTTAACGCAGTTTTAAGCTTTAATAGAGATGTGACCCTGGGATCCTTAAGGTTGTGCCCTTGCACCTAAAATCTGATGGGTCCCAGAAGCCCAGAAAGGCTTAAAGCACAGGCCCAGTGATATTGTTCTTTTCTGTAAGTTTGGAAAGGCACATTGCCAGAAGATTTAGCCTTCTAGGGGATAATTTTTTTCCCCTGCCCATAGCAACCCCATGAAGGCCACATAAAGAGGTTACAATCCACGTTGGTGATGGCAGTGGGCATACCAATGAATCATACATCCTTGAAGTACCGAGGTATAAATGCCAACACGTTTTCTATCATTTTAATGACTCCCTCAATGTTGGCCTAATGGGAAACTGGAAAGGAGCAGAATGGATTGAAAGAGTTCCCGCTAAAAATACCACAAGCCAGACATAAGTTGGAGCCAGAAATCACGCCTAAAGTTTTGATAAAAGATTCTTCAGTCAAAAGAACACTGGTTCCTTCAGAGAAATCAGAAGCCAGGGGTTCAAATCCCACTTTTGATGCTTTAGTAATCACCTTCTATAGCCCTCAGTCTTCTCTCTGAAATGATAGAACTGCACTCTATGTCCTTGAGATGTATGATTCTATGAAACTATGGTGGCCTGGGCACTTTTTACTTTATTCTAAAAAAGAAGTTCCTAAAAACCATAGCTAGATTCCAATTTGTTCAAAAAATTAATCCCCTGGAGAAGTCACATGTATTTGAATTCACACTACACGAAGTTATAATTGTGTAAAGTATCATAATTGGTTCTAGTCCAATGGGGAGATGCAGTCCAAATAGAAATCATTTGACACATCTCGGGGATTCATTATTTGTACAAATCTGGGGGCTTCCCAAAAGCATTCTGTACCAGTATTTTCTGATCTAAGAACAAATGAAAAGAAGCTTCACATGACAAGACCTTTCTTTTTGTTATATGGCTGCAAGAGAGTCACCACTTGGGGGTCTTCTTTTCTTGACTTGATTGTGGGAAGAGTAACCAGCTATGCTGCTAACGTGGTTCCACGTTCATGGTGCTGACATTCTACTCTGCAGTAAAAGTATTTCATTAGAAGATAATTCAAGGAGTACTTGGTAAATGGTGAAGGATAACTAGTTCTTAATTTTGTGGGTCAGCTATGGTTTACTGTGTGTCTTGCCATGATTTTCCTAAAATTCGTTAAGCAAAAATTCCACAGTAGTATCTTTCGATGCTTTCTAACTCTGGGAAACCTTGAGCAATGGTAAAGTAACCACAAGACCAATCCCTCAGTGGTGCACATGCAACTATCTGTCACGAGGTAAATTTCTATTAATTTCAGTTGGATGAATAATAAATGCTAGACAAGATGAGATGTAAGAACTAGAGGTGAATTTGACTTCCATTCAAAACAAAATACAAAGGTTTCAAAATATATAATTTTTGTTGTTTTTCATTCAGTTAATTATAATAAGGAACTCATCCTTCATTAAAACTGCTTAAATATTCTTTTACTAAAGGTATTAAGATGAAATTAATTTTTCCCTTTCAGTTCATTAAAACACACAATTTTCTGTTCACAGTTAAAAGTATAATTATAATTCTCCATATAAATCTAGGGGAAAAAAGGCAGGAGTTTGTACAATAAGAAGAAGAGCCTACTAATGATTAAGAATAGCTGAAATCTTAGAATGTTCCTCTAGTAAGGTAAACTAATCATATTCTCTCAGGCATTTGAATTAAGAGGCAAAGAATAAGGAAACCTGGGCTTTTATTATGAGTTGCCTTCAAATTTTCAGTACTATCTTTGAAACACTAAATTAACCTTTCAGTTACCTGATCACAGTTACCTTCTGGGTACAAATATTTATATTTTGTAACTTTGAAATTAAGTATTTTCTACATTATAAACTCAGAGCTTTCCTCCACTCTTTCCCTCGGATGAATTAAATATTGCTATCCAGAAAATTGTGGTATGGGATTTGAAATTTCAATGGAATAGGGAATTTTCAGGTGAGGAAACACAGGTCGACACCTTTTCTACAACTTAATATCCTTAGAGAGATGACTAGCACAGTCAGAAATCAAATAACTTATCAGGGGTCACACAGGTCAGTATGTAAGGAGGCAAGGCTTGAACCTAGCTCCTTCTGGCTGAGGCCAGCTTTCCATCGACTATGCCAGGCTGCCTTTGCATCTGGAGAACAATTCTATTTATTCACAAGTTCCTATAATTCATATTGTTTTGCATGCTTCAACATGGTGTAATGGTAATAGGAATTTGAAGATCTTCCCTGCTTTGAAAATATCCTCTGCCCTCTAATAGGCTGAATATAATCTCGTGGAGCCTGTGGTGGGAGGAGTGTGCTGAAGGGTGAAGCAAAGCCCACAGGAAGCTCAGAGTCAGTGCAGCTAGACATGGTTGGGAGGAGAGGATGCATCTGAGGGAGACAGTTAGACTTGGTAAGTAAATGTTGGTTTGTGGGAAGAGTAAAGGATGCTGTGGCTCTCTGTGTTGTTGTGGCTTATTAATTTCTGTGCTGCTATGATGGAGTAGGCTTACTGGTCTGGGGATTCGGTTTTCTGTTGTCTGAATAAATGTTTTGCTTCTGTCTTCATATGGAAAGTCTGTTATATTTTGTGATCGAGCACTATGCAGGTATATTTATAGTGACAGTTGGTGCTGAAAATATTTCATTGGCATAACATGGTAAAGGTGAAGAGGATTTTGCCATGTAAAGTATGTGTGTCAAGATCTCCAGATCAAATCTAAATGCCAAGCAATGAGGGCCTAAAAACTTATTTATGTAAGTAAGTTCATAATCACAAGATAGGACAACTGGTTTCACCAGCACTGGAGGTCATGCTGAGGTTGATAACCTTACAATTTTTTAGCCCTCTGGTGTGGTCCATGCAATTGATCTTCACAGCTATCTTGTAAGGTTGGCAGACTCTACCAGGGATTGTTATCCCATACTGTAGATGAAGAAACTAGGCTCGGAGAGAAATGACTTGTTCTAGGTACCTGGGTCTTGATCTCTGAATTGCAGTCTGGCACTTCCGTTAGACACTGCCTGTCTTAGCACCTTTTAGAAAGTCATTTTGGATTTTTAAAAATCTCAGGCCTCTAAAGGTTGTTTGTCCTGGGAAACGTGGGTCAATATTTGAAAGATCCCTTTATATTTGCTACTTCTTCGTGTTGACTTAGGAACATCTTAGAAAGAACATAAATTAATTCTAGTTTAAAACAATTTCATTTAGTCATACAACTATCTTTTCTGCCCTTTTTTGGTCCAAACCTGTTATTTTATTGATGTAGGGAAATCTCAGTGAGGAAATGCCCCATACCAAGGGAGTATAGCCACTGTTCAGCAACTTAGTCCTAGAGCAGCAGTTCTCAACCTGTGGGTCGCGACCCCTTTGGGGGTCAAATGACCCTTTCACAGGGGTCACAGGGGTAGCCTAAAACTGTCAGAAAACACATATTTCCAACGGTCTTAGGAACTGACACTGGTCCTCCATCTGTCTCCAGGCGGGTCCGCCCACATGCAGATACGCCCAGATATGAGAGGGTCAAGGTATTAGGAAGGTTGAGAACCACTGCCCTAGAACATTGCCCAAAGCTCTCAGGAAGGAAGGAAATAAGCATTTATTAAGCATCTGCTGTATGCAGGGGCAGCTAGGTGGTAGAATGGATAGAACATCAGGCCAGAAATCAAGAAGACCTGAGTTCAAAAGTGACCTCAGACACTTCCTAGCTGTGTGATCCTGGTCAAGTCACTTTACCTTGTTTGCCTCAGTTTCCTCATCTGTCAAATGAGCTGGAGAAGGAAATGGCAAACCACTCAGGTGTCTGCCATGAAAATCCCAGATGGGGCCTGAACAATGACTATTGTATGCCAGGCACTAGAATGCTCTGGAAATATCATGTCATTTAATCTTTACATAACCCCTAGAGGTAAATATTATTATTCCCATTTTACAGTTGAGGAAACTGAGGCTGAGTATAAGTGACATGCTCAAAGTCACACAGTTAGTAAGTTCAGTGAAACTGAACTAAAATCAGCCTGATTACAGGACATTCGCTCTGTGCGCTATGGTACCTACTCTCTAGCTGCTCTGAGAGATTATTTATTTTACAATAGGTCAGGATAATATAGAAAAAGCTGGTTATGGACCTCAGAGGACGTCTGGTCCAACCTCCTCATTTTACAGATTAGGAAACTGAGGCCCAGTGGTTAAGTGACTTGCCCAAGGTCATATAAGTAGTTAGAAAGACAGCAAACTTAAATCCCCTGACCCAAAGTTCAGTGATTTTGCTACTTTACCATATTACTAACTGTTGTTCATGGTCACAAGGCTAACACATGTCAAAGGCCTAACACAAACAAAGGTTGCACTATCTCGTAGGTCAGCCTGCTTTCCATGTTGCCATGCTGACTCTCCAAGATCCTACATGTGCTAAAATCAGGAGTATTCTGAATTATACTGTTGAAATATATGCAAAATTATGCATGCATTAAATTCCAACCATTGGCTAAAGTGCAACAGACACAGAAAATTAACAGGACCTGGCAAATTATATAGAAAATAGAGGGTATTTCCTCAACAGAGAGTTCCCTATGCCAGTGGAATCATAAGTCCAGTCTCTATTTTTAACCCTATCCTATAAAAAATACCAGACTGTATATAACACCAGTTCTCAACCTAATGATTTAATTAATGCGTTAGACTTGAGTACTGAGTATTAATTTATCTAGGTGATGAGTCATTAGAAAATCAATATGGTATGGAGATAAATGATATTTCCATTTATTCTTTGGTACCAAAGTCTTCCTGATGCTTTAAAAACAATATGAAACATTTTATTACGTTCTAAGGGCAACCAGGAAAAACAACCATATGTTATTTAAGCAAAACTTTATTATTATTTGGGTGGGACAACTTATCTTTATCATGTGATATGTGTAAGCAGATATAGGTCATCTTAAAGTGTTCACTGAAAAAAAGCCAGGATCAGCCAATGGGTTGCACACTCAGTTAGAAATAAAGAATATTGCTGCCATTGTGGGTTTGCTGTGTTGTGTGACCTAGGGAAAATATTTCACTGTTTAGAATACATTTCTATTTTTGCTTATGGTTTGATCAGGAGAAAAAAAAAAGATTTGGAAAAGTTTGTAACAGTTTTAGTGGGGCAAGTGGTTGGCAAAGCAGATAGACTGTAGACCTGGAGTCTGGAAGACTTAGCTCCTAGAGTTCAAATCTGGCCTCACCTATAGCTGTGAGATCAGAGCAAGTCATTAAACTGTTTGCCTTATTTTCCCCACCTGTAAAATGAGCTAGAGAAGGAAATGGCAAACCACTCTAGCATCTCTGCCAAGAAAACTCCAAATGGGTCACAAAGAAATGGACACAACTAACACGACTGACCCACAACAAATCAGATTTAGAAGACCAGTCAATGGAATTCAAAGAAAGTTGACTGGAATCATTCTAAATTAAGGGTACCAGATGCCATTTTATGTTAAACTGAAATTACTTTTTTAGCACCTAATGTCCAGGTTTAGGAGGGGAGAAAACAGAGACCAAAAGGTCATTTGAGAGGTCATGGATTGCCCACAGGCCAGCACATATATTTGATGGCCGCCCTAATTCCTGTAATAACAAGAATCCTGGGCTGAAGAAGACAGGAAATCTAACACTAGCGAAGAACTTGCACACTGGCTACCAAAAAGCAACAAAATATTTACTTTCCCCCAATTTCACATTGTAAAGAACAATAAAACACTAGAAATATTTAAAGAAAATCTTGGCAAAAAGGCTAAAGTCTAAAAAATCATTGATTTTGTAATTTATTCATATTTTTATTATATTACATAGAATCACATAAATTTATAATGATTTTATAAATCCAGATGGATTCATATCAGGGATGCAAGGATAGTTCAACATTAGTAAAACGACCAACACAATTAATCATTTTTGATGCTGTTCTGCCATTTTCAGTTGTGTGTGACTCTGTGACCTCATCTGGGGTTTTCTTGGCAAAGATACTGGAGCGATTTGCCATTTCCTTCTATAGCTCATTTGACAGATGATGAAACTGAGGCAAACAGGGTTAAGTGACTTGCCGAGGTTCACACAGCTAGTAAGTATCTGAGGCCACATATGAACTCATGAAGGTGAGTCTTCCTGACTCCAGGCCCAGTACTCTAACCACTGTGTCATCTGTCTGTCCCTGGAGTGAGGAAGATCTGATTTCAAATCCAGCCTCAAGACTCTATTACCTGTATGATCCTGGGCAAGTCTCTTAACTTATCTGCCTCAGCTTCCTCATCTGTAAAGTAGGGATATAATAGCACCTACCTCCTCAGAATGCTGCAAAGACCAACTGAGAAAATATTCATAAAGCCCTTGCTTGGCACAATGCCCAGCAGTAGACACCATGTAAATGCCCCCTATTATAATGTCTAGCTTGTAAAACACCATAGTAAGTCACCATAAGGCATCCTTCTCAAAAGAATCTCTGATTTTCTGAATCGTATGATCTATGCTTTCCTATAATGTTGCCCTGATTTTTATACAGATCTGTCTAACTGGGTCCGCGTTTGCTCTCAAATTCTCAGGGGTTCCTTGAGATTGTGGCAAATGGTGCATTTTCACTATCTGCCTGCCCATGCTATGTATCTGAAACCAATAGGCTGCACTATGGACAGAGAGCTGAATCTGGAGTGAAGAAGAAAAAATTCCTACCTTTTTTTGAATGTGTCAGCGATGAAGATTTTGTGCGTTGTGAAACCCCTTTTCTCCCCTAAGAGAGAGTCCTAAGTCCTGTGATTTTTAATTGCAAAATTTTACATAGCCACAGTACAGCAGAAGTGCTGTTGGTAGATGCTGGATTTTAGGCTGGGCTGTTTCTCATTATCCGATCTGCCTGAATATCAGTGGCCACATCCAAGTACACTCCCAGAAACCCCATAGAACAGGAATAATGTGAGAAGTAGCAATGATGACCTAAGAGCAGGAGGTACAGCCAGAGTCATCCCTACGGGGGCTGATCACGCCATGTGGTTCTCCATCCTTGCCAAAACCATTTTATTTTGTGTTACAATGTGAAGAGGCCAGAATTCCCTTCTCGTGATGCCTCTAAGGGTTTTGTACTGGAGGTGGATAGAAAAGACTCAGGAGGATGTCTGTCACACAAGAAGACCGTGTTGCTTTGGCGACAGCAGAAAGGGCTCACTGGGTAAGAAACTTCAGATGTATTTGTGTGTGTGTCAGTTGCTAGGGGCGGGAAATCACTTCATCCTTCTTTTATTCTTCTTGTTCCTCTTCCTCCTCCCCCCAAATTAACTAGAATTATCATGTAGCTTTAAAGTAATTTTGACTATTATGAATAAATAAATAATTTTAAAAATAAAGGTCATATGAAGAGAGATGCTATCTGCATCCAGAGAGAACCGATAAATAGATGTATAGAGTAATGTTACACACATATACATTTACATACATACACACTCATACCTATCTGAGTCTAAGGGTGGCCACCTCTAGTGTGGGGGAGGTGAGAAGAGGAGAGGAAAAAAAGAGGAGTTTATATGATAACTTTGTTGTATATTTGGAGGGAATAGCAAGTTTTACATTCATAGTTTCATGTGCGATCATCTTTTTATTGTACTGTGTTATGGAAATGCCTGTTCTATGAATTGAAAAACAAACTATTAAAAAAAATTAATGTATCTCTAGCTGCTTGTGCCTTCCCCACTTATGTTGTGGGACCTGGGGTAAAATCTCCGATTGGATCAAACCCTACAGATGCTCTGGTTTAAATGATCCACCACCAAAAGCAAATAGTTGAAAATCAATTGACATCCCTTTTGAGCACATATTTGGTTACAAACCCAGGCATGTGGGAGAAGGAAACTCCCTGAAGGAGCTGTCTACCCAGATGACATCGGGTGACTACTGGTTCTGTCTGGATTAGATTTCTGAGTCCTGTATGATGGGAAGCTTCCTGAAGACAGGCTCTGCATCTTCTACTTGCCTTTTAAAATCCTAGGATGTATACTACAGTTCTGAGGCCACAGCACTAAGTCCATAAATGCTCTTTGTGACACTCTGTGCTTCTGAAACTTCAGTGAAATACATGGTCACGAGCACTGAAATAATCTTCATGAAAGAAGCGGGTTGTAAGCTATTGGCAGAGTCCCTTTACTCCCCGTTCTTACTTTTGAGGTTAATCTCGTAACCCTCCAGGTTTCCAATTTTATTAGCTAACAAAAAGCAGCCATTCTTTAAAGCCTTCTCTAGCTGCCCTTCTATCAGAGAATCTATACAAAGAGTAGACCAGCAGCTAGGTGACACCAGAGTGCACAGAATGCCCGTCCTGGAGGCAGGTAGACGCATCTTCCTGAGTTCAAATCTGGCCTCAGACATTTACTAGCTGTGTGATCCCGGGCAACTTACTTCTCAGTTTCCTAATCCGGAAAACGAGCTAGAGAAGGAAATGAAAAACCATTCCAGTGTCTTTGGCAAGAAAACTCCAAACGGAGTCATGAGGAGTCAGACATGTCTGAAAAAATGACTGAATTTTTTTTTTTTAAAAGAGAGAGTACATGGCCAGGTCTTTCATAACCCTGATGAGGAAGTAAAATAGTAGCCAGAAACTGGAACACGGAAGTGTCATAATTGGAAATACAATTATAGATATCCATAGGTGTCTTAACTATGTGTTGAAAACATCAGGATCATAGGTAACTGACAACAAATAAGAGAATCAGAGTGTTATAGAAAGGACCGACGGCCGCTCTAGTCTAGTGTCCTGATTTTTCATCTGTGAAAACTAAAACCCAGAGGTTATGTGACCTGTGCAAGGTCACTACTGCTCAAAGTCTTGTTATAGTTTGTTGTTTAAAAAAATACAATTCATAAAAATGATTTTTTTTTCATCAAATACTAAAGGTTCTGGGGTAAAAGTTTGGTGCAGGAAATTGGTAGCATTTTTAAAGAGGCATTTTTCCTTTCAAATTATGTTTTTATCATAAGTCTTGTCATCAACTATAAGAGCTGAAAGGGACTTTAAAAGTCACGTATTCCAAACCTTGTGTGAAGAATACAAAGAGATAAATTTACCTGTCTCAGTGCCCAAAACTAATCTGAGCAAGTTCTAGAACCCAGGGATCTTTTTCACTCTGCCAAGAAAAATATCATCTTCATCTATGTTCTGGTTCCAATCTCCATAACAGCCCTATGACCTGAAAGCGAACTCAAGATGCCATCTGGCCCAGTCCCCAGCCACAAGTCAAAGCTATGTCAAAGCCACTTTTTTTTTTTTTTGGAGGCAATTGGGGTTAAGTGACCTGCCCAGGATCACACAGCTAGCAAGTGTCTGAGACCTGATTTGAACTTAGGATTCTCCTGATTCTAGGGCTGGTGCTCTATCCACTGTACCATCTAACTGCCCCTAGGAATTTTTCTTAATGCACACCTAAAAGATGAAGCCAAAACTGAATGGAAAAAGGATAGTACCTGAAGAGCAAGGCAGAAGAAGATCCATCATGACCGAATCTGCTCCTTTGGTGTAAACATTTATTTCGTCTGTTAGGGGATGCCTGATCACCACTGACATTCTCTTCCTGATGGAATCAAAGCCCAGTGTGTGTAAAAGCTCAAAGGTTAATCTCCCCAGGTGAGGGAGTTCTACAGAAACCTGGTCCGGAAGCCGGCCAACCAGAGAGCAGTTGTAAGCTCTGGCTGCATAGACGAGAGCAGCTTCATCGGGACTCTCGGCTTCATAACGAAGTTCACCCTCCTTGAGTCCATTTTCGGTTGCCCAGCCGCCTCCGGGCGGCACACCATACCCATTGTTATTCATCTTTGGGGATGAGCAGGTCAGTCTAGCTTCAAGTTTGAGCAGGGTACTCTCATTGGACAATGTGGACAGAAAGCTGGAACCCGTTTTGTGGGTTGATTTGTTGGTGGAGAGGCTTGAGGAGCTCCCACTGGTAGATCCAGAGGTCAAGCGGCTAGGAGTGAATCTTCGGATGAAATCTTCTATGGTTTTCACTGGAGACTTCAATTCAAACCTAACTCTCACCTGCAAGTCAGAAAAAAGCAAAGAGATGAGGAAACTTAACTTGTTCAATCAATCTCACCAAATCCTAGATACTAGTCTAAGGCTGAAAAGTCATCTTTAGGAGGTGCAGAGATGGATTTTCAGGGGAAAAAAAAAACCAATTGTGGTGAAAATCCAATGAAAATTTTGCATTTCTTACTTGGGAATAGTAGGGAAGCCAGGTGATGTATTAGATAGAATTCTGGGCCCAGACTCAGGAAAATCTTCCTGAGTTCAAATATGGCCTCAGACACTTACTAGTTATGTGACCTTGGGCAAGTCACTGTACCCCTTTTGCTTCATTCAGTTTCCCCATCTGTAAGATGAGCTAGAGAAGGAAATGGCAAATCACTCTATCATCAAAAAAAATCCCAAATGGGGTCTCGAAGAGTCAGATAGCACTGAAAAAAAAAATATGATTGAACAACTTAGGAATAGTCCTATCCATTTATTTTCTTTAAGTTAAACCCTGAGCAAGAGATACTGACTGCTCAATATGTACTCTTCCCAAATATTGACTATGGTAGGTTTCAAAAAGTGAACCAATCCTGGTTTGTCCAAATTTAACTGTAACTCGAGTGGAGGGGCAAGTCAGAGAACAGAGGCTCTGATCTTGGGGGCACAGTTTCTTCTTCTAAATGATCTCTTGGCATTCTCCATTAGATAGATCTGTGTGAATGAACCAGAAGAGTAAAACAGTCCATTCCGCCATCTGGACATCTCTGCTCTCAGAAACACTCACGGGCTTGGAGGAAGCATCTCTGACTAAAAGGAGTATCGCACAGAGCGCCTGGTTGTTTCTGAACGTCCTTCCCTCCCCCAAGCCCCTCAGGTTGCAAAGATGATTATCGATTTGTCAAAATCTATTTTACAAACTGGTGGGGCAGGGGAGGGACATTCGGAAACTGGGGGGTTGGGGTTACAAAATGTCTCCCACTTTCTGATCACCTCCAGTTCCATTACGTTTGAACGTAACTGGTTTCGATTTTCTTTAGAGTGATCTCAATGTTTGACTTAAGACTCTCCTTTAACGTCTCCTTTCCTTACTCTATATTATTTTCAAAAATCAGTAGTAGATTGCAGATTTTACCCATTTTAAATAATTTGGTTGTGCAATACACAGAACCAGAGTACTTTAGATCCAGAAAGCCCTTGTTTTCGTTTTCGTCTGGGTCCTCCTCATCCCCTGTCCCTGGGTTTCCACCCTGGCTTCTGTACTTAAATGTTTGTTGTACTGAACTACATCTAATCCAATTCTTATTTACAAATATTTGTTAAGTATTTTCTATGTGGAAGGCATTCACTGAGAGTCTTTACTCTCAAAAGACCTACATTCTACTAAAGGAGACATCATCCATGTTTTTTCTATATAAATCAGATATAAGGCAGCTTTTTTTAGAGTGTGTATGATAGAGGACGCAAGCATCTGGGGGGATTAGGAAAGGTTTCTTGTCTAACATGGTACATCCTTTTTTTTTTTTTTGCTTTTTTTTGGAGGGCAATTGGGGTTAAGTGACTTGCCCAAGGTGACACGACTAGTTTTTGTGTTAAGAGTCTGAGGCTGGATTTGAATTCAGGTCCTCTATTCACTGCGCCACCTAGCCACCCCTAACGTGGTACATCTTGAAGAAAACTAGGGAATCTATTGAGGTCCAGGGACCTGAAGTGATTTTTCCAAGGTGGTTTAAAGAGTTAATAGCACAGGTGGGAGGAGAATGTAGAAATCTCTGGACTCATAGCCCAGCTCTCCTTCCATTATATCAGGCTGTATCTTTAATATTACTACAACCCCAAAGTCAAATGGGAAAATGCTAAGTCACTCTCCATCTAAAGAGGTTCATTTACAAATAAATGATCTGAAAAATTTTTTGGCCCTCCTATTGTGCCAGAGAAGAAGTCAGATTTTTTCCTTTTGTGGGGTGTTAACAGTACCTTATTGTAAAACGTGGGTTATGTATTTGGTCATAGAAACTTAAAGGCAAAATTTAGTACTGGAAATAGAAAAAAAAAAAAAAAAACGAAGGAAAAAACAGTCCCCTGATATATTTTCACCTCCTCATATTAAAGCCTGGGTCTTATTTCCCAACCGTGTCCCCCTGAATGATGGAACTGAGATTTTGTATGACTCGTTAATGCTTAGGCCTGTCTGCTGTAGGTAGGAAGCTGCTATGATAACTGTGGCATAAGCCTTGATTTCTTCAGTTTCCAATTTAACTGCTAGCCTCTATTTACCCACAAAGGGCCTACAAGATCATAGGAGAAGGTGGAAAGCTACCCCCTCCCCCCCAGCATTGATAATTATAAAACTGGAGTATAGGTTGTGTGAACTTTTTTTGTTGGAGGTAGGCCCCCTCCCCCCCAAATCCTTGCCTTCTCTGTCTGAAATTTGCTGTCTGCCCATTTCCTCCTGCTGGGTCCATATACAGTTACTCCTTCCACAGGACCGGTTTTGAAAAGTCCATATAAAATTTTTTTGGCCTTCCCACTGTAGTAGAGAGGAAGTCTGATTTTTTTCTTTTTACAGTACCTTATTATAAAATTTGGGTTACGTATTTGGTCATAGGCTACATGTAGGTCAATATTGAGTAAAATTAATTTTTCTGTGTCTTCTGTGGCTTCTGCCACATTCCTCCACAATTCTCATTTTATTTCTTATGCCAACCCATGATATGTCAAAACTTGGATGAGAAAGTCGAGATATGGAAGGGTACCTGTATTTGGATGCTGACTACATACAGCGCGTTTACTTAAGAATCCATGTTTACTCATGCTCTCATTCTGTCCTGAGATGCTGGTTGAAGCCCTTACTCAAAGCTGGCTTCTTGCCCATTCCTTTTGGTTTGCCCAAGGTAGCCGCACTCAACTATAACCATCCATCTGTATGGTACTTTGCATTCATCTTTTCATTTATTCATTCAACAATCATTTATTTTATTGGTAGACTCCTCGATTGCCAGCTGAATCTAAGTCTTATTAGACTACTTTGTCTTTCATTCACCCATGGATTTTAGCCCTGACAATCAATGCTTGAAATTGGAATATGTAAATATTGGGAGAAAAACCCAGATACCCAAGTTTTATTTCTAATTTAAAGACTAATAGTTAACATATACCTATCTCTGTCTGGCAGCAATGGGTAGAGGACTAGATTTGGAGTCTGCCAAGACCTGAGTTCAAATTTGACCTTACACATTTAACTAGCTATATGACCCTGGACAAATCATTTCATCTTTGAATGACTCCATTTTCTCATCTTAAAAATGTAGGTGCTCTTGGGGCAGCTCGGTGGCACATTGACTCTGGAGTCAGGAGGATCTGAGTTCAAATGCGGCTTCAGACCCTTAATACTAGCCGTGTGACCTTGGGCAAATCACTTAACCCCACTTGCCCTACCTTCCCCCCTCCAAAAAAAATGTAGGTGCTGATGGCAATACACACACCCAGGGCTGTGGAAAGAGCACTAGACCTGGAATCAGGAAGACTTGAGTTCAAAACGGCCTTTGACATTTTTTGAGTTGTGTAACCTAGCAAAATCTCTCCGTTTTAGTTTCCTCATCTGTAAAATGGGGATGATAACAATAGTGCCTACCCCCCAGGGTTGTTGCGAGGACCAAGTGACATATAATCACAAGGCATCTAACCCAGTGCCTGGCACAACAGTAAGTACTACGCAATGTAAAGTGTTTTACAAAACTTAAACAACTATATTAATGTTAATTATTACTAACATATAATTAGTACTAAGAATCACACTACAAAAAAAGATCACTTTTTTTTTTGGAGAGGGGAAGGCCAAGGGAATTGGGGGTAAGTGACTTGCCCAAGGTCACATAGCTAGTAAGTATATCAAGTATCTGAGTCCACATTTGAAGTCGGGTCCTCCTGACTCCAGGGCCAGGGCTCTATTCACTGAGCCATCTAGCAGCCCCCCTAAAGAGCATCACCTTTAACATATGTCATACCACCCAAGATTTTGGAAGACTGTGACCCAAGTGGATGAGCCCTGACTTCATGGTGGCCGAGGTGGATCTTACCTTGTGTCTTGGCTGATTGGGGGCTGTCACTACCACTGTATTGCAGATGGTCAGAGCTATGAAAAAGTCAAAGATGTCGGCGAGCTCCGGGGTGAGATGGGATAATGACTTCTCCTGGTTTCTCATGATCTCCAGACACCTGGCACATTCATTTACCTTTTCAAATAATTTTGGATCAGGGGTAATGTCCTTTTCCTAGAAATAAATGAGTAATGCATGACAATTAGTGGTATTTCAGTGGCATTGTTGTTGTTATCGACAGTATTTTGCTTAAGACCTCTGAAGCGTCCACGTTACCCAAAGGACAATAAAGACACATGATGAGTTTCAGGAGGCTGCTACAGGTTACCACTGACCTGCCTGTTAGATGGCGGGGAGCTTCTTGAGGGGAGAGGGGTCTCTTACTGCTTTCTGTATCCCCAGCTGCTAGCACAGTGCCTGGGGCACACATTAGGTGCTGAATAAATGTATACTTATCCCTTCCACATTGCAACTTTCTCCATTGTGGTTTTGAGATATCATGGGTCAGAATAAGAAATTAAAAGAGAATTTTGGGGGAGTTTTGCAAAAGCCACAAAAGGCCAGCAGACAACGCAGAAAAAGTTTAGAAACTCAGAAATGCATAAAATATGTCATAGTATCGTATAATATCAACATATTTAATCTTTTAATACCACAGTAATTCTAACTTCTTCTCTGGTAGGAAGAGAAAGCCAAAACAATTTCACATGGATTTTCTGGATTAGAGAGGTGCCGTGCCCCTAAGCCCCATGATTTGGAAGGGATAACTGTATTCTATTGTATCCTCAGGAAGTAGTAAAAAAAAAAAAAAAAGATGTTCTAGAGGACAAGTTTATTGAAAGGACGCTGGCCAATCATGCAGAAAGACTGAGAAACAGAAGGGATACCCTAGTACCTTAGAGATACAAAAAGGAGAGAAAGAGGAGAGCTGCAGGGGGCGCAGGAAGCAAACACGAGATTGAGGCGATTCCTCCCTGGAGAGTGGAGGAAAACATCTTCCTCTGAAAATTAATAAGAGAGGAAAAAAAAGACACAATGAAAAGGCCACTGTCCCTCTGCTCCACCTTCCCAGATGGATAAGAAGCATCTTTGCTTCTTAATTTTGAAGTAAGTGCTGCTTGAATAAGAGCTCAAACTGGCTAAATCTCCCTTCCCTGGCTTTGTCATCACTAACCATTGGGCTGCTGAAAGCAGTATGTTTGGATAGAACATACTGGCTGGCTCTCTTTGCTTTTGTCCTGGAATCAGGAGGACCTGAGTTCAAATCCGATCTCAGCCACTTATCACTTGAGAGTCATGTGACCTTGGGCAAGTCACAACCCCAACTGCCCTGCCTTCCCCCCTTCAAAAAGCAAGGAAGAAAAAAGAGGAAGAGCAAATCTAACCCAGGAGGATAAGTTATGGAAAGGGCTGCAATCCATACCAGTGGAGGACGTGTTTACATCAATAACATCACATATCCTTCAAAAAATTAGAGCCGCGTAGGTACGTTTGTTTTACACAAAGCTCAAAGCAGACCCTGGAGGGGAAAAAACGGAATTCCAAGATCTTGGAATCAATACAATGCCACTACTTTGCAGTGCGCATCCTGCATTGACTTCCAAAAGCTGCAATGAGGTAATTTACAGCCTGTCCTTTCTGAATGCATCTTTGCCCAGAGTTACTGTGTCAGCCGCATGGAAATGACCACCCCTATGGAAAACAGGAACTTCTCAAAGGTTTATAAGAAAAGCAACAAACTGGAGAACCTCTGGGTACGCGCAGACTGTCCCAGAATACTCTTCCTGGCAGTTTTTTGGACTGGAATATTTCAGGAATGGAAAAGTAGTTCTGAGAGGCTGGCCCTCCTTCTGGAGACGTCCCTACCCATGGTGGTCTGTGGTATTTAGGCAGCTGGCAAGAGCCATATTTATTTGGTCTGATGCTTACCATTCCTCCTCCCCCCCTTGTCATTAGGATATTTGCGTCTTGGTACCTGTCAAACCCGATTTGACTTATTTATTTCATTTGGCATCAGGAGTTTCCTAACAATGTCAATCTGTCTGGGTGGCTTTTATAGGAATTGGTTTTTAAGGCCCTAGATTCAATGTTTAGACATCACAGCAAAATGGCTATGCAACCATTCAGGTTTTGAATAAAGTGGGCAATGGAGGGAAGTGGTTAGAGAAACCGAAAATAAGAATGAGGTGATTCCTCCGTGTCAAGTGGAGGAAAACATTTTCCTCTGAAAATTAATACCGGAAAAAGCATGAAAAAAGACCACTATCCCTCTGCTCCACCTCGGAAGGATAAGAAGCATCTCTGCTTCTTAATTTTGAAGTAAGTGCTGCTGGAGAGCTCAAACTGGCTAGATCCCCCTTCCCCACCTTTGCCATCACTAACCATTGGGCTGCTGAAAGCAGTATGTTTGGATAGAATGCTGGCTCTCTTCGCTTCTGCTCGGCTGCCCGTCCGTCTGTGGGATTTGGTGCTCTGGGTTCGGTGAACAACCTTGACGCTTTGGTGACTACCGATGCTGCCCCGCTGAGACAGCGTCCCTCCCTTGGGAGCTGCTTCATCCTCCTCAGAGTCTGCCTCCTGGTACATAGCTATGCGCCGAGCTGTTGGTAAAGGGGCAGAGGGCAAAATATTAGACCCATGTGGGAGGAGACACAACAGGGAGGTTAGTTTGGTCAAGAAGTCTAGACCATTGTGGCTCAATATCTCTTCCAGTGCGTTCTTTGCAAAATCACACTGAATGACGAATTTAGGTAGAAATTAGAAGTCCCACTCAGCCTAACAATGCTTCTTCATTTACTAACTTATTCTAACTAATGCCATAAATCAGTGGCTATTCATCCCTGCAGTCAAATTTGGCTATTGTCTGTCACTGGATGACATTCTTCATGCCTCTGTTGCATTCCAGAACTTCTCTTCCATTCCCCAGTTTTCACCCTGAACCTCCCTCCAAAATGGAAATTTATACATTGGAAGTGCCCATCATCCCTAAGACCTCTCCCTCTGTCTCCTCCCTCCTCCCAGAAACTCTATCTAAGGATTCCCAGGTCTGTCATGTCTCATTCCTCTTCAAGGAATGGCCACTCCAGATTTTCTCTACCATGCCCCAGCCAAGTGGTACCTTAGTCTCTCCCTTCCCCACTCTCCTCCTTTTATGTGTTATATTCCCCTATTACAGCAAAAACAGGAATTATCTTTTTTTCTACTTGTTTTTGGATTCCTGGCACTTTAAAAGTGTCTTACGCATGGTAAACACTTAATAAATGCTCCATTTTGTTGACTGGGTCCATATTTTCACACAAACTACTGCAACACCTCCTGAATTCATCTGAGTCCCTCCTTTCCAGCTTTGTAGTCCCCATCAGAGCTGATGCTCTATTGACATAGTGTTCTGGAACCCTAGGTCACTTCCATGCCATATAATCAGATGTCCTAATGGAAGTATAATTGCACAGTTCATGTGAAGTTATTCTTTGTTCTCTACTTATTGTTGAAGAATTTCCTAGAAAAGAAAGTGTCCAGTGAATTCAATTAATTTCAGAGAGATATATAGAATTTGTGGAGGTTCTCAGTAGTAGAAAAGTACTGAAATCTGGAAAATGCAGAACATGATTGTGAGAGAAGAGTAAGGTCCAAAATTGTGATTTCAACAGTGTAGGAAACTCTCAGTGAAGGGACTCCCTCTACCAATGAAGACTGGCAAATATTAGACAATTTATAATATTTTTTGTCATTGTTTTCAGTTGTATCTAATTCTCTGTGGTCCATAGTACGCCAAATCTTTCTATTTTCCACTATCTCCCAAAGTCTATATAAGCTCATGATATATCTTCTTACTTCTGCTTACTACCTCTTGTTTGAACTATGGCAATAACCTCTTTAAGTGGTCTGCTTGCATCTATCTAGTCTTCCCCTCTCTAACGTCCTATTTCTAAATACCTGCCAAATTAAAATAATTCTGACCATGCCACTCCTCTGTTCAAGGTGGTTCTCTGGCTCCCCAGTTTCTTTAGTTAGTACAAAATGCTGACTCCTCTGCTTGACAGTTAAAGACCTTCCCAATTTGGCTTCAGGGTGTTTTTTCATCCTGATAACACATTAGTCCCCATTCATATACGCCCGATTCTAGCCAAACCATCCTATTTGCTGTTTCTGAACAAGACATCCCATCTCCTGCCTCTGTGCTGTTGCAAACCCTACCCCCCTTTCCCCTATGCCTCACATGCTTTCCCTCCTCATCACTACTTCTCGAAACCTTTACCTCTCTTCAAAGACATCTCCTATGGGAGATCTTTCCTGATTCCCCAAAGACAATTAATTATACTTTTGATCTTCCTGTCGGCCACAAATTTACCACCTCCGTGGTCAAGAATAACCTAGTGACACTTCACTTCTCCCTCTGCCTCCCCTTAAAAAACCTTCCTCTTCACCTATATTGTGACCTCTGATCCTTTCGTCTTCCAGTTCTTTCCATGGCCATCTCCCCTGCAGTAACCACTCTTCTCTTTTCCCCATCTTGACCTTTAGGAGAACCAATTCAACTCTACACCATCCTCCTCTTTTGAATTCCCAGCAGCTTCCTCATCATGTCACCAATTATGCCCTGCCAAGACTCAGACTTGGATCACTTCCATCACTTGCCACTCTTGCTGCGTATTTGTGCTGCTGAATAAGGGTGGAGAAAATCATACCATCGTTCTGATTGGGTATGCTACGAATTCAAGTTATACAACTTTAAATGGGCCCTCTCTGCAGCTAGGCAATCCTTTTATACCTTCCTATCAACTCACTATACCATTCTCCACAGTGACTATTCCAAAGCTTTTCATCCTTCCTTATACCACTTATGGCTCCCTTTCCCCTACCCTTTGAGCTGAGAGCCTTGCCTCACATTTTACAGAAAAATTTGTTTCATATGCTGTGAGTTCCTTCTTCTTCAGATGTCTTCTGCCCCTCTCTCCTCCTTCATCTCTGTTTCCCATGATGCAGTGGCCTTACTCCTTACAAAGGCTAACCCTTCCACTTATTCAGGCGATCCCATTCCATCCCATCTCCTCCAACATATTACCTCTGCTGTAATCCCCACTCTCACTTATTCTGAGTCTTTCTTTGTCTCCTGGTTCATTCCCTGCTGCCTACAAATACAATGTCCTTCTCACTCTGAAAAAAAAATCAAACACACAAAAACACTCCCACTCGTCCTTTCATCCCCACAACTCTCCCCCTATGTTTCTTCCTTCTTTCCTTTGTAGCTAAATTCCTCAAAAAAGTCATCCATAGGAGGTGTCTCCACTTTCTCTCCTATCACTCTGTTCTTAACCTTTACTAGTCCAGCTCTGGACCTTAGCATTTCACTCAATTTGTTCTCTCCAAAGTTATCAAAGATTCTTTAATTGCCAAATCCTTTAAATGCCAAATTCAAATGGCCTCTTCTCAATTCTCCTTCACCTTGACCTCTCTGTAGCTTTGGGCTCTATTGATGACCCTCTCTTCCTTGATACTTTCTTCTCCCTAGGTTTTTCAGGACACTGCTTTCTCCCTATGCCTATCTATCTGACAATTCCTTAGTCTCCTCTGCTGGATCTTTATCCAGATAATGCCCCTAACCATGAGGGCCATCTCCATTTGTCCTGATCTGTGTCTTGCCACTGGACCCAGATGGCTCCAGAGGAGAAATTGAAGCTGTTGACTGTGCACAGCCCTCCCTTACTTAAATCCAATTCACTTGTATGTCACGGCACCATCTCCCTGATGTCATGGTCCTCTTCAAGAATGAAGGACAAACGTCAACAACCTAGCCATAGTTATCCCTTAGGATTTTGTTCTAGGACTTCTTCTCTTCTCCCTCTATACTACTTCACTTGGTGATCTCATCTGCTTCCACAGATTTAATGACCATCTTTATGCTAATGATTCTCAAATCTATCTACCCCAATTTCTCTGCTGATCTCCAATCTTGCATTTCCAACTGCCATTTCAGACATCTGCAACTCAATATGTCCAAAATAAAACTCATTCTTTTACCCCCTAAACCCTGCCCCTTTTTGTGATTTCCCAGTGGTTAGCACAGTTCTTGACCCAGAGTAGGCATTTAATAAAAGTATACAGATTAAGAATACTCATGTGACCCATTAAATCCAGAAGATAAGAAACTGTGTTTCCTCTTTCCACAGTCTTAATTCTGTTATGGTAATTTTCAGAATGATTTTTTTTTTTGTTGATCATAACTCACATCCATCACAGTAGAGCATAAATTCTCTGAGGGCAGGGACTGGTTTATTTTGGTTTGATATCCCCAGTACCCCAGCACACAGTAAGTGTTTCATAGATGTTTATTGAATGAACGACTATTAATAGGCTTATTGAAAGACAATTTGCACTAGGTACTACTACCTAGTCACAAAAGTCAATCACATCAGTAGCCTGATATGAAAGGGAAAAGGTCTTTCTTTTATCCTCCCTGTAGAACCAGTGCAGTCTTTCATGAAAGGCAGAGTGGGTACCCTCCCCATGCCAAGCATGTTTCCTAATCACTTCTTCCCAATCCCTCACTAATCAGTCATTCTAAACAAGGCTCCACCATGAGACATAGCCATCTTTAGATGTGGCCTCTTGATCCACTTTGAAGTCATTCATACTTTTCATTTCTTGCCCTCTTTAGCTATAAGACTTTCATTTCTCTTGTAGGGATTGGTCAATCTGCTTTGGAGAATTTGATTTTTTTTTACCCCCAAATCACAGAAGATACATCATTTGACCATGTAAAATTTGACATCTGAAATAGATTCTTTCAGTTAAATCTTTCCCAAGAGCAATTCTCTATTGTGATCAATATGCTTTATCCCTGTCTGTGTTCATTTTGGTTTTAACAAGATGATTTCTTTGACGTTCTTTGATGCTGTTACAAGAAGGAAAACTTTTCCTGTTTGGAGGTACAAATGGTGGTAGATGAAGATGGTTAATTACTTAGAAGTGTTGACTGTTTCTCCCAATATTTGGCTGACCTACCATAGTACATAGCACTGAAATTCTTATTGTAACATTCTTGCCTTACAAGGTGGAGACTTTCAGTTCTACACATGGCTCAAAAAGCTGATGATTTCACTGGTGTGATCAGATATGAATAAAACTCCAAAGGAAAGGGAGGAAAGGGTTGGGAGGCACAGTTTGCTTAACTTAATCATGAAAACAAAATTCCATGTTTTGTTAGTTTTAAACAAAGTCTCCACAATCACGAAAAAATTTATACACAGTTATATTTTAGGCTTTCTGAGGTTGGGAAGTTGTTCAAAATTCAGCTCTTTTATACACGTCATCTTTAGTTATTAAGTCAGGAATTACTTAAGATTGCTGTTTTCATTCAATTTTAGGCTTTACAACCGGTTCCCTGCTCAGCCTCACCTTGAATGTTCTGACAAAAATAAAACGTGCTCATCGAACAATATGGCAAACCAAAACTCACCATTAGCATCATGCGAATATTCTATGCCAGACACAGTGCATCTTCGGAAAACCATCTTATTTTCGGTGAGAGTGCCAGTTTTATCAGAGAAAATATATTGTATCTGTCCTAGATCTTCTGTGATATTCAGGGCCCGACACTGTAGTTTAGAGTCTGTTTCTTCATCATATAGTTCTTTATCTTGGTGAATAAAAAACACTTGACATATTTTGACAATTTCAATGGAAACATACAAAGAAATTGGGATTAGAACCTAGAACAGAGAAATGAAATACATGAATGAGTTGGAAAGAGTAGATATAGAATGTTGAAATGATCTAATCTATTCAACTTTACAAAACACTAAAAAACCATAAATAAGTATGGACTATACTGTACCTTCAAGAGTTTAAATAAGTTGGCTTAGAGTCAATATTGAAAAGACATTAGAATATTGACAAAGAGTTTATTGTAATAAGCTAGGAAAGCCTATGATGCAACTGCAGAGCGGAAATCCATTATTATATCTGGAAGTGTGATAATCATGGCTTGGATAGAAGCAAGCATTTTCGAATAATAAGTTGGACTTGAGAAAAGCTAGGAAAGGAAAGAGAGAGGGGGAGGGGGAGAAAACACATGGTACAGTCAGAGTTCTGCATAAGCAAAAGAAATCTCGCATTAAAATGTCATTCTAACTCCGAAGTTTTACATATGTTCATAGCAGAAGGTCAACCTCTCCAGACATAGAAAAGTGCAATTAATGGAGCCGTATCTTACAGAAAGAGCAATCTTTTCAGTTGTTGATTTTGTGTACTAAATGATGGGTTCATTTTGTAATTGCTACAATATACAGAAGTAAAGTACTTTTTCGGGAAAATATTTTCAGCAACAGCTTGATAATTAAAAAAAAAAAACCAAGCACCATGAAATTCTTCTTTCATAGTTATCGATATTGTGGTGTGTTGAAATCCAGGTGGACTAGATTTGTTTGGTAACTCAAATTTGTAGATAGGAAAACCACAGTACCTCTAGCCAAGAGCTGTGATACAATTTGAATATGTTTTTTAAAAAGAGCAATTTGAGATGGGAAATATAATTGTTTGCTGGTATTCAACACGTATAATTAAGAGGAAATAACTTTGTTCTCCACTTGTGAGAAGTCAAATAAAGTATTTTTTGTTCAAGGTCCCACAAGCTATTTGCAAAGCAGCAAGGCCTCATTTTTCTTATCAGGTAGGGCTGGGGGATGAAGGATGTGGGGGAATGGGGAGAGAGAGCCTCCCTACTTTTTCTGACATATTGTACTTTCTGGTTAGGGGATTTTTATAATTATGAGTGCAGGCAAGAAAGGACAGGGAACAGAAAAAAATCAAAGCATGAAGATTTTCAGAGAAGCAATAAGAAAACGTCAACCTCAAGATTACTCATGAGTAGACTACACAAGGAAATTTCTTAAATTGACAACTTTCAAGACAAATGTAATTTTTGATTCTTCTAATTTCATACAGCTATAGGTGGCCTTTGGGAAAATCTTAGATCAATGAATGAGTTCCATTTTTAAAAGAAAACAGAATAATTTCTATGTTGTATTGTTACCTGAAGAACTATTATCATTGTCAAAAATAAATATACTGCAGCTAGTACTGGAGACAAATAGCTGCCATCCTCTTGTGAGACATCAAATAATGGTTTCTTCCTCTCTCCATACTGCCATGTCCACAGTCCATGACCTGCAACGTGGTGTGAAGAGGAACGTCATTCAACCAACTGAAGCAATGTTTTTGGTGGAAATGAAAACTATTGTTTGGAAAGCATCAAGCCTACCTACATTTAAATCAGGTCAGAAAAACTTGGTTTTGTTACATTACATATTGGCATTTTGTGACTGTTCTGTTAGAAGAGGAAGGATAAAAATATATGATTCTCATGGGGAGTGAAGATTAAATTGCTGGAAGTATTAATACCTACCCTCCCCCTATCCACCCATTGTTGCTACTTAAATCGCTGAACTGCTAAAGAAAACATGAATTATAGGAGACCTGCCAGCTTACAATGTTAAGTTCCTAGAAGGAAGGGATTATGTGTCACATCGATGTACTTCAGCACGTTGTACTTTTTGGGTAAATGATAATCACTGAATAATAGTAGCCATAGACTCTGTTTTGAGACCATTACTCCACCTAACTATCCACTGGTACTCTCACCTGCTAAGTCACTCCCAAGAGGCTAATGCTATCCAGAGGCCCAAGCAGCGCCTCTAAAGATGCACACAGAGACAGCTGTCGCATCATGTCTGAATGCAGTCATACCTGCTAGACTTCACCGCAAAGGGAAGGGCCCTTTCCTTCTATAATGTAGTTCTCCATACCACTAAAGACATTTCTATGATTTCTAGTACTGGTCCTACTCAAAATGAACCATCCCTGGCTCTCTAATCAAGAGATTTAAATCCAAAGCTAGGATGTAGAGTGGGAGTATGGGTGACTCAGAAAACCTGAAATATAACTCATCTTTGACTACTAGACATTAAGTATGTTTTTTTTGGTTATGAGAAGAAATTTTAGAGAGCCACCATCGAGTAAGAGATAGTCAGCCTTGGAAGCCAGGGAGACTTGAGTTTGAGTCCTACCACTTTGCCTGTATAATCCCAGGCAAATTGTTTAACCTCTCAATACTCCAGGCAGATTATCTAGGATTATAAATGGCACAGAGGTGCTGACTAGGGTTTTGTTTTTTTTTTTTGGGGGGGGGGGGTTTGTTTTCGTTTTTTTCATCAGGGAGTTTCAAAAATCACCCATCTAGTCCCTATCACTATCCATGAGGACTTAAAGAAAACAAAACATCAAGGTTGAAATAAACAGACATGGATTTGCAGATTGACAGAATTCCTATTATTAACACCCTCATCCACAACCTAAATAATTCTACCATTAAGGCCAAGTTTGTTTGATTGTTAAAACATGAAAGGCAAAAGTGAAATTAGAAGAATACCACTAAGAAATTCGATTTAAGTGAATAACAGAATATTCTAGTTTTTAAAAAGGGGTCATACTTGTATCTTTGGACAATTTAAAAGACTTGATTAATATTTTACTTTTGGAGTTTCCAAAGAATTTGGACTTTGATTTGTTTCTATAAAAGTGACTTACCAATAGCTGAAAACAGACACATAACTATGAGTATAAAGACACACCAAAGGACATCCATATTCATTTGTCTTTCAAGCTTGCTTCGCTTGTAACGTGGCCCACTGTTGTTTAGCAAAGCTTTAGTCTCATGGCCTATAATTAAATAGTGAGATTTTGATAAGGACTGATAACTTGGCACCTCTCATAATTACCAAAATTAATATGGATAATTTTGATACAATACAAAAATAACCAGTCCTACCTGCATAGATGACTATGCCTGTTACCTCCTCTGTATTCCTAATGGTACATCCACGCAGCAACAGGTTTTCTTTATAAAGTGCAGCTTTTTTCCCATTTTCATGGATACTGTCAAAGAACGGTTTGGGACATGTCAACTCAAGTAAAACCCGTATCTTTCATCTTGGACAATAATGCATTGAGAAAATTCACTATCCAGCGGGGAGTATAATATATCCAAAGTTGAAAACCTTGGTATATTAAAAGTATAATATACTGTTTAAACAAAGCCAGAAAAAGCAGATCAGGTGCCCTAATATTTTGAACTGCTTTCCCTGTGGTTGAAGTGTTCTCCCAAAGTCCAACTCAAATGGCACCTTCTCCAAGAAGCCTTCCTTGATACCTCTCCTTTTTTCCTTGGGGGACAGAGAATGGAAGTGTTAGACACTATCTTTCCCCCTTGAACTTAACATTGAATTCTGTTTAGCAACCATAGGTATGTATTATTTAATACAGTGAATCAGAGTTATTTTGTGTCTTATCCCTCTAACAGGCTGTGGATTCAATGGGGCAAGCCTAGGTTTCATTTAAAGTTTATGTATTTCCCAGAACATAACATGTTATAAGCATAGTGGG
>CM053591.1:9135725-9213382 GCA_028646515.1 Pseudochirops corinnae
TTATATTATATTATATTATATTATATTATATTATATTATATTATATTATATTATATTATATTATATTATATTATATTATATTACATTATATTATAATTTCCTATCTTTCCTATCATTAGATATAAGAGACACCATTGATATCAGCTTGTTGAACTACGTCAATTGATTGATACCAAAAAGTGTTCTTACCTAATCAAGGGGACAAGAGTCAAATGGGCGGCTTCAATTACATCAAAAGTTCATTATCATTTTGCCATCCTAACACAAGTAAAATGAGCCCCTTGATTTCTGGAGTATTTCAGAACAAGTAGCTTTCTACACAGCTCATTTCTATGATTGTAACTAACAGAACCAGTCTGAGAAATGGGCATATCCAAAGGAAGTCAGCCCCATCAAGTTTCTTCAGGGTTGCCACCATGAATAAGAAAGATTCATAGGAGATCACCGCCTCTTCAGTGCAAGGTCTCAAGAAAGCTTTTAAGAAAGGGCTCTCAGGACAGTTAGGTAAATAGAGCACTGGCCCTGGAGTCAGGGCGACCTGAGTTCAAATATGGCCGTAGACACTTGACACTTACTAGCTGTGTGACCTTGGGCAAATCACTTAACCACAATTGCCCTGCCCCCCCCCCCAATACCCTCCCCAAATGGTTATCTAGCTACACTAAAGCACAGGTGCATCAGGAATCAGTGGAAAGAGGACATGACTAGCTCTTCTAAAATCAATAGGCTTGAGTTTGAGTCCAGGTTCAGACACCTGTTAATTTTGTGATCACGCATAAGCCACAAAATTTCTCTGAACTGTAATCTCATTTGTGAGCTATAATAACACCTGTCCAACCTACCTCAAAAAGTTGTCAGGCAAGTAGCTTATAAATCTTAAAAACATCTTATAAATGGGAGTTGTTTTATTACCATATACAAAAGAAGTGACACAGATTGTGTCCAAGAAATAAAATTAAGAATTGGGAAATGGGCAAGATACAGAATGCTGGAGTTCAAAGGTGACTCTGAGATGACCTAATCATTTACATCGTACAGAAAGGGCCAACCGAAACTGAGGCCCACAGCCGGCGGATGACTAAGCCCAAAGTAATTGATGAGACGTGCTATTGTCTTCCATATCTTAAGTAGGGCTTTAAGCTTAATTTTTCTTACCTTTTCCCTATTTCAAACTTGAAAACTGGTAAATTCTTTTGATTGCTATACCATGTCTATTTGATTTGGTTTACCAAAAGAATATCGTTCCCAGTAAAGATCACCAATTTTCAAAGTGGCAACCCCTGCCCCCGCACTGCCCTTCATTTTTCTTTCATCTCCATCTTGCCTATATTATACTGGCTCCTACCACCAACCCACAATGTCATATGTTGCTACACATAGTCATCCACCCACACTAGTACACTCTCCTCCCACACCTCAATTACCTGCCTCTTCCCTCAAATCCATTGTCTGGGTACCAATAGTCTTCTTATCTTTGAAAAATACTGCCTACGTGCTTTCTTAGGAGCTTACCACAGGCCCTGGATCTTCTCTCTGAGACTCATACTTTATTGCACTGCCCACTGACTCCTCTAGCAGTGATAATTTTCTGGGCTTGCTGGTTTGAGGAACAAGGGAAAGGAGGTCACAAGTGCAAAAGTGGGGTGGGAGAGGGAAGCCAGATCACTGCCTCCTCCTAATTCCACTTTTTCTGTGTCTGCAATAAATCAGTATCTCCGAGTCATTCATTGCCTGGACACAGAGCAGGGGGAAGGACTACTCAGTCAACCTTAACTACAACTTGTGATTGCAAATATAAGCTAATAAATGCATTTTTGGTTGCTGCTGAGGAGTTAAAAAATTAAGTCAAGGCTGAAATACTAATTCACCTTTTAGACTCATGAATTTCCAAATTGTGTCATAGTCTATTCCAAGCACATTCAATGGTTCTTTAAAAATTCACATGGATTTTCAAATTGACAAAGTTTCTATTATCAACCTTCCACCCACAATCAGACAATTCCAGGCAATTGTGGGCAATATTTTCATCGTTAAACGTGAAATTGAAAAGAGAAAATTGTGTTGCTGATAACATAAGCATAATGAGCCCAAACTACATAAAGAGTAGAGTATGGAAATCCCAGAGGAAATGATCATAAACACCATTGTTAAGTCTGGAGTCAGACAGTGTCTCTTGATATCTCATGTACGAGCTAATACATCACTAGTTATTCAGACATGGAAAAATACTGCTTCCTGAAAAAGTGACCAGGGAAGCAATCAGGACAAAATATTAACCTCATGCAATCAGAAAACTTTTTTCTTCTAAGAATAAGAAAGAGGAAAAAGTATAACAACAAAGCAAATTTACAACCCATGGAAAGAGGGGATAAATCAACATGAAGCACCTCCTATGTTACAATTCTTCAACTACTGACGAGTACAGTTCAGAGCAGAGCACGACGTATTTTGGTAAGGATTATGGATTTTGCTGAGATTCATTCAAATAACAGGGCAAATTAAAACACACAATCACACCTCCACACACACATACACACACATGCACAGGAGATCAAGGGAATGCCCAAGACATAACAAACCTATTATTTTAGCAAGGCATGTAGTCATCGAATCCTTGTGGACAACATGGCAAAATGTGGTTTGCAGAGGGCATGGTTGGGTGAATTCATCACTGGATGACACTGAAGGACTTGTCATTGTGGACATAGACAGGTCAATGTCAATTTGCAGGGCTGTCTCTAGTAGAATGTTTCAGAAACCTACCTTTGGTCCTAGACTGTTCATATTGCCATAAATGGCTTATGTAAAGGCCTAGATGGCAGACACATCACAGTTAAAGATGTCCTAGAGTTGGGAAATGATAGCTAGGGCTCTGGTTGACAGAATCAGGATCCAAAAAGATCTCAGCAGTCTAGACTGAATCAACTCACTGAACTTAAGGCTAAATGAGAAGTTTTGCCTTTGGGTTAAAAAAAAAATAAATAGTACAATCACAGGCTCAAATTGTCATGGCTCACCCCAAGTTTGTATGAAAAAGACATGTGGAAGTTTTTCAACTATAGTAAAAATGCATGTGTCCATTGCAACCACAAAAGGTCACTGACAAACTGAAAACCATGCTATATAAGAAGTAATAGAGGATGTTTAGCCAGGAAAACAGAAAACTTGGGGAAAATATTGTTTAGTATTAGCAATTTTATTCTGTGGAAGAAGGATCAGATGTATTCTGCATGGCACCAACAAATAGAATTAGGAGTGGTGCATGAGGATTTCAGAAAAGCACATTTCAGTTCTGTATAAAGAAAATAAATTCACTAGTAACAGCTGCCCCAAAATAGAATGGGCTCTCTTGGCAATTAGGGAGTATCTCATCACTGAAGCTCCTCAGATAAGGGCTGAATGATAACAAACCAGAGATGTTAGAGACAAGGATTCCTATTCGGGTAGGTATTAGACAAGAAGACCTCTCAGAAACTGTGAATCCACATGGTTCTGCGAATGTAAAAGTCCAAGTGATCTATTCCACCAAACTACATACTCAGAATAGTGGGGGGAGAGGTGTAAGGACAAGGGGGCTTGAAGTGGGGCAAGAGTTGGGGACCATAAGGAAAAGAAAAAATGCTTTTTCCAAAGGATATCTGCTGTCTTTCTGGTCCCTGGGCAAATGGAAAATGTCAATCATGGCAATGCCCCCTACACGCTTAGAGGGAAAATCTGGCAAGGGTGGCCCAAGAGAGCATACTATTTACTTCCCTCTGGATATACATGGGAAAGCAGAGGGTAACAAGGTTAGCTGAAGGCTAAGTTAGAAGCAATTACAGTTATCTTTAATACAAAATGAAAGGTACCAAGGACCTTATCCTATTAATTTTAAGACTACAAGACTCAATTCAAATTGAGTTAGTGTCTTTTAAATTTAGGAACAACCAAAAATAAAACTCAGCGAACGAGTTGTCTAGTAGCAAGATCTATCAGTAGCTTTAAAGGCTTGTACGTTCTGCTCACTGGAAAATTGGCCCGGCTCAGCTAATAAAAGTCATAGCCCATCTGTTCTTTCTCAAAAATTGTTATGTCTTCTTTTCATACTTGCTGCTGATAACCTATCTTGTGCATGTTGTAGTTCATTTGTTTTGGGTCCAAAATGTGGGGATTTGCAGCAGGAAACATGCACCATTGCTGACAAATGATTGCAAAGTAGAGTTTGACACCAACTGTTTAAAGACATAGGCTTTATTGCTGTCAAATGCTCCTGTTGCACTTACTCCCTATAGAGAGACACCATTGGGTCACCAAAGGTCCAGGAACTAAAGCTCTGCTTTAAGAACTGCATGTGGATAGAACAAGGCACGTTACACATGTAAACTAAATTCTCATGAAAGCCATTTGAGAAGTATTAAGCCTTCTTTCCCCTCTACTATAATAACAAACTCCATACACGTCACTGTGTTATAGAGATAACTGTGGATTTTCAAAGGCTTTGAATTCCCAGAATGTTCCAACATGCTGGAGAAGCTTTGGTTACAGTCCCAACAGTAAAACACATCAACTTTCCGAGGAACAACACAAAGTGCGGAAAGATCCATCATAACAACTAGGTAATGAATTATTTGGCTATGACAACCTACGAAACTAAGAAAAATACAAAATAGCCCTCCTGTGCAGCCCCTGTCTGCTTCTGAAAGGACTAGCAAAATAGCAGAAAAGTGGGCAGTGGAGGTTAAGAATCACGTGGTTTGGGGATTATCTATAAAAGTGAACTTAGCTATTGGTACTCAAAAATGTAAGCTTACTGTCCGGTGACCAAAAATGAGTGCACTTCTAAGTGCTGTGAGTCAGTAGTCTAATCCTCACAATAAGAACCAAGGACTGGGCATGCTCAGGCTTTCCTTAGTGATTTTCTACTCTAGCAAATGCCAGGAAGTAGAAGTGTCATATTCTTCATGGTTTTCAGACATTAATTTATATTATAGCATCTTATCTTTTAACTTATCCCTTTTGTTGGTGGAAGTTTCTCTACTTGGCTCATGCCTTTAGATTTTCTGCCTTGCCACTCGCTTCATGAACATATGTACACAGGCCTTAGTGTCTTATAATTAAGGATGTGGGGCAGGGTCACAGCAGACTTTACCCTGAATGCGTCATTTTACTTCTCTTCTCCTCTGTCTTTTATAATTCTGCTCTTTCCTGCCATGTCTGTAGTAGTTCTGCCCCCAAACAACTTTTTGGTTCTTTTTATAATGCCTTAGCTTCTGAGGCATGCCTACCTTGAGAGGATTGTGAAGTGTGGGTGAGTTGAAATCCATAGCCCAAGTTCATTAAGTGGGGCATAAATACATCTAGTGAGCACTGGGGGCAGAGCCAAGATGGTGGAGAAAAACTAGAAAGTTTCTTGAGTTCTCCCCAGTTTTCCTTGGAAACAATGCTAAAAATCAAGCCTCTAAACGGATTCTGGAGCACAGAACCTACACAAAGATAGAGTGAAACAATTTTCTAGCTTAAGATAACTTAGAAGGATTTCAGGAAGGTTCTGTCTCATTTTGGGGAAAGGAAAGCGCAGCTCAGTGCTGAAGGTGTACAGGCAAGCCAATGGAAGGCTCTTAGCCACAGCACAGATCAGCAACCAAGGCCCCATCTTCCTGACTCAGAAGCCAGTGACACAGCAGGCCAGCTATGAGAACCTCCAGGCCCAGCACAGAAGGCAAACTGCCAGCCCCAGAACCCCCAGGACAAGAGATGTGACTAGGCTCCAACACAGTGGGAAAGTCACCATCACCCAAGACCCAGGCACAGAAAGCCAGTGATCAGGCCTCTGGTTCCTAGTAAAAGAAGGTTAGGACAGTACACTCTGTGCCCCAGGAAAAGAGCTCAATTTTAAAAGTAATGAACAGGAAGGAAGGAAGGAAGGAAAAGAAGGGAAAGAGAGAGAGAGCAAGAGAGAGAGAGAGAGAAAGAAAGAAAGAAAGAAAAACAGAAAGAAAGAAAAAAGAAAGAAAGAGAAAGAAAGAAAGAAAGAAAGAAAGAAAGAAAGAAAGAAAGAAAGAAAGGAAGGAAGAAAGGAAGGAAGAAAGAAGAGAAAGGAGCCCTGACCATGGAAAGGTACTATGGTGACAGAGGAGATCGAAATACAAACTTCTAGAGGAGAACAATGTCAAAATGCCTTCATGTGAATCCCCAAAGGGGAATGTGAATTGGTCTCAAACCCAAAAAGCCTCTTTGGAAGAATTCAAAAGGGATTTTAAAAATCACATAAGAAAGAGGAGAAAAATTGGGAAAGAAATTAGAGTTATGCAAGAAAGAGTCAATAGCTTGGAAAAGGACAAAAATTGACTGAAGAAAACAACTCCTTAAAAAAGTAGAATTGGCCAAATGGAAAAGGAGGTACAAAAGGCAACTGAAGAAAATAATTCCTTAAAAATTAAAATTGGGCAAGTGGAAGCTAATGACTCTGAGACATTAAGAATCAGTCAAAAAAAAATAAAAAGAATGGAAAAATAGAAGAAAATGTAAAATACCTCATTGGAAAACCAAGTAACCTGGAAAATAGATCCAGAAGGGAGAATTTTAAAATTATTGCACTACCTGAAAGCCATGATCACAAAAAGAGCCTGGACAGCATCTTTCAAGAAACTATCAAGGAAAACTACCTGCTCCAATATCCCAGAACTAGAGGTTAAGACAATAGTTGAAACAAGAGATCCCTGAATGAAAACTCCAAAGAATACTGTAGCCAAATTCCAGAATTATTAGATCAAGGAGAAAATACTGCAAGCAGCCAGAAAGAAACAAATCAAATATCAAAAAGGCATAGTCATGATTACACAGAACTTAGTAGATGCTGTCTTAAAGTATCAGAGGGGCTGGGAATATAATATTCTGGATGGCTAAGGAGCTTGGATTACAACCAAGAATCAACCACCCAACAAAATTGAGCATAATCTTTCAAGGGAGAAGAGAGACATTCAATGAAACAGGGACTTTCAAAACTTCCTGATGAAAAGACCAGAACTGAAAGGAAAATCTGGTCTTCAAATACAAGATTCAAGAGAAGCATAAAAATATAAACAGGGAAGAAAAAACACACATGTTATTCGATAAGGTTAAATTGTTTACATTCCTACAGAGGAAGATGACACTCATAACTCTTGAGAAATATATCTCTTTTAGGGCAGTTAGGGATATACATAGAGATTTTGATGTGATGATAACAAAAAATTGAGGGGTGAAAAAGAAATTGTATTGGGAGAAGAGGAAAGGGGTAGGCAGAATAGGGTAAATTATATCACAGGAAGAAGTGCAAAAGACCTATTATAGTGGAGTGAAAGAAGGGAATAAAGGTGAGCATTGTTTGAACCTTAATGGTATCATATTTGGCTCACAAAGGAAATAATATACACATTCAGTTGGATATAGAAATTTATCTTTATGTAGTAGGTTGAGAACGGGGAAGGAAAGGGTGGTGAAGCTGACAGAAGTGAGGACAGATTGAGAGAGGTGGTGATCAGAAGCAAAGCACTGCTGAGGAGGGACTGGATGAAAGGAAGGAGAAAAGTATAAATGGGGAAAACAGGATGGAGGGAAATGCACAGTTAGTAATCGATCCACATCCCATGTGAATAGGATGAACTCACCCATAAAACAGAAGCAGATAACAGAGTAGATTAAAAATCAGAATCCTACAATATGTTGTTTACAAGAAACACATCTGAAGCAGAGGGATATACATGGAGTAAAGGTAAAAGGCTGGAGCAGAATATATTATGCTTAAGCCTGAAGAAAAAAAAGCAGGGGTAACAATCCTGATCTCAGACAAAACAAAAGCAAAAATAGATCTAATTAAAAGAGATAAGAAGGAAAACTATATCTTGCCAAAAGGTACTATAGACAATGAAGTAATATCAGTACTAAATATATATGAACCAAATGGTACAGCATCCAAATTCTTAGAGAAGTTAAGTGAGTTACAGGAAGAAATAGAAAGCAAAACTATACTAGTGGGGAAACTTCCCCTCCCCCTCTCAGAACCACATAAATCCAACCACGAAATAAACAAGAAAAAAGTTAGGAGGTGAATAAGATTTTAGAATCCTTCTGGAGAAAACTGAATGGGAGTAGAAAAGAATATGCCTTTTTCTCAGCAGTAAATGGCACCTACACAGAAACTGACGAGGTATTAGAGCACAAAAAACTCACAATCAAGTGGATAAAGGGTAGAAATATTAAATGGATCCTTTTCAGACCATGATACAATAAAAATTACGTGTAATAAAGGGCCATGGAAAGATAGACTAAAAATTAATTGGAAACTAAATAATCTAATTCTAAAAAAATGAGTGTGTCAAGCAACAAAGAAAACAATCAAACAATCAAAGAAAATGCCAATAATGAGACAACATAACAAAATTTATGGGATGCAGCCAAAGCAGATCTTAGGGGAAATTTTATATCTCTAAACGTTTACATCAATAAAATAGAGAAAGAACAGATAAATAATTTGGTCATTCAACTAAAAATCTAGAAAAAGAACAAATTAAAAATTCCCAAATAAATGCCAAATTAGAAATTCTGAAAAATCAAAAGAAAGATGAAAAAATTAAACATAAGAAAACTATTGAAGAGCTGGTTTTGTAGGAAAATAACAACAAGTAAAGTAAATAAACCATTGGATAATTTGATTTAAAAAAGAAAACCAAATTACCAGTATCAAAAATAAAAAGAGTGAATCCACCACCAAAAAAGAGGAAATTAAAGCAATAATTAGGAGCCATTTTGCTCAAGTGTATGTCAATAATTTCTGACAATCTAAGTGAAATGGATGAATATTACAAAAATATAAATTGCCCAGATTAACAGAAGAGAAAAATGAAATACCTACACCCATTTTAGAAAAAAAAAATTGAATGAGCCATCAAGGAACTCCCTAAGAAAAAATTTCCAGGGCCAGATGCATTCCTATTAAAAATACTACAGAGCACAAGAACAAAGATAGTCTTCCTTAAAATGATAAGTAATTATCTATCCAAAACCATCAGCAAGCATAAGCTAGAAGCTTTCCCAATAAGATCAGGTGTGAAACAAAGATGCTATTATCCTATATTATATTAGAGATGTTAGCTTTAGCAACAAGAAAAGAGAAATTGAAGGAATTAGAAGAGGCAACGAGGAAACAAAACTATCACTCTTTATAGGTGATATGACAGTATATTTAGAGAATAAAGTAAAAAACTACTCGAAATAATTAAGAACTTTAGCAAAGTTGCAGAATATAAAATAAATCCACATAAATCAGCATTTCTATGTATTACCAACAAAACCCAGAAGCAAGATAGAGAAATTCCATTTAAAATAACTGTAGACAATATAAAATATTTGGGAGTCTACTTGTCAAGATAAACCCAGGAACTATACGAACACAATTACAACACACTTTTCACACAAATAAAATCAGATCTAAACAACAGGAAAAATGTCAATTGCTCATAGGCTGGCTGAGCCAATACAATTAAAATGACAATTCTTTCGAAATTAACTTACTAATTCAGTGCCATACCAATCAAACTACAAAAAATTTATTTTATAGAGCTAGAAAAAATAATAACAAAATTCATCTGGAAGAACAAAAGGTCGGGAATATCCAGGTAATTAACAAAAAAAAAAAACAAAAAAAAACAAAAGCAAAGGAAGGTGGCATACCCATACCAGATTTTAAACTGTGTTCTAAAATGGCAATCTTCAAAACTGCTTGGTACTGGTTAGGAAATAGAGTGGTAGATCAGTGGAATAGGTTAGGTACACAAGATACAATAGTCAATGACTATAGTAAGCCACTGTTTGATAAACCCCAAAACTTCAGCTTCTGGGTTAAGAACTCACCATATGACAAAAACTGCTGGGAAAATTTGAAAATAGTACAGAAGAAAGTAGGCATAGACCAACATTTCATCGTATACCAAAATAAGGTCAAAATGGGTACATGATTTGGACATAAAATGTTATACCATAAGCTAGAAAAGGAAGGAATAGTTTACCTGTCAGATCTATGGAGAACAGAAGAATTCATGACCAAACAAGGGATAGAGAACATTATGAAATGAAAAATGGATAATTTTGATTACATTAAATTAAAAAAATTTTGCAGAGACAAAACTAATGCAACCAAGATTAGAAGGAAAGCAGAAGACTAGGAAATAGTTTTTATAGCCAGTGTTTCTTTTTTTTATAGTAATTCTTTTTTCTTGCCTATGCTAAGACTGAATGCTATGCCTTGGAGATTTAGACACTTTTTTTTTTTTTTTTTTGCTTTATGGAGGAGGGGAAAGCAAGGCATTTGGGGTTAAGTGACTTGCCTAGTAAGTGTTAAGTGTCTGAAGACAGATTTGAATTCAGATCCTCCTGATGCTAGGGTAGGTGCTCTATTCACTGCACCCCCTAGCTGCCCTTAGCCAGTGTTTCTGATAAAGGACTCATTTCTAAAATATATAGAACTGAGTCAATATTTCTAAGAATACAAGTCATTCCCCAATTGATAAATGGTCAAAGGATATGAACAGGAAATTTTCAGATGAAGAAATTAAAGCTATCTATAGTCATATAAAAATGCTCTGAATCACTATCGACTAGAGTAATGGAAACTAAATGAACTCTGAGGTACCATATCACACCTATCAGATTAGCTAATGTGACAGAACAGAAAAATGATAAATATTGAAGATGCAGGAAAATTGAAGCACTAGTGTATTGTTGGTGGAATTGAGAATTGATCCAACCATTCTGGAGAGCAATTTGGAACTATGCTCCAAGGACCATCAAACTATGCATATCCTTTGATCTAGCAACGCCACTACTAGGTCTGTATCCTAAAGAGATCACAAAAAACACAATTACAAAATATTTTTCCCACACTAAATAGTCACATGAACAAAAATATTTATAGCATCTCTTTTTGTGGTGTCAAAGAATTGGAAATTGCTCATCAATTGGGAAATGGCTGAACAAATTGTGGTATATGAATGTAATGGAATACTACTGTGCTATAACAAATGATGAGCAGACAGATTTCAGAAAAACTCGGAAAGTCTTACGTGAACTAACACCGAGTGAAGTGAGCAGAATCAGAATAGCATTGTACACAGTAATAACAAAACTGTGTAATGATTAACTATGATAGCCTTAGCCCTTCTCAGCAATACAGTGATCTAAGACAGCTCCAAAAGACTCATAATGGAAAATGCTATCCACATCCAAAGAATGTGAATACAGATCAAAGCATACTCACTTTTTTTTGGTTTTGTTTTTTCTTTCTCATGGTTTTCCCCCATTCTCCTGATTCTTCTTGACTAATGTGGAAATATGTTTAATATAACTGTACATGTCTAAACTATATCAGATTGTTTACTGTCTTGGGCAGGGGAAGAGAGAAGAAGGGAGAAAAATTTGGAAGTCAAAATCTTATAAAAATGAATGTTGAAAACTGTCTTTACATGTAACTGGAAAAAATTAAATACTAACAAGTGAAAAAAATAAATACATCTAGGTATATATTATATATATATATATATATATGTATCACTAGAAGAACTGAAGCATATCAGGATTGAAGTTCTCACTATACATGAAGACAAAAGATGAAAGGAAACTGCAGCTAAAAGAAAGGATGCTTCTTGGAGAGACAAATAAAGGAAACAAGGCTTTAGGGAATATTTGATCATTTTATGTTACAGTGCTCATGGTAAGACCGCCATGAAGATAGTTCTAGCTTATATGCCAACATCTGTTACATAGGATAAAAAAATCAGAGAAATATTATGAAGAATTCAAAAAGAGACTCCAAATGAAACCAATACATACGTTAAATAATGGTAATTTCGAGGTAAAGGTGAACAATGAAATAAAAGCAAAAATATGTGGACAAACATTCAAGCATAAAAAATGATAAGCAAAGTCCTATAGACCTAAAAGAAGCCCAATGCCCAATACAGGATGGATGGTTTCTTTGAACAGAAAAGTCAGGAGGACGTGGGCGTGTTGAACCCCAAATAACACATGTAGCTCTCTATCCCTCTCGCCTCCTCCTCCAGACCCCTCCCAAGAATCCAATTCTATTTTAGTAGATAGCAAACACGTGGTTACTTGTGCTGGAGTCATTTTCAAATCATCTAGGGAGTCATACCATTGACCTATGAGCACAGAGATAAAAGTCAATACCATTTGGGAAAGAATTAAAAAATGAGAAGAAAAAATATATATGGCAACATATTTTGTTGGAGACAACTCTAATATGACCTTTTATACGAGCTAATAGCAACAGAAAAAAAACTGGAAATGGACAAAAGAATAAACCTCAAGATGGACTATCACCATTTCTTATAGCTCAGAGTCACTCTATCAGTACACACACACACACACACACACACACACACACACACACACACGTATTTGACAAAACACTTTAGCCAATGGGCAATGAATTAGGTCCAGAATCGAAAAGGAGGAGGAGAGTGCCAGCTGGCCTTTGAGAACGTGCAGAGCACTTTTAATGACCCCAAGCTTCTCCTAGAAAGAGAGACTCTTCTCTTTATGATTAATAGTGACCAGGGGATGTTGTACCCCTGGGAGCCATGGAATATGATCAGAGCGAGTTAAAGAACAACACAAGGACGATGAAGAGATAAATTTTGAGAGTGAGTAGGATATGATATATTATTAAGGAAGATTTCTATAGGTGAAGTAGTGCAAAGGATACCAAGAGGATAGGTCTGGAAAAGGAGATAAACCACTGATGTAGTGAGTGAGGGATAACCAATGGGCAGTCTCTGTGCTCCAGTGGCATTCACCTAGAAGGCTCTGAAGATATTGGGTAGACCCTTTGTCAGGAAATGATGGGAGGACTTGAATAAGAGTTAAATGGGATGAAAAGCCATGCAGGGTTGTGATCGGTACTGTTGGAAGGAGTGACCACATTAACAAGATCACAGCTCCACTGAAATATCAAAGCTCTGCAAAACAGCAACACGTGTCTTTCAAGAGATTGCCAATATTTTTTTCTTTTGGGGCAATTATATATAATCAGATCATATAGAACAAATATGATGTATTAAACATGTTAAGATGGAGGGAAAAGCCCTTATTACAATATTAATTTATAATTTTGCTGACTTGGTAGGAGATCAGTAGCTCTGATGAAGACCTGTATGTCAGAAATTTGAGCTCTTCAGTTGTGTCTGACTCTTCATGACCCCATTGGGGTTTTCTTGACAAACATACTGGAGTAGTTTGCTATTTCCTTCTTCAGCTCATTTTACAGATGAGGAAACTAAGCCAAACAGGGTGAAGTGCCTTGCCCAGGGTCATACAGCTAGTAAGTATCTGAGGCCAGATTTGATCTCAGGAATATCAGTCCTCCTGACTTTGGTCCAATATTTTGGCACTTTATCGACTGCATCATCTAGCTGTCCTAGAAATTTGAGTAGCTAGGCAAAAGAATACCAATAAAGCACACATGGGGGCTGTGCTGCTGGTGGTAGTAGTAGTGTGTGTGGGTATTAAGTCAATAAATGTGAGAATACTGCTACCGAACTGCCTCTCATTTCATGTTGATCATGGGCTCTCACCATTGTGATGGTTAGTGAGAAAGCTATAGGGCTATTATTGAACTCCTTAGGCCATAGTGCCCCTCACTATCAGCTCCCTCAGTATACAAAGGGTACCATATTGGCCTTATTGTATTTTATGACACATAACAGAATCATAGGGCAACCAAGTGGCAGAGTTGGTAGAGTGCTGGACCTGGAGCCAAGAAGAATCATCCCTCTGAGTTCAAATCTGTCCTCAGACCCTTACTAGCAGTTCATTTCATGCTGTTCGCCTCAGTTTCCTCATCTGTAAAATGAGCTGGAGAAGGAAATGGTAAACACTACAGTATCTTTGCCAAGAAAACTCAAAATGGGGCCACAAAGAATCAGACACAATAACAGAATCATAGCATTCAGGGGACAATTTTTATTTTGGGAAAAAAAAAAAGACATTCAAGGAAGAAACATTGGGTATATTGTTCCCTCTACAGAGAAATGTTTTTAATTGGGAAACAACCAGACGCTAAGCAGAAGCTGATGGAAGAGTCTAGAAAAAGACTGAACTAACCTATTAACTACCCATGAATTTAACTTAACCACCTTTAATCCAATCCACGGGATGTAAAAATTGACTCGCAGCTTAAAAAAAATCAATTTATGACATGGAGTTAGTTAAGCACAATTAACTAATGGGAACTTAAAATGTTTTAATGTACAGCTAAGAACTCCATATCTGTAATCTGTATTTCATCTATTTTTTCCAGATGAATTTTCTATGGTAAAAAATAGAGGGTAAGTATATATGCATTTGTGTGTGAAGACTCATGTTCATGCTTGGAGTAAGGAGAATGAAAAAGAGTTAACTCATTTTTGTAATTGCCAACTTTGAAAATACTATTTCATTAGGGCATCACGTTTAAAATAGCTTTCAATTTTAATGAAATTAAGCAGTGTATTCTTAATGATGATACTGATGTCACTGTAATTACACCTTAATATTGTATTAAAAGTACACTGATTTTTCCAATCACATTTTAACTCATATTTTATATTTTGTATTTAGTTCAGCAAGATATATAAGTAAAATTCTTTAAGTTGTGCACAGACGCAATCTTAGTTGCCTATAAAACTTTTATCCTGAAAATTTGTATATGGTTTTTATGGTGATGTTTATTGAAATCAATGTAGTGATGCCTTTACTAGTGAAAAGTCTCAGAGGTTTTATAAAGCAATGTGAATGACAGGTCCTCACTAAAAAAAAAAAGCAAACCATGCAACATGAAAACAAAGGCCTGTGGTCAGACTTAGCTCTGTGATGAATAGCCTCATTGTTGTTCTTCAGTCATTTCAGTCATGTCTGATCTTCATGACCCCATTTGGGGTTTTCTTGGCAAAGATACCAGAGTGGTTTGCCATTTCCTTCTCCAGTGCATTTTATAGATGAGGAAACTGGGACAAGCAGGGTTAAGTGACTTACTCAGGGTCTTGCAGCTAGTAAGTGTCTGAGGCCATATTTGAAGTCAGGAAGATGAGTCTTCCTAATTCCAAGCCTAGCACTGTGCCACTTAGCTGCCCGATGGGCAGCCTTACCATTTAAAAACAGTCTAATGTGGATTACAAATAACCCCAGACTGGCTGAGACAAAGTAATGAAAATATAACAGGTTTCTAGACATACTAACGTTTGCATTAAAAGGATACAGGTGTTAGGCGTCTCTATGTTGCTCTAAGAAGTGTGGTGTCTTCATAGGAAAGGCAGAGCACTAAAGTCGGGGCTCAGTTTCCCTATCTGCAAAACCAGGAGCCTAGACAAGGTGATCTTTATAGTCCTACTTCATTCTCTGATTGTCTCTGTGTTTGTAAATGGGCTTGAAAGGGTGAGACTGCAAAGGGTGAAGCAGGAGGTATAGTACAGTCGTGTCGTACTCAAGTGGAAACCAGAGCCATTGAGCCATACACAAAGGTCCCTTCAAGCTACATACTGACGTAGAAAACCAAAGATTAACATTATCTATGTTCTATTATTTTTCTTTTATTTTGTTTAATAATAACTTTAGCACTGGCAACTATTATAATTCCAAATTCCTCAATTTTAATCCCTTTCAAGGCTGTCTTTGGGCCATGTCTGAAACCTGTGATGTAGTGGGTAAAGTGCTGGACCTGGAGGTAAAAGGCCTGAGTTCAAATCTTGTCTCAGATCTTTACTACTTGGATGACTCTCGGCAATCACTTAATCTTTGTCTTCCTTACTTTTCTTACAGGTAAAATGGAAATACATAATAACAGCATCTGTATCCCAGGACTGTTCTGAGCATTCAATAAGATGATCTAGGTAAAGTGCTTTTCAAACCTGAAAATACTATACAAGTGTAAGCTCTTCAGCAGCAAACATTTTTAGAGACAGTGTACTCGGATAGCAAGAGGAAGCTGGAGAAGGAGAAGAGGAAAAGGCACCAAGGAAGGGAGAACAGAAAGGGTTCTACTGAACATTAGTCCTAAGCTCTACGCTATTGGAGAAAGGCTAGCTAGTTGAGGAAAAAAATTGTAATTAAAAAAAGACCTCCCAAATAACAGAAATATATTTTCTCTCCCTCCTACTCCTAAGCAGGAGGAGAGGGCGTGGAAGTCCTTGTAAAAAATATTCATAGTCAAGCAAAACAAATTCCACATACTCCATAGCCAAGAAATATAGATCTCCTTCTGAACTCAGCAAGATTTATTACCAGGAGTAATCCAGGGGAGTGGGTGAGCTGGGGTTTACGCAGCACCGAGGAGGGCATTTTCAACAAACCGCTTTCCACAGATGATCTAATTTGAGCCTTACAACAATCTTGTGAGGTATATACCACAGAAAGTGAATCTTGGAGAGGTTAAATAACGTGTGTGTAGTTATTTGGCTGGTGTTATTAGTGACAGGATTTGAACCCAAGTCTCTCCTGAGTCTAGATTTATCATTTTAAAGTCATTAGGCTATGTTGTCACTCGAGATTGATAGACTCTTATCACCTGCAAAATCTCAAAAGTGCCAAGTTCTAGGAATGAACCAGAGCGGGGTGAGGAACCTGTGGCCTTCTAGGTCCTTGGGTACAGCCTTTTGTCTGAGTCCAAGTTTTACAGAACAAATTCTTTTATTAAGGGGATTTATTCTGTTAAGTTTAGATTCAGTCAAAGGGTTGCACTTGAGGACCTAGGGGGCCACATGTGGCCTTGAGTCCAGCCCCTGCTGGATTCTTATGACCAGCAAGGATAACCCCCGCATTTTACAGATGAGAGGACTGAAGCCCAGAATATTTAAAGAAATTTGATTACATTTAGCTAAATTCAGACAAAAGCCTTCAATGGCAGATGTTGAAATCAGTATCCATGACCAAATACCCTTTCTCAGTGGAGATTCCCAGCATCACAGGAATGATATCAGAACTGCCCTTTTCCTTACTCAACTCAAGGTCGCACCACCCTACTCCAACATAAAAAACCCAACTTTGGTGATCTGAAATCTTCAGAAAAATAGAAAGTAGTTCTTCCTTACTAAGACACTGGTTACTTATGTATTTGAAATTTTGCAGTCTCTTATAGGAGTTGTCCTTAAACACTGAATTATGGGTAAGCTAGATACCAGGCAGCATTCCCTAAAAGATAATAAGACAATGACCTTAAGCTTCCTCCAGATCTATAGAGGGAAGAGACAATTTGAGTGTGGGAAAGTGAATCATTTTAGTGGTGCAGATTCCAAAAAAACTAAAAGATAGACAACAAGTAGATTGAAATACTCACATGTTACCTCGAAACCTACTTAGGTCATTATTTGGCTTCTCACATTCGATTATACTGGTGAACTTCAAGGGATTGAATACAGCATCCTGGAATTATAAAATTTTACATATTAGATATACTTGAGCAAAGAAAGAAAAAATTAAAAACAGAAATGATAATATTCCTCATCTAATATATTAATAAACATTTAGTTAATAAATAGCTAATAAGAATTTACTCGGCACCTACTATGTGTCAGACACACTGTGCTAAGCACTTTAGATACAACTATGAAAAAGACAGTTATCTGCTCTCAAAGAATAGCTAACCTAATGGGAAAGAGAACATACAAAAGAAATTTAAAAAGGGGTGGGGAGCATGGGGGGGATAAAGGAAGATACCTGGCATGGGGTGTGAGGGACGCAGGGCATGATGGAAAAGTTCAAAGGAGTGCAGCTGAGTGCAATAACAGTAGGTGCTTAATTAATGCTTCTTGATTTAAATTTACATTCACTGTCCTAAGTCACATCCAATTCTTTGTGACTCCATGGACTTGTCCATAGGGTTTTCTTGGCAAACATACTGAAATGGTTTGCTATTTCCTTCTCCAGTGTGTCACTACTTTACAGCTGAGGAACTGAGGCAAATAAATTGGGGTTAAGTGACTTGCCCAGAATCATACAACTACTAAGCATGAGGCCAGATCTGAACCCGATCTTCCGAGCCCAGTGCTCTATCTACTGCACCACCTAGCTCCCCAAGTTGACATCATTAGCAAATTTTCCATGAGCTGGGTTCTCCTTCCAAGCCATTTCTTTCCTAAATTAAATTCCCTCTCACAGTCACAGTATGGTTTTGCAGGTCGTATCTCTCTTCTTTGTAATACAGGATTTCAGAAAAATTCTTTCTTCAATATTTAAGCTCTGGATATATCTGCGTAGAATGACAAAAACTGTGCCTTGTTTTTGATAAACCTCTTTTTATCAGAATACTATACTATCTGGTACACACTCCAGACACACAACTAGAAAATAATAACTTACACGTTTTAAAGCCTGCAAAGCATTTTTACATATATTCCCTCAGATTTGGAGCTGGAAAGGCTAGACCTATTCCCGTCATTTTAGAGATTAGAAATCAGACCTAGGAGATAAAGAAACCTACTCCAGTTCACACAGGTGGTAAGAGGCAGAAACAGTATTCAATTCAAATCCATGTTTTTTAACTTTAAATTCAGTATTCTTTCCAAGGTACACAATCCTCAGTAGATGTGTATTTGTTTAAGCTGTCAGTATTTCTCCACCATTTTTTATGTACGTAGGTAAATACTTTTCCAAGCTTCGGCAATCTCATATGTGTTCTTTAAATTTCTCAGTGACTCCACTGCATAATAATCTAAATTTGTAGAGTTGGAAGGAATCTACAGAGTTCATCAAGTCCAAACTTGTGACATTTCCTAACTTGTTCCAGACAGGTAAATGTGGGGGTGGGATGGGAGGGAGTGGGGGATACTTCAAGTGGGAATGAGGAAAAAGGAGAAGGTTGTCTCTCTTCATTGTGGTTGCACGGCGTTTTCAATAAATCATCAGCCTTGGCAGGAAGGCCTGGGCTTAAGTTCCACCTGGACAATTATTAGCTATACATGCCCCTTTGAGCTCTGGACCGGTTTCCTCATCTGTGAAATGAATCAACTGGATAAAAATAACATGTCAGTCTCATGTTTCAAAGCTTACAAAGCATTTTTACATAGATTATCTCTGCTTTAGAGTTGGAAAGGCTATCACCTCCTCCAATCCCAACATTTTAGAGATTAGAAATCAGACCAGTGATTCTGAAGGTCCTGTACAGCTCAAAATCTATTATCCTATAATTCTAAAATCTGCTTGTTCTACCTCAAAACCCCCCAGAGGTGTCAAGTCCTGGGGATGAACCATACCACCAAAAATCTCCATGACAAGGGTAGAGTTCGGGGGTGAGAAACCTGGTGATATAACCAGACCAGGAATCAATTGCCTTTCAAAATATCCCTGGCAAATAATTTTTGTGGAAGGCCTTGAGATCTCTCAAATCTACAGAGAGGGTGGCAAGATAGGAGAGAAACCATGGAGGATGTTCAGAAGCAGTTTTCACACACTTGAAATAATGAAATTAAAGGGCCCTCAAAAGAAGGCTGTGATAAGTGGTCAGGACTACTGGAATTTGAGTCTGATAGAGCTATGGGTTCCATCACTTACAAATGGCACAACCTTGGACAGGTTATGAATCTCTGTCTTACTTGCTTCAGTTCCTTTTGGGGGAGAATATGACTTGAAAGAAAAATTCCAGGTTTTATATAATTTTCCTTTCAAATGAATTGTTAAAAAATGACTGATGGCTTTTAAAACTCTGCTCATTTCTTCCCATTATGTTGAGATAAACATGTTCACAGATTAACAATGGGGAAAATCTACTCTCTTTCTTCTCTGAATGTTGTCTCCGTTCTCAAATGGGGATTAAGACCACTTGCCCTGCGTGCCACAGTGCTGTCCTAAAGATGGAATGAAATAATGTACATGAAACTACTTAAACAACAAAATACTAGACAATTTATTGATTTTCTACCTTCTTTCATCCATAGGACAACCTACTGCAGTGTAAGTAAGCTAAAGGCCTACTTGGTACAATCAAGTATATTTTCTTTTGTTCTCTCTCTTCATAGTGCATTGTCAAAATTAAGTTTTCCATTGCTATGTGAATTTTATTCCATTCCTCAAAGTCCTTTCCTGATTCTGCGTTATTTTTCACATGGAATTTATGTTACTCAGCTTTGCTTATAAGGTCCTCTGTCTAGACATTTTCTAGCTTGTCCCGATACATTTGAAGACCCTATTGGTGAATGGGCCTTGAGTTTGCAATCTAGCAGAAAAGACATGATATATGTACACTGTCAGCAAAAATGTATCTATTTGCAAAATAGCTGTTGTATATACCTGCATGCAATCTCTGATAAATAGGCCTAGCTTTCAAATGCTTTGAAAAGTTCTTGATGATCTCTCTTATGATGGGTGGGCTTCAAGAAGCACTAATTGTGTGTTCTAAAAATTCTGCATATTTTATATCCATGGCAAATTGATAGAGTTTCACAGAATTTTATTTGTATAATAAATAGTAATTAATAGTAACCAACACTGTCGAGGGATAAAGTTGAGTCGATGATTGGAATGAAATTATTTTAACTCTGTAAATTTATTTCACTAGTCCTTTTGGTTTATGATGTGTGTGTGTATGTATGTGTGTATATGCACATACACACGCACACACATACATACACACACACATTCAGTATGAGATGATATTTGCTTGGGGAAAAAAATAATGAAAAAGGAAGCATGTAGTTAGTGAAACACATAAGGAACGCCAAGATTTCTGTGTTAGCCTAGAGACGTTGATCTAGTCTGGCAATTAAATATTTAGCATAAGATACCATTTCCTTAATTAGAGTTGAGGAATAATCACAAATAATTTGCTAAAGTCTGGAAAAGCAATCCTGCAGATGATAATTTCATTTCCCAATTGTTTCAACAAGCAGTCCATCCCAAATAAAATATTCAATTTAATTTTATTTAGGTTAATAATAGGGCTGGGGAAATATTTCTTTAAGGGTTCTCAGGTCAAATCTTCCTCTGAACTCTCTGCAACCACTTCTCTGTCACTAACACATTCTCCATTCTAGACCTCTTCCTTTAAAATTTTTTCTGTCTTCTTGAGTGCACTGGAACCCACCTCTTTCCAGAAGATCATCACATCCCTGGCCATCCTCTTCAGTTCTGATTTTTGCTTTTCTTGTTCATTCTTCCCACGCCATAACAAAAGGAAGAGTTGACATCCCTCTTGCTTTCACTGCCACCGCCTGGTCCTCAATTTACAATCGTCCTGTGGTCAGGAAGACCTGAGTTCAAACTTGACCTCAGACACTTACTAGCTGTGTGACTCTGGGCAAGTCACTTAACCTGTTTGCCTCAGTTCCCTCATCTGTAAAATGGAGATAATAATAGCACCTATCCTCAAGGTTTGTTGAGAGGATCAAATCAGACAATAATGGCTAAGTGTTAAGCCCAGTCCTTGGGCATCTATTTTCTGTCTTTCATGTTTCTGACTCTTTCCAAACTTCACCACCGTGACTCAGCTGCCTTCTCACCACCATGATCGCCCTCATCTCCTATTGGCGAGTTCCTTCTGGAGATCCACTATTTTGGAATGATCCCAGACTGACCAAACCTAATTCTTCTACTTGTGCATTTGACGCTATTCAGATTCACTATTCAACATGCCCTTCAAACTGGTACCCTCCTCCCCAGTTCAGCTACATTTTTTGTACTGCTTTCCCCCATTCGAATGTAAGCTTCTTGAAGGCAGGTGCTACCTTTTGTTTATGTGTGTATGCCTAGCACTTAGCATAGAGCGTGCCACATAATAAGAGCTTAATTAATGCTTATTATCTTGTCTTGTCAGTGACTGTCTCCATGTTCTCCCCTCTACTAGAATGTCAGGTCCTGGAAGGAAGACTCTGGTGTCATTATTGGATGAGAATTGGACTTTGAGTCAGGAGACCTTAGCTTTTCTACTCATTATTTTGCTGTCATTTTTCTGAGCCCGAAATTTGTCACCAGTGAAAAAGGGAACAATATCTCAGAAGGCTCTTGTATTTACCAACTGATAATGTTTTGTAATCATACAGAACTACAATCATTCAACAAATGTTATCATTTGTTTGAAATTAATAAGAGCATTTATATAGCACTTTAAGGTGTGTCAAGTACTTTACAAATATTATCCCCATTTTACACGTGAGCTGAGGCAGATAGAGGTTAAGTGACTTGCCCAGGGTCACACAGAAAATATCTGAGCTTAGATTTGAATTCAAATTTTCCTGACTCCCATCCTGGCCTTCCATTCACTGTACCACCCAGCATACTATTCAGAAGATTCACCCTGACTTTTGATCTCATTCTCATTTCTCTTTCAAGTTTTGTCACATTTTCTTCACTAAACTCTAGTCAAATTTCATTATCTTCGCTCATATACTTGTCATATATTGAATTTCTGAAAACCATAAAGTGATTAAAAATAATAGCAAACACACCCAAACATATATATCTGTGTGTATATTATATGTATATTATAATATGTCTTATATATAGATTAACATTAATCTTGGGTAGTTATTGTAACAGTATCACAAACAAGATTTTCTTAGACACATTGGCAAAAGTAACCATGTGTAACAAGTTTCTCAACAAGGTACAATGTATCAAGTATGTTTAAAAAACACAAACCTAACCACAAACAGTGATCCTTTCCACATCATGTGGGCATGGGACACTGTAGACCCACCAGATGGAAATCCATGTAAAAGGTTTTGACCCTCCCTTCATACCAGAAGAAGTTTGAATTTTTTCTGTTTCTTTAATGAGGTTTTGCACCCCCTACAATAATATACATATTTTTGTATATAATACTACACATATTTTTATGAGTATCTATATTTTTTTGTGTCACTTGCTGGCCTTTATGTGCCATCTGTGGCTTTGGCAAAACTCCCAAAAAATTCCTCTTTAATTTCTTATGCCCATGCAGGATATATCAAAACCAAGATGGAAAAAGTCACAATGTGGAAAAGATAACTGTATGAGAATATCAATAACTTCAAAGAGTATTTTCAAGTTTCTTTTAAAAAATTAAAAACTTATTATCTTAATTTTTTTTTTTACTGCAATGGGTTCATATCCTATTTCCTTAATTATACAAAAATTTCAGGAGTCTCATATTTATTTAAAGTTTTGTGAATTGTTCAATGATGGAGATATTTACTTTTTTTTTTTAATGAAGTATGGAACTCATAACTACATATTCCAGGACTTCCATGAAGGACGTGATTTCCAAAGCATACTAATGAAGTATGGTTAAAATATTCTCTCTGTTATTTTTTCTAAGAAAATGTACTTGACATGGCTCCGGAATGCTAGGACATTTTGTCTCTGAGACTGTAAATATTCCATTCATGACATTATGCAAATAATTATGTGATTTGGGACAGATCCAAATTTATGAAAAGAAAGCATCTCTCTTGCTCTGGCATTTGGGGCAATTTAATTAGCTCTATTTCAGAATAAAATCAACCATTTGATGTGCTGAATAAATAAATAAAAATATTTTTTTAGTTTCTAACTCAGTTGTATACATAATGCAATATTATATGCATGTGTGCATATATAATATGATATTATAATATATTCTATCTGATGTATAAACTACAACCTCAAAAAAAAAAAAAACCAACCCAAAACAGAGGCAAGTCTAAAAAGTAGAACAAAGTTAAACTGTCACAAAACCCATGCCCACAGGCAATGAGCAGACCCATTTCAATGATTCAAACACAGAGTAAATAAGAAATAAAGTAAAGTAGGAAAGGGCATCTACCCCCAAAGTCCTAATTCTACTGAAAATTGTATTCCATGGATCTGAGTAGAGAAGCCAGTCTCTTATCTCTTAATCTGTCCCCTTTAGGGTATACTGTGATTAAAGGTGGTGATTCACGGAAAAATCTGAATAAACTTCATCTGAGTAAAGTAAAAGTTGGCACTTTCTATGTTATTAGTCTAGGACCCAATGAAACCTGATTAACAGGTTAAAAACCTTTGTTTCAGGCTATGTCTTTAAAACTGAAATAAGAGAACTGTGATACAGTGTATCTGTTTATTTTGGCTCCTTTATCATTAGATGGGGTGGACTGGAAGGGTAAAAGACTATTAACTACAGTCAAAAGAATTCATTTGAATTTAGGGCATAACTCTAAAAACAACTTTAGAAATTAAAGAATTTCCGAGTATTGTTTTTAATACCAATAGGATGCTTGTTCTTCCTTCTTGATTTCACGTAGGGCAGCTAGGTGGTGACTTGTAGATTCCCATCTCTTTCAAGACTCTGATCAAGAACCTCCTTCTGTGTGGGGTCTTTCATAGGTCCCTCGAGATGCGAGATACTTCCCTCAATCATCATCTGTTTAACATATTTCTACATGAGTACAGGTCTCTCCTGGTCTCTAGGGGGCAGGAACTCTTTTGGTTTTGTGTTCTCAAAGTCAAGCACAGTAAATCTATAAAACAGCTATTTAATATATGCTTGCTGATTGACTAGGTGTATGTTTTACTATCTCTTTGTAACTCAAGTTTTAAGTCACTCAAAAGGCAATGTTGGGCACCTCTGTGGTCATTAATTGATGCAACATTACCAGTGAAGAATTATGCAAGAGAAGTAGCAACAGGAATATCATCGAAGAGATATATAACTAGAAAAGAGGGGGTGGGCAGTCAAGGAGTAGTAGCAAGAAAACATCAATGGGCGACTTGTATCCACCACTGGTACCCATGCCCTCAACACAGTAGGTGGATCCCCTGTGGGATTTATGGGAAGGCACAGACATGTGTCATGGAAGGAGGCATGACTGGGTTGTAAGCCACTGGAAGAAGAATCCAGTGTACTAATGTGATCCTAGATTCATCCAAATGTCAAAGTGTATTCCACATATTCTCCAAAGTATCTTGTTTGTTTGTTTAGTGGTTTAGTATCATTGGATAAAGAACCAGAAATGGCAATACAACAACCCATTTTACTATTCCCCAGAAATTAATCAATTAAAACCACCAGCAAGTATTAGTTGTTACATGTTAGGCACAAGGATGCAAGTGAAAGACAACAACAAATAGTCCTTGCCCTCAAGTTGCTTACATTTAGTTGGGGAAAAACCATAATTTAATTTAATACATAATTTAATTTAATATATAATATTTACTATAATATATTATATTGCATATATTACATTAATTTAATATATAATTTAATTTAAAATATATACAAAGTAAATCTAATTTAATTTCTTAAAGGGATTAGCTAGGTGGCTCAGTGGATAAGAATGCAAGGCCTGGAGTCAGGAAGACCTGAGTTCAAATTCAGTCTCAGACACTTATTAGCTGATTGACTCTGGGCAAGTAATTTAACCTCATTTGCCTCAGTTTCCTCATCTGTATAATGAGCTGGAGAAGAAAACAGCAAACCACTTTGGTATCATTGCTAACAAAACCCCAAGTGGGGACATGAAAAGTCAGATTCACTGAAACGACTGAACAACAGCAAAATTTCTAAAGGACATTGGCAACTGTGAAGCTTCTAGAGGTCTAGAAAGGGGTACTTGGGCTAAGCTTTGAAAGGACCTAGGAGTTTTAAGCAGAGGCAGATTTGTCTGTAAGACATAGGAGAAAGACTATGCAAAGTCGTAGAGTTAAGAGGTGCATAGTATATAAACAAGTTTGGTTAGAACATAAAATGTTTGAAGGGAAATAATGTTCAATTATTATAATGTTCAATGTGTTACTTTGATTTATTTTAATAACCTTGGAAAAGAGAATCAAATCTGCTTTTAGTTTGTAATACTTGAAAAGAAAACCAAGTGCTTTCATGTATGAACTTGCAATATTTGTACTACCTAACTTTATGCATAATAAACTTAAGAGAGACAATGCGTATAGAGATTCATAGATTCATAAGGACAAATTACTTATATGGGAGGAGAGATAAGAGAAACCAGAAGGACCAATTCTACCCATTAATACTAACTAGAAAAACAGTTCAAAATCCTGGGCTTATTGATGATAAAATAGTAGCATTGTCTTTATAAAGGATAAAGTGAGCGTGCATAAACTTGGAACTCAGGAAAATAATCATTTTACCTAACTCTACTTAGTCAATACCATCCCAATTAAATTACCAATTTTTTTTTACTAAGTTAGAAAAAAAAATGACAATTCATTTGGAAGAACAAAAGGTCAAGAATTTCAAAGAAACTAATGAAAAAAATGTAAAGGAAGGAGATTTAGCAGTACCAGCTCTTAAATTATATTATTAGGTAGTATTTATCAAAACTGTCTGGTACTGGCTAAGAAACAGAAAGGTAGATGAATGGAACAGAGCAGACATACAATATACAGTAATAAATTATTATGGTAGCCTCATGTTTGACAAATGTAAAGATTTAAGTTTTCGGAATGAGAATTCATTATTTGGTAAAAATTGTTTGGAAAGCAGGCATAAATTGGGCACAGAAACATATTACCTACCAGTGTTATGAATAAACACGAGATAGAGAGCATCGGGAGGTATAAAATGAGTCATTTTCAGTACATTAAATTTAAAAAGTTTTCCAAAAATAAAACCAATACAGCTAAAATTAGAAAGCAGAAAATGGGGGGGAGGGGAGGTTTATAGACGGTCTCTCAGATAATAGTCTCTCAGATAAAAGTCTCTCAGATAAAAGTCTCATTTTTCAAAGACATAAAGAACTTTGATAAAGGGTCAAAAGAGATGAACAGTATTTTGATGAAATCAAAACTATATATAATCACATAAAAATGCTCTAAATCACTATTGTGTAGAGAAATTCAAATTAAAATAACTTAGAGATATCATCTTACACCTATCAGACTGACCAAAATGACAAATGATTTTCAATTGAGAAATGGCTAAATAAGTGGTGGAATGATTGTGATGGAATACTACTGTTCTTGAGGAGCTGACTGATTTTTTTTTTTTTTTTTTTTTTTGCTTTTTGGAGGGGAAAGGCAAGGCAATTGAGGTTAAGTGACTTGTCCAAGGTCACACAGCTAGTAAATGTCAAGTATCTGAGGCTGGATTTGAACTCAGGTCCTCCTGACTCCAGGCCTGGTGCCTTATTCACTGTTCCACCTAGCTGTCCCAGAGCTGGTTGATTTTTTAAAAAAAAAAACATGGGAAGACTTACATGAAATAATGAAAAGTGAAATGAGCAGTATATCAAGAGAACATTGTACATAGTAACAGAAATATTGTTTTAAAAATCACTCTGAATGACTAATTCATCTTGAGTGTCATAAACACTCAAACCAGCTACAAAGGACCTATATGAAAGAAGATGCTGTCCACCTCCAGAAAAAGAACTGATAAATAGAAGTATGTTGAATACAGTTTTATAGGTATGTATACGTGTTTAATTGTAGCCTTCTATAGAGAAGGGTAGGGAGGGAAGGAGAAAAAACTGCACAGCACAGAATAAAAGAACTTAGATGGAAGCGCAGACAAGCAGGGTTACTTTGAAAACAACATGTAGTATTTATTACATGGTTTTTTTTTGTTAATTAAATAGTCTGAAATAGAAATTCATGGTTTTGTATTGAATCCTCTCTTTATGTGGTGCTGTGTATATGGAAATGTTCTTTAGTATTTTGTCTTTTTGTCTTTAAGCTCAAAATAAATTTAAAAACACTTTTAAAAAAATTAGCAGAGGGGCAGCTAGGTGGCACAGTGAATAGAGCACCAGCCCTGGACTCAGGAGGACCTGAGTTCAAATCCAGCTTTAGACACTTGACACACTTACTAGCTGTGTGACTTTGGGCAAGTCACTTAACCCCAACTGCCCTCCAAAAAGAAAAAAAAAGAAAAAAGAAAAAGAAATAAAAAAAATTAGCAGAGGGGAAAAAAAAGTACCAAAAAGCAAAAAAAATTAAAAACAAACCCCCACTCTTTGGATATCTTTGATATTTGGACCTTACTATCTGATGACTTGACCTGTGATCTACTTACTTTGATCTACATGCTGCTACGGGAGAGGATCAAGATGCAGAGAATGTAATATGAAACAAATTTTGATTTTTATCTCTCAGCCATTTTTTTCAAAGCAGTCCTCTCAGGATTGTTTGATGAAGTCTCCAGGGCTCCTTGCCCCACTGCAGACAGCAGTATAGCAAAGATTTAGCCTTGAACTTGCCCTTGGGGTTCCCTGATCTGAGAAAACTAATTGCGAAGACTCTTTTTCTGGAGCTTCTTGCAATGTTCCCATTTTCTAGGTATTTTACAGAAAGTATAATCCTTCTTTCAAATTGAAAGTGCTAAAAAGTAGGTATCTTGAGTGTTTTCCTTAGGCATCACTGCCAAATAATTGAGATCATTCAAGCAGACCATTATTTTCCAGTGAATTATTGAAATAATAAATAACTAGAACAGTCTTGTTTTTGCTTCCCTCTCCTCCACTCCTCCATTCAATTTGTGTTTCCAGAGCTCCTGGTATTGTGTGCTGAACTTAGATGCTCTGGGGATACAAGAGAAGTACAGGCAGTGCAGCCCTATTCCTGGAAAACAATGCTCTAAGTCAAAAATGATTCAAGATAAGCCTGTTTTCTTCTCTATTAAAACAGTGTTATAACTAGTAGGCTGCAATCCTAATCACTGTCTACTTGGTCGACTTTTAGCAGAAATCAATCCAAAGATCATATTTGATCAACTCTAAGTGATATGAAGCATGAAGTAGAAAAATTTTTGAAGTGTGTATGAAATCATAGGATTTTCATATTGAAAGAGACCTTAGAAGTCCAACCCAGGCGAGGGGGTGGAGGGGAGGGAGAGAGGGAGAGAGGGAGAAAGAGAGAGAGAAAGTAAGAGAATAAGCATTTATATAGTGCCTATGTGCCAGGCATTATGTTAAGCATCTTTAACAAACATTATCTCATTTAATCTTCACAAAAATGCTGCTGTTATTATTCTAATTTTACCATTGAGGAAACTGAAGCAAACAGGTTAAGTGATCTACCCAGGATCACACAACTAAGAAATGTCCTGAGGCCAAATTTGAACTCAGGTCTTCCTGATCCTGCACCTACTATTTGCCTCTACAACTGTCTCCCCTTCATTTTATAGATAAGAGCCAGAATAAACCAATGGTTTGCCCAAGACCATCTATCTAGTAAACAGTAACAGAATTAGCTCCTAATCCAGTACTCTTTCAACCATGTCAAGCTGCCTTAATTGATTTACAACATAGCAACTAATCAAATTATGATTTTATAATCACAGAATTATAACTATATAATAACTATCTCTCCCAATTCTACTTCTGAATTATAATTCATAATTCAAGTGGTCAGGCAGTGGTTATTGAGAGGCACAGTGAATGCTAAGATAGAGACATTATGGATCCTTCTCAGAGCCCATCTGGCATTGTGTTCAGTTCTGGGCACCATATTCTAGGAAAGGCAGAGACAAACTGCATTAGACCTTTACTATTGAGTAGTTATAATTACTTTCCCAGGAAACTTATTTCTTTTTTTGGACAGCTGCTAGAACTATTCTTCCTAATATCAAGTCTATAACTGTGGCACTCTCCACCTTCCACCCAATGTTTCTAGCTTTGCCTTCTGGGACCAAGCAGAGGTTAAGAGTTTTTTGTTTTTTTGTTTTTTTTTGTTTGTTTCTCCCCCCACATGAAAGCCCTCTACATACTTGGAAGACAGCTATTATGGTATGTTCCAACCCTTCTTGCCACTACCTCCCCTCCTCTTTCTACTCCCTCATCAAATATTTTATTATTCAGGATAAATAAACTCATTTAACTCATATTGCATGTGCTCCCATCCTCTCATCATCCTGGCTGACCTCTTCTGGATCTACTATAGCTTGTTAATGTTCTTCCGAAAATATAGCGCTTGAAAAATGGAACATAATACTTAAGCTGGTGTCTGATCAGATTTATCATCTCTGCATCCTGAGATCTCATTTGGGATTTTTTTTGGCTACCATATTACATTAAAATTATCTTAAGTTTGCAATCCACTAAAATCCTCAGGTCTTTTTTTTTTTTTTACCTTGAATTGTCATCGAGACATAGCTAATATGATACAATATTATAATCTGTGATGTAAAGCTTTTACTTTATTTCCTATTTCTGACTTTTTCTTCATGAGAAAAGTAAAAAAAGAAAAGGGTACCTTTATGAACATGAAGGTCATGACAGGATCTAAAATAAAAAATACTCAAGTGTTTTTGCTCAGTTAACTTTTTTATGAGAGTCATGAGCTTTATAAAGGCTCTGTTGGGAAGATTTTTACATGTATCTTTGGGCTTTTTCTTTTCTTGAACTTTTATTTTGATGAAGATCCCCTTTGTCTCCCTCTCCCCTTTCTCCATCTCCATTGAGAAACCAAGATGAAACAAAATTCCTGTTACAAATATGTATAGTCAAGCAAAACAAATTCCTATATTGTTCATGTCCCCCGTCCCACCTCCCTACCCCCCCCCTCCCCCGCCAAAGTCTCAATCTGCACTCTGAGCCCATCCCCTCCTGTTGGGATATGGATACCATGTTTTATCATGACTCTTCTAGAATTGAGATTGGTAACTGTGTTGATCAGGGTTTCTAAGGCTTTCAAGGTTGATTATCTTTACAACACTGTTGCTATTGTATCCATCTTTACTGTGTAAATTGTTATCCTGGTTCTCCTCGCTTTATATCAGTTGACAGAAGTCTTTCCAGTTTTTTCTGGAAGGTAGGAATCTTTGAGCAGATATAGATCTATTTGACAGCTTTCTAAGAAACCAAACCAAGGACATCCATTACGGTTTCCTTCCTCTCACTATAAAACTTCCTGAAACAAACATAATCACTAGGGATGAGATGTAGCCCCAATTTCTGCCTGAAAGTAAAGCTTTTTGCTTTCATAAATTTCTTGTCATTCTCACTCTAACATCTTCAATGTGCTCTGTAAAGCTACAAAAGCCTTATCTAGTTTTGAAAGGTATAAAATCAACCTCTACCTGCACTAAATTTTTTTTATTATCCTTTGTTGTTTCAGAGTTTCCTCACCTTAACTCCCTCTGCCTCTCAGATTACCTAGTTTCCTCCAAAGGTCAGTTCAAATGCTACTTTCTACATGGATCCTTTCCTCATGTCCTCGGCAGCTAATGTCTTCTGTCCTTGTCTATCACCTTTTATCTATCCAATGATCCTACATGGGTGACCTTGGGTAAGTCACTTAACCTCTCTGGTCCTCAGTTTCCTCACCTATAAAATGAAGGACATCTGTGGTCCCTTCCAGCCCTCAATCCTATGATCCTTGGAAGTGACATTTCCAACCTAAATGATGCTGTCATTTTTTCAGAGCTGCCTCCAGTGGCTGTTGTGGTTCATCCTTCCTTCTTGAAAAAGAACAATGCTATCAGGAGGGCAATGTCTTGACTTGTCCATGAATTGCATTTAATAGAAGCAGAGCTGGCAAGTCATCAGCCTTAGTCTCTTCTCCAGAGTCATCCAAAATCCAGTGGTCAGACAAACATCAAGACTACCTAGTAATGGCCTGCGATGTAGCAAATGACCTTGGCCTTTCCAAACTAAGGTCTTTCCCAGGCCTTATTTTGTCTAAGTCAACACCCATTCAATAGCTATGGGGTAGGGAAGAAGTAGGACAAAAGATGGCCTAATTTATCATCACAAAAATATCAGTCTGGTCAGAAGAGAAAACTACTGCTATTTATCTTTTTCTAAGTGACTGCTTAATTTCATAGTTGTCAGACAAGCTTCTCTGGTCTGATAATTATGTTTCTTTTCTTTTCTTTCTATAGTCTTTGTTCAGTTTAGATCGAGTCTCTCCATATTCCTCCAGGGGTGGGAAACCTGTGACCTCAACTTAACAAAAGAATTTGTTCTCTGCAGATGGAAGCCTTCCATTTCCTCTCCTTGTCTTTTGTGGTTTTGTTTTGTTTGTTCTTCCCATTAATTCTAATTCTTCCTTATATCATGACTAATGTAAAAATATGTTTAATATGAATGTATAAGTAGACCCTACTATCAGATTGGATGCCACCTTGGGGAGGGAGAAGAAGAGAGAGGGGGAGAAAAATGTAAAAGTCAAAATCTTATGGAAGTGAAGGTTGAAAACTAAAAATCAATTAATTAATTATAAAAAATAAAAATAAGTGTATTTAGTGATGAAAATAAAATTTACTTCATATCTGTTGAACCCATAAAAAAAAAGAATTTGTTCTCTTAAGTTTGGATTCAATCAAAGGGTTGTACTTGAGGACCTAGAGAGGGCCATATGTGACCTCACCCCTGCAAGTCTACAGTCTTAGAATACTGTAAGCGCAATAGACAATTGCTCAAGAGCTGGGGAGAGATATTAAACAGTGATGGGGTGTACCAAGGGAAGAGATTGGTGAAGGAGACTAAGGTATGGTCAGTTATATGTTGTCTGCTGGGGGAACAAGGAATCGTTTAGATACTACTACATGTAAATCTTTGCCATCAAAAATCAGAAAAGGTAAGGGCCCCTCCTTTTTAAAGAGTTTGTAATTTTGTGTAGGCAGAAACCTCCCACATATGGTAAAAGTCATCACCTAGTTCTTGGATTTTGGTTGCTTTTCCACAGCACTTCCTCAGTTTCCTGTGGTGTGAAGGATGGGATTTAGAAAGGCCAAGGAGACAGGAGAAAGGATTTCAAGTGGCAGGAACGTCATTGTGACACGGCAAAGGTGGGTGAAATCATGATCAGTTTGGAGGACTGGAAGAGTCCGGCCTGACTGGGGGAAAGAATTCTCATTGAGAAATACAGAAGAGAAAGTTCTAGAACAAGAGCGGAAAGGGGAAGGAAGGGAGGGAGATGTCAGACGAAAAAATTTAGATTTTATCTTGGAATCAGGAGCAATCATGAAGTACTTCTGGTTGTTTTGGTGGCTTACCTACCTCCAATCCCAGCTTTTGCCCTTCCCCAAAGAAAGGACTGAAGAAAGAAATGTTTAGGAAGGTTCATTGGGTGAAGGGAGAAAATGGGTGTAGGGATGCAGGACACACTTGCCTTCTATTGTGAAAATTCAGGCACAAGGGGATCAGAGCTTGGACTAGGAGTGTCAGTGAAAGGAGGAAGAATAACATGATCATGAAGGCCCCAAAAGGTCAATTAGTAGCTCTATAGTAATTTCTTTTGTGCAAATGAGGAATGAATAAGGCGGGGGTGGGGAAGAAGTTTATTAACTAATATGACATAGAACGGTAGTTAATTTTGTCTCAAGATATGATTTTATTTCAAAATCCATATCTGACAAAAGCAAAACTAATAAATCCTAATAAAATAGATGACACCAGTAATTTTCAAAGTTCACAGCCAAAGCAGTGGTGTGAAATGGTCAAAACTTTCCCTTTCCCCTTTCCCATCTGTCTGTCTCTGTTTCTCCTTCTCTCTTTCTATCTCTGTCTCTTTCTCTCTGTCAGGTATTCTGATCAAGATGGGGCTTAGGAATCTATCTAGCCTTTGAGTTTTATTCATTTTCCCATGCTGCATTTCTAAACCCTTGTTACAAAATTCAAGCTTCCGAAAGAAGGTAGTCTAAATTGGGAGGTTTACATTTTAGAAGGACTGGGAGGAAGAATGATAATTTAATACATGATTGAAAAATTATATTAAAAAAACAGCTAAAAGTTGCCTTTGAAATGAATTGAGCCAAATGGTACATAGAAACACATGTCTCCCCTGTGTAAGAAAGTTTCAATTATTTCCATAACTCCCAATTAGTATGAAATATTAATATAAGCTAACAGTTTGGCACAACTTCAAAGAAAGGTAAGGCAGTACCTTATTTCAATTTTTCAAGGATCCACAATTTTATTGATGCAGGTTGTCAAGGCCAATCACAAGTCAATAAAGTATAGAATATAAAATCATGAGTGTGGGGACTACTTAATTTTGATCTTTGTATTGCAACTGCCTAGTACACATGTGGTGCACAATAAATGCTTGTTGAATTGACTGGCATCCAACTATGGCCAATGCTATAAGGCCCTCCAAGTCACCTTCAAATCCTGTTGAGACAGGGAAAGATGGGGACACTGCATTGGTACAAATATGTTCAGTCATTTCAGCTGTGTCTGACATGGTCCCATTTGGGGTTTTCTCAGCAGGGATACTGGAGTGGTTCGCTATTTCCTTCTCCAATTCATTTTACAGATGAAGACATTGTGGGTTAAGTGATGGTCTTCCTGACTCCATACCCAGCACTCAAGCCTAAGAGAAATGATTATTTCTCTCATCTCAAAAACCATTTACTACTGGGGAGATCCAAGATTTTTTCCCTTCCTATTGCCTCATTCTCTACAAGGTCAAATCAGCATCTGAACAATAGAGCTCATAATAAGATTTAACATTCTTCTCAGTCTTGTTCAGACCTCACCCAAATGGGGAAGCCCATTGTGTTCTATTCAGGGTTGGGGGGGTGACAGAGGGGCGATTTGGATACTTTGTCTAGACTGCTTGAGGTCTGAGGGGCCCTGAATGACCAGAGCCTAAGCCCTTCATTAGAATAGGTCCACATCTCATTATAATATTCATACTCTCATTAATTGTTTACCAATCAGAGTTGATTTCCATCTGTAGGGAACATCGACTCTTCCAATGGCATAGAAGTGGGAAGAGGATGCCATGATCCCTCACAAGAGACAGCAAAATGACCAATTCTTTTATTAACTATTTGCTGACCATAGTTAAGAAAATGATTAATTACCCAGTAATTATGTCTCTCAAACTTTTTATACATCACAATCCATTGAGCCACTTAGTCCCCTAGAAAATATGGTACAACAGATAAAAGTAAATAAGAGTTCCATGGTATTAGGCATTGATCAGTTCACAAACCAAAGGAAAACAGACCAAGGGAACACACTTAAATATGGAAAACCAAACAGGAATGAAGCGCAACGCTTCAGGAAGGCCGGTGACAAATTGCAGTACGTCTGATGTAACGAGTCTGGAAACTGTCATTAGAAAAATAATTACAGAAAAATAAGCTGAGACTTAGCATGACAAAGATTTGTGGCTGACTCCCATCGTTTGAAGGCTTTGCAGGGTAGAGCTAGAAAAAAGGAATGTAAGTTTCAATGAGTTAGATTTCCATGGAATAGAAAGAAGAGCTTTCTAATATTTGGAACCATCTAATAATTGAATGGATTACCTTAAAAGTAGTGAGTTTTCTGTCAGTGGAAGTGTTTCTGCAGAGGCTTCATCCGGCAGGGCTACTTCTGGAAGGCTATCTATACTGGAAAGTAGTTTAGGCCAACATTTCTTAATTATTTTTTTGCCCAAGTTGCATCAAGCAACTTCATTGCAACCTTGGTTCTTAACACAAAGCATGCACACACTTTGCACTGTGCATGCCCTCACACTGATAGGGTTTAGGTTCTGGGAAACCCCTTGAATCTTCCTATTGAAAGAAGCATTTGTCTGAGGCCATAAGCCTTTCATTATAGCTAGGCCCAAATCTTTTACTTTTAACCTAGCCTAGCCCTCCATTGTCTGTCATCTCCAGGTAGCCTTCGGCTATTTCCCACCCTTAATCCCATTTCTGGAGTCTAACTTCAGTCCTCTTTAAGATCCTCCTTAGACTCCTCCTTAAGACCTTCCCCAAACCCCTTTTCTAGACCACCTCTAGATCCCTCCCACAGTCTTTCTGTATATAAGATTCAACTTGCCTCCATGAAGGGGGCTGAGATTCAGTCTAGCTCAAACTTAGTCTGTGCCAGACTGTTTTGACCCACTTGTCAATACAAGTGTCAAAAAATACTTAGACTCCTTAAGAGTCTACCCATTATGGCAAATCGTTAATAAACTTGTTTTACTTTGACTGAGAGAAGGCTTGAGTCAAATTCATTTGGCAGGACCCGGCATGTCAATATTTTGGGGTCTCGAGCATCTCTAAACCCCTAAACCTCAACAACACCACTCAATGTCAACAAATGCTGTTGAAACACGAAACAGGGTCACAAGTGGAAAAAGTTTAAGAAGCCCTAGTTTAACTCTTTGCCCTGGTGCCCTCAAAAAGAGATTAGGGAATGTGCCTCTCTTATTCTGATAGAGAATTAGGGGGTTTAGGGAAAGTGGAGAGGAAGAGGAGGAGAGAATGGGCATAAAATGCTACATGTATTTGGTCTTGTTTAACTTTTGTGTAACTGTGATATAAAATCAAAAAGCATTCTTTTTATTAAAAAAACAACAACCCTGGTTTAGACTATTAAAACACTTTCCAATTCTCAGATTCTTTGAGTTGATCAGAAAATTACAAACTGCTGGAATTTAAGCAATTTCTCATGTCTCTGTGTAATCCCATGAGATAGCTCATAATTAGGGGCAGAGTATTAAAATGGCTTTTTTGGTGACTGCTTTTACTTGTCACTTACACTAAAATACACCTACTTTCATGAATGTAGAACAGGAAGTTTTAACCTTTTGTATGTTATAATAGATCCTTGTGGCAGTCTATTGAAACCTATGGATGGATCTATTCTCAGAATAATATTTTTAAACGCATAAAATAAAGGCAACCAACTACATTAAGATAGTTATTAAAATATTTTTATCAAAACAAGTATATGGACCCAAAGCAAAAAAGAATCCTACTTGAGAAGCTTCTCTTCACATTGTGAGCTCTGTCCTACTTTATCAACAAGGTTTCCAGATTTATGTACTGATTCAAATATTCTATGTGGCAGCATTCTCTAAATGGAATCTGAGCAACCCTCATCAAGATGCTGTTACCACACTATCTATACATTTGGGAAGCTGGAAAACAGCATGCATGCGTGCATGAAAACATATGGTGAGCTGTGGAAATGAATTAGAGCAGCCTAGCTGGTGTTTCCTTGTCTCTCTGTGACTGGGAGAGAGATACAATTCCCACATAATTGTTCAAATGATGTCAAAATCCTCTGAACGCTGGAAAGGACAAGGAGGGTGTCAATTAGTTTCTAAATTTAGAGGGTGGCTAAAGATTTCAGCAGATAATAAGAAATTTTTCACTTTGTGCTGCTAATTTTCCTCACCAATTTTAATGGAAGATTCTTACAGCATGTTATATGAGGAGCAGGTACTGAAGCCAAATGCAATTGCTTATAAAATAGCCATCCTCTAGAAAATACAATATGGTTGGAATTATCCACACCTATTTTTACCATAGGAAAAGGGCAAATTATTTATCTAAATAGTAATTGCTATTCCACCTGCATCCATTCCATTTTTGACAAAATAAAATGCCCCTTGAGAGGAGAGTTTCTATTTAATCCCTACTATTTCTCAAGGTAGATCAGACCAGTCTCTTACAACCCCTAATGAGTACCCTGCTCATTACTGTTGCTCTGCTAGCCTGTCTTAACCCAGAATATCTTGTCATGACTACCCAGATATACAAATTTTATGGTATTTTTGAAGATCTAGTTCAAATTCAACCACCTACAGGAAATTTTTCCTTATTTCTGTAAGCCTTCTTGAGTTGCCATTCTTTTCAATTCTGCCAACAATTACAGTCTAATAAAAATACTAAGTAGTCTAACAAGGCAGCTAGATGGCGCAGTGGAGTACCAGGCTTGGAGTCAGGAAGACCTGACTTCAAATGTGACCTCACACACTATTAGCTGTGTGACCCTAGGCAAGTGACTTAACCCTACTTGCTTCAGTTTCCCCATCTGTCAAACAAGCTGGAGAAGGAAATGGAAAACCACCCCATTATCTCTGTAAAGACAATCCCAAATGGGCTCACAGAGAGTCAGACATTATTGAAACAATTGAACAACGATATAATCTAATACAGTGGTTCTCACCTGTGGCTTATGTTCAGTTTGTAACAATGTATCCTGCATATCAGACATTTACATTACAATTCATAACAGTAGCAAAATTACAGTTATGAAGTAGCAATAGAAATAATTTTATGGTTGGGGGTCACCACAACATGAGGAACCTTATTAAAGGGTCGTGGCATTAGGAAGGCTAAGAACCACTGATCTAATATGTGCCATTATCTTGCAGTATAATTTTCTTATATTTTAGGTATACTAGTCTTTGAGGATAAGAAACATGCCTTAAACTTTGTTTATAGTGCTTAGAACTTATTGAATCATAGATTATAGGTACAGAAACTAGTATGTCTTATTCAGGGTCACAGAGATATTAAGTGTGTGAGGCAAGATTTGAACCCAGGTCCAAGTCTCTGTCTTCTGTACCACAATGACTTGACTGATGACAAGTTTCCACAATTCAGTTTGTGGACTAAAGGCTGACAGAGCAGGAATCCACTTTACTTAGACTCCCAGAAGGTACCTACGTTGCTAAGGATCCTTGTCTTCATAACCAAAGTCCTAATTCTTACGTGAAAGTACTCTTTAAAAAAACACTGCATTGGTCTGTCGATGGAAGGAAGTAAGAGAGATGCTTCTTGCACAGCCATGGAGCAGACATCCCAACATAAAGCTCCCCTCCAAACTTATGTGAGATTCCTGAAAGGAGGGAATCAGGCGTTTGGGGTTGGAGCTCCAGCGGTTCAGCTTATTTTGGGCCATGAAGCTAATGATAGAGCAATGCAGTTTATCTCCTGCCTGCTTAAGTCAGTGGCTTACATGGAAATTGGCTTTGGCTCAACTTGAACAAGATAAAGGCAAAGTAGGCATGGGAAAATATGTCAGGAATATGAGAGAGGGAAGCTTTGACCCACTTTCTCTAAGCTTCACAACATTGGAATGCTCTTGAATGAAAAGTTGTTTCTTTTCCAGTTTAGAATTAGCATAGCCTGGAGTGGTAGCAGGATAGTTAGGTGGTGCAGTGGTCCAGCACTAGGTTGGAATCAGGAAGACTCATCTTCATAGTTCAAATCTGGCCTCAGACACTCACTAGCTGGGTGATCCTGGGCAAGTCACTTGACCTTGTTTGCCTCAGTTTCCTCATCTATAAAATGAGGTAAGGAAATGGCAAAACACTGCAGTATCTTTGCCAGAAAACCCCAAATGAGATCGCAATAAGTTGGACATGATTAAACAACTCAACAACAATTACATGACCTGAGATAATAATAATTTATATAGTTCTTAATTTAAATAGCATTTAATTAATTAAATAGTATTTAACATTTGAAAAGCACTCTATATACATTAGGCTTTTCTTTTTAGTTCAACAAGAAGTACAAATATTATTATCTCCATTTTACAGTTAAGGAAACTGAGGCCCATAAAGGTTAATTGATGTCTACAGTTACAGTGTTAATTGACTGTCCACAGTCACAGAACTCATGAGGATAGATGGTGGCTTTCCAACCAAGGCATTCCTGACTTCAGCACCAAAACTCCATCTGCTATGCCATGTAAATTCTAGATACTATTATTACTGTTATTTCTATGCTCTTGATTTTTGTGAAGTCAGAACGTATGGCCCATACAAATCCCTTACCTTAACTTACACCCATTTTCTTATGTTCTCTCTCAAAATAATTCATGATACTTTTTTTTTCAAATCAAAAGAAAAATGTATTTTCAGAAATAAACTTTATGTCATATGTTTTGTTCACCTAATATTTTTTCTCTATTTTCTTTACCCAATATTCTTTCTTCATCTGACCTACAAAAAACCTGAATTATGTACGTGATCATGATACTTTCAATAGATCTTGTTAGCAATGGTGGTGTGGTGAGCAAGTAGGAAGCACTGGCTACCAATCAGTTCTGTTCACCACTGCCCCTCCTGTACAACCCTATGTGATTTGGATTCCTCTTCCTTTCTGGTGTGACCTTCCCTCCAGTCCCTCCCTAGGTCCTTCCTTTCACGCCAGGCCCACCAAAAAAAAAAAAAATTGGAATATTCACCTCTATACTAGCTCAGCATGTCCCAATACCCACTAGCTACTAACTCAATACCCTAGATGAGTTCTACTCAAAGTATTCACTGTGCCCTGGGAATCTGCAAATAAATATATCTATAACTCCCTAGATCTGAGCCCCCAAACCGAAGATCTCATAGTCTAAAAGACCATATTTTAAAATCACTCTCACTTCCAGCCCTCCAATGGGCTCCCTTCTCTTCTGCATAAAAAGTTGAGCGAAAACAGTTTACCAATATGGGTGGTTAAACAGCTTTTGTCATATTTGCTGCCTTTATGAGACAAAGACATGCTCAAACACAGAGAATTAAACAAACATAACAACAGAAAGAAGCCTCTCCTGCCCCTCCCCCAATAAAACCAAACCAGCCACAGAAATCTTGGCACTGACCCTTTTCCTCCTCCTTCCCCTTTTTTCTACCTAGCCTCTCTTGAGAGAGGGGAGAAAAAAGAAGGGAAATGAAAAAAATCAGTAGGATCTTCCCACAGCCCGAAGAGCAGCTCTTTCTCCTGTCCCTTCCCTTCCCCCTCCTCCTCTTGCTTTTTCTTCCTCTTAAGTTCAAAGAATGGTGGGAGCTAGCTAATGAGTCACAACTCACATCAGAGCCCAGGCAAACTTCCTGGGGGTCAAAGAGGAAGGTTTTTGAGATTATCTACCCCAAACAAACTATATCTATCTCTTGTATCCACATGTCCTCAGCCAACACCAAGGCCAAGGGAGACTTGCCCAAGACAGCTTCTCACATAAGAATAACAGTTATTTTACCAGTGTTATTTACCTCTAAACAATTTTTCTCATTATTGAAATTATTTCTAACCTTTTTTAACCTTTCTTCAGCAAGTTTAGTCAAAGGATAGAACTGAAGGGCAGATTTTACAATTCTAAGGCATTTCAGAGATGATCCAGTCCAACTCCCATGTTTTAGACAAGATGAGCAAACCGGGAGCAGCTAAGGGGCACAGTGCAGATAGAGCACCAGGCTTGGAGTTGGGAAGACGTGAATTGGGGTGTGACCTCAGACACTAGCTGTGTGACCCTGGGCAAGTCATTTTACCCTGTTTGCCTCAGTTTCCTCATCTGTAAGATGAGTTGGAGAAAGAAATGGCAAACCACTCCAGTGTCTCTGCCAAGAAAAGGTGTCACAAAGCAAAGTCGACAACAACAAAAACTGTAGTTTAGAGCGGTCAGATGGTTGACTTGAGATCAGTCAGCCAGTCGCTGTGACAGTCAGGCCTTCTAACTCCCATTCAACACTTTCTCAGTCTTTGTCATTTCTAAACTCTCCTTGATTTCGTCCCATTCATGGCCTAGAGCAGTTACGTGTTTGCTTCTAAAATGAATTTAAAGAATCCACTTTGACTTAGAAGTAAGATTAATTGATGCCTAAAAGGAAAGTCAGGAAAATTCCCATGATGCTGGGTCATTAAGTGCAGTTTGCAGAGGTACCAGGCCACTGTCGTTCCTCATCCTGTATCAAAGCACAGATACAGACCTGCCCACCACATTAGTTTGACCCTCTTAAGCACATTTAGTATCATGCAGATTCCTGGTTGTGTTTCTTCCACACAAGTCTCAAGAGCTTTACTGTATCTTAGCAGACTGTGCCCCAAAACTCATAATCTCCCAGGACTTCTTCTGGAGAAGCGCCCCTTTATTTGGCATACAGAAGGGTAGCAGTGAGCAGGCAGCTGCCCTCTGAGTCAGAAAAACCTGAGTTCAAATTGCAGCTCTGACTCATATTGGTTACGTGACCCGGGGAAAGTCACTGAAACCTTTTAGCGCACACTGACAGCTTTCTAAGAGAATAAGTTGTAGAGCAGGGCTCGATACAGAATGGGAAACCTAGTTCCCATACCAATGAAATCACAATGTACAACAAAACAAACCCACAGAACAATGCAAATCAGACTTGAAATATATATGGATCACCGTTGTTCAGTTGTTTTTATTCTGTCTGACCCCATTTGGGGTTTTCTGGGCAAAGATACTGGAGCGGTTTGACATGTCCTTCTCCAGTTCATTTTACAGATGAGGAAACTGAGGCAAACAGGGTCAAGTGACTTGCCCAGGGTCCCACAGCTCCTGTCTGAGGCTGCATCTCAATTCAGGTTTTCCTGATTCCCAGCCCAGGACTCTATCCATAGAGCCACCCCAGCTGCTCTATAAGCATTGACCAATAGTGAGAAAATTTTAACTCAGATACAAATAGTATGATGTTAAAAAGGTTTGAGACATAGTTTCTGGATTAGTTAGTAGTTTTATCAGTAATACCAACAGGTTATTAATAAAAGGATGGTCATTTTCTTGCAGCAAAGACAATCCTGATTGCAGACTCAGTTTAGAAACCCTATAAAACAGCAGGCGACCCATCAAGTAGTACTCGAATCTAACTGGTTACCGCGGCTGGAGGTGGGCTGCATTAAAATGAAGGGCTGAATATCGCATGGAGGTAGAAAGTGTACCAGACTACCCATAGCTTTAGACTATCCATTCAAAGAACGTATACCCCTGGGACAGAGCAATTACCTCTACTCAGAGATAACCCAGCTGTACCAGACCACTCTCAGCCTTAGCCAGTCTAGACAAAAAGAATATCTCCACCCAAGTTTGAGTAGAACAGAACGGACCATCCTAGATTAAATTCCTAGCAAAGTCGAGGAGCAGGGTCTGACCAAGATTGGGGAGCATCAGGGAATCTCATTATCAGTCATGTCCTTTAAGAAAAACTAGACTTAAGTCAGGACTTTGGAAGAAGAGAGGGAAAGCTCTGGATCTCCCCCAAGTTATTGGTTATTAATAGATCATTTCTCACAACAGCAAATCACACAGTTTCTTGAAAGGGGAATCAATTCGATTTGCTAATAAATCACTGCACCACAGTCCGGCAAGGAAGACTCAAGCATAAAAGTGCGAGGACAGGACGAGGGCCAGGTTTCCTGAGGAAGAGAACACATGCCTTAAAAACACAGGCAGCCAGGTGATACAGTGCAGAGAAAGCTGGATTTAAAGTCAGGAAGATCTGAGTTCAAATCCTGCCTCGGAAACTTAAGCATAGCCCAGGGGTGGAGAACCCGTGGGCTAGAGGCCACATGTGGCCCTCTAGGTCCTCAAGTGTGGCCCTTTGACTCCAAACTTCCAGAACAAATCTGTTTAACCTCTCAGCCTCAGTTTCTTCATCTGTAAAATGGACAAAATAACAGCACCTGTCTCACAGGGTTGCTATAAGGATCCGATGAGATGCCTTATTTTCTGCAAGTCCTAAAGCATTACATAAAAGCTAGTTGCTAGTATTATCGTTTCTATTAATATTTTTTCTACCATGGCCCACTGCTTGTAGTTTGTGACAGCTGCCTAGGACACTGACAAGCCAAGTGGCAGAGGCAGGATTTAAGCCCAGGTCTTCCCGAGTCCAGGGTCAGCTCGCTACGGCCTGTTCCATGCTAACCTAGCATTTTTATATCTCACAATCACATATGTGGAAATATAGGGTTTTTTCTTTCTGTTTGGAGGCAGGGAAGGTAGGGCAATTGGGGTTAAGTGACTTGCCCAAGGTCACACAACTAGTTTTTGTGTTAAGTGTCTGAGACTGGATTTGAACTCAGGTCCTCCTGACTCCAGGGCTGTGCTCGATTCACTGCACCACCTAGCCGCTCCTAAATATACATATTTATACATATGCAGAAGAATTCATGGGCGGCTAAGTAGGACAATAAGTAAAACACTGGGCCTGGAATCAGGAGATTCCTCTCTCCCCATATATCGGACATCAGCTGAAATCAGCTGGCTGACTACTGCACTTTTTAAGATTTGCAGGTGACCCAAAGCTATTTAAGAGCCTAGATGATACAGGCGTGACCTAAAAAGACTATGCCAGGCTTACTGGATGAGACAAAATAAGAAAATGCAACATGGAAACATGTAAGAGCCTACATTTTGGCTAAAAACAAAGTCAACAGTAACATCAACAGGTGGGGAAACGTGGCTGGAGAACAATTTTCCTTCAAAACAGCGGTCCTCAACCTGTGGGTCGTGACCCCTCTGGGGGTTGAACGACCCTTTCACAGGGGTCGCAGAGGTCGCCTAAGACCATCGGAAAACACATATTTCCGATGGTCTTAGGAACTGAGACACTGCTGCTCTGTCCATCTCCAGGCGGGTCCGCCCACATGCAGATATGCCCACATACGAGTATTACAGGGTCGCGACATTAGGAAGGTTGAGAACCACTGCTTTAAAAGATATGGTGGTCGGAGGATAGATTTAGAAGGTTAGTGGTGTAATGATTCAAAAAGTAGTAGGATTTTGTACTTCATTAAGAGAGAAAAAGTGTCCAGGAGTAGAGAGGTAGGGGATAAAGCTGGCACACTCTGCCATGGGCAGACTGCGCACGAAGTATGACCTTTAGTTACAGGTGCTGCTGTGTATAAAGAAAATAGACTGAGATTATGCCATATGAGGTAAAGCTGAAGTAACTGAAGCCTTAGAGGAATATAATTTTTTGTTTAGACATAACTCTTCATGAGTCCATTTGGGGTTTCCTTGGCAAAGATACTGGAATGGTCTGCCATTCCCTCCTTCAGCTCACTTTACAGATGAAGACATTAAGGAAAACAGGGTTTAGTGACTTGCCCAGGCTCACACAGCTAGTAAGCGCCTGAAGCCAGATCTGAACTCACTAAACTTAGTATTGCTCACTCCAGGCCTGGCACTCTTGTCCATTGCACCACCCAGCTGCTGGAGAAACACAAAAGCTCTCATCAAATATCAGCAGAGCTACAGTGTGAAACAAAGATTACACTTTTGCTTGGACTCAAAAGGCGGAAGTAGGTGCAATGAGTAGAAGTTTGTTTCAGAGAGATTTTTAGCTTTATTTGAGGGAAAATCTTCCTGACAACTGGAACTGTACAAAAAGGAAATGAGATGTCTTGGGAGGTGTCCAGTCCCTTATTGCTTGTCTTCAGACAGAAGAGAAAGGGAAGAGGAGCAGAAGGAGGGGAAGGGGAGGGGAGATGAGGGGAAGGAGCATTGCAATAGGGTGTTATTTAAACAGAAAGAAAAGGTGGTTAAAAGTCAGAACACTGAAGTACAAATCTGGACCTTGCCTTGTATTGTCCTGTGAGCTAATGGACTGCAAAGGTCTTGCAAAAGTCCCAGAGAGGGGAACAATATCTTGATGATGCCCTCCAGAAAGGCAAGAATAATTTTCTTGAGTCTTAGTGGGGCTTGGGTACCAACCTTTGTGTATTTCTTTTTTTTTGGGGGGGGGGTGATGGGAGGAGGTAAGTGAAATAAAAATTTATCTATATTTGATATCTTGTTAACCTGACTGTTTTTAGGGGGAACTGAAAGTTCTTTTAAAGAATCTGATATGTAGATTCCCAGGGTGTCCCTAAGTGGGGAGCTAAAGCCAGTGAGATTTTTTTTTTAAGAGATTAACACAGGAATTCTGAACAGGTCTTTGTGTCATCAGAGATGCTCTGATGCCATGGTCCATATCCGGCTTCCTTTCCCACCTATGTGAATACCCATGCACACTAAGCATAGGAAAGCTTACTGCTGCATTTATCATTGAGTTTCTGCTCTAAAATGATACCATACCAATTTACATTTTTAAATTCTGTGCTGTGAACGTTCCCCAAGGCTCCATGGCAAAGGAGGCAGTTTTCACAATTTAATAAACAAACAACACCTGGCAGAGAGCTGGTGGCCATGTGCAGAAAAACACTGAGATTTCCCTCTCAGTCACACTTGGGGAGAACTAGTAAAGATGCATAAGAAAAGCCAGAATACAGTGTCAGAATACCTCCAAAGAGGATTAAGTTCAAATATAACGAAAATAATACTGTGGGTTAAAGAGAACGTCCAAATGGGGAAAGAAAGCTTATACTATCATGACCAACAAATAATGAGAAGGTACTTCACACAAAGCAGAAATTTTCCCAAGAGGTTATTGGAGGAAATAACCCAAAACCAAACGTAGTTCAGGAGGCAGGTGTCAATCTCTCTTACTCTGTGTTATTAAATATGGCCCATGCAGGCTGACTTTCCGAATATTCATTCATAAATTCCCAGCTCACATAACTGAGTCTTAATGACCTAATTCTGTATCATTATTCAAAAGGAACCTGCCCAAGGAAAGAGCTATTTTGGTGCAAGAATTATTTTTGCTTATAGATCATTAATTACTTGCCAGAGAGCTGGAGGCAAAGGGTAATTTAAAGATAAGGAATTTTGAGCTGCAATAAATTACACATGAATCAGAAATGGAAATAAAGAATCTCTGAAATCAGTACCCAGGTACATACTTAGTCAATTTGAAAGGACTGATCTGCTGTGGGAAGCAAGAACTGCTCTATCGCTTTATAAAAAGGGAAGGACAGAATGTCATATAATCAAAATTTCAACTTCTGAGGAAAGAACAAGAAAAACAAAGGATGTGACTATATAATTTCTCTATTGCAGAACAGGCGGAGGAAATTCAAAGGGACTGTCTTTTTATCAAGGTCGAGGACCACTCGGTAATTTTGCAGCAACCCAACAAAAAGGCTCGCAAAGAACGTTACAAATATTATCTCACTTTTATCTTCCCCACAACCCCGGGACATAGATGCTATTATCTCATTTTACAGAAAAGGAAACTGAGGCAGACATAGGTTAGCGGTCTTCTTGAGGGCAACACAGTAAGTATTTGAGGCTGCATTTGAACTCAGCTCTTGCTGACATCAAGCCCAATTATCTAATCCCCAGTACCTTGCCCAAGGTCACACAATTAGTAAGTGTCCAGTGTCTGAGGTTGGATTTGAACTCCGGTCCTCCTGACTTCAGGGCTGGTACTCTATTCACTGCGCCACCTAGCGGCCCCTGTTTGTATTTATTTATTTGCTGCCAAGCTCTCTTAACACCTCAAAGATGCCCAGGGACTGCTGATTTTTAAGAATCCGGGGGCCTTGCTGTTTTGGCCCTCAAGACTGAAAATTTCCCTTTTTAAAACTTCAGATTTCCTCCTCATTTAGCCTTTTAGGCTTTATCATCAGAGTCTAAGAATGACTTCAGTGGTAATATCGGTGTGAGGTTTGCTCTGGGTTTCAGATTTCAATAATGTCACAGACTAATAGTTTTGGTCTTACTATGCAATTTGGGGCCTAGCTAACAGCCAAGAATGAATGATTCCAGAGCAGGATTACTGACCCCCACCAACCCCCCAATGCCAGTGAATTTTGTGTAGGTAGGATGGGGGGGGGGGGGGGGTGTGTCCAAAGTGAGTTCAGACTGATTTCTGTTCCACAAGCCTCCCACTGCTTGATTGGTACAGTAATGAGAGAAGGCAAGGGAATCAACCTTAAATGCCTAAGTTGCAGCTTATTTTTATTTTCTTCTAAGCCATCTAAGCTTACTCTGAAAAAATGAATCCTCTAATATTGGATGAAACATCTCTGGGGAAATCCTCCAGAAAGAATCGACACCTAATAATGAAATCAAAGGGAAGCAAATGCAGCCTCTTTGTCTGCTGAGCTCAGCAAAGAGCTTATAGGATTTCAGGGCAATAGAGATAGATTTTGTTTAACAGCCACTAGAAGATTATAGGCTATATCTTTCCTTCCTCTGCAGAATACCCGCCAACAAAGGCAATATGTGAAAAAAAAATGTTCCATTTAAAAATCAGGAATTTCCATTTAAAATCTTACCACCTGATCTCTCTCAAATCTGAAATAGCAACCATATCATTTCCCTAAAGGATATTTACTTACCTTACCCTACTTACTAAGTGTGGTTTGTTTGTTTTTCAAAAAAATAAGACTCATTTGGAAGCTACAAAAGTCACAAAAGCCCACATACAACTCTGCATTTACATCGATTCACAATGACTTTAAGACATACCAATAAAGCTTTTTAACTATCACTGGAGATCGAAAATATAGTCATTTTGCAAAGAAGCAAAAAGAATTCAATTCGGATGAAGTATTTTGTCTGCAAAGGTCATAAATCCAATAGGTGCCGTTTTTTGAACACTCCTGTATCCTGCCTGCCTACACACACACACACACACACACACACGTAAACATCGGTATATATACACACAAACTTCTAAACCCAAAGCAGGTGGAAGCTAAGGTGGAATAGTGAATAGAGTGTTAGATTCATAATCAGAAAAATCTGAATTCAAATCCATACTCTCAGACACTTTCTAGCAGTGTGACCCTGGCTGAGCAAAACACTTAATCTCTGACTGCCTGTTTCCTCACCTGTTAAATGAAGAAAAAAGCAACCCATAGGGTTGGTCTGAGAATCAAATGAGATGTTTGTAAAGTGCTTTATTAACATTAAAGTTTATATGAATGTAAGCTTTTATTATACATCTACATACTTCGTATGCTATTTATATATACCTATATATGAAAATATTTCAATGAGGCTTAGTTAATTTCAAATAGAAATTTTATACTACTTTCTGCAGCATTTAAATGGAATTGTAATTGAAAATATACACACAAAGCTGCATTTTGTTTCAGATGGTTTTTTTGAATTTACAGAACAGAATATAGAGCACATATTCTCACTGTACATATGAAGAGCTTTGATATGCGAGTGGAACCAGAGGATACCAAGCCAGCAATTAGGTATGCCCTTGTGAGACTCAAATTCACGGCTCGGCTACCCTACTAAGGATCTAATACAACATTCTTGCAGGAAGTTTTAATACAGAGTGATTCCATTAGACAAAATCTGTAGCAAAAGGGCCATCATTCACACAGTAATAATATGAGTCATCTGAAAGATGAAGGAAGGGGTGGAGTGAGAGGTATATTTGCAGCAGGAATCCAGGACCCTCAGTGTGAGACATGGAGCAACCCTGGGGGCTCTGAGAGCACCTTGTCTGGCCTAGAACTAGCCCTCCCTACTATACACTTCTGGGCCCCCCAGCTCCAAACTGTACCCTTCCCCCATACTCCTTCAAGCTCTCTTTGAAGTGTGGTTTCTCATCTTGAACTGTAAATTTCTTGCGGGCAAAGACTGCTTGACCAATAGTATTGCTTAGCACAGTGGTTCTCAACCTTCCTAATGCTGCAACCCTTTAATACAGTTCCTCATGTTGTAGGTGACCCCCAATCATAAAAACTGTTTTTGTTGCTACTTCATAACTGTAATTTTGCTACTGTTATGAATCTGATATGCAGGACGTATTTTCATTGTTACAAACTGAACATAACCCACAGGTTGAGAATCGCTGGCCTTTAGCATCTACTTATAAACCCTACTCTCATTAGAAACAAAAAAAAATCCCAAACATTTCCTTTGAAGTAAGTGTGTGACACTCTCTTTATTGCTTAAACAGAGCACAGCCTAAAACACATCCGAAATTAATATTTTATTAATATGCAGCCTCATCTGCTTATACAGATTGATTTTGCAAGACTTCCCCCAACCAGGCAGCATGGATTTACTATATACATTTTTTCCACATTAACACATGCAGAAATTTAAATTCTGAGCAGCATTAGCCCTCAGAACAGAATTACCCACAGCTTCATTTCCAAGCCAAGGAAGGGGCAGTTCCATTTTCAGTATTTATGAACTCAGGGACTTCTATAACAACTCAGTAATTAACAATTTCATTCACCTCAATGAGGAATATGACTGGATTGTTCTGGCAATAGTTGGCTAAGAGAGCAGGGGAGGAAGGATTGAAGAACTACAGCACCCAGGTGTAGGCACCAATGAAGTCGGCTTTTAGGCAACATGTTAACCAAGTATCAGATAAATGAACATGTTGGACTTTTCTTTTTTTAAGAATGTAATTCTAAGAGCCGGTTCATTTCATCCTTCCTATCCATTCAGAGATAGTGTAGTAATGGTAGCTTGGACCAGTTTTGACCTATTCTATTCATTACATGGACACTGACCTCCATAAATAGAGCTTAGGTGGTGCAGTGGATTGAGTGCTGGATTTGGAGTCAGGAAGACTCATCTTCCTGAGTTCAAATCTGGTCTGAGACATTTACTGGCTGTGAGACTCCAGTTAAGTCACCTAACTCTGCTTGCCTCAGTTTCCTCATTTGGAAAATGAGCTGGAGAAGGAAATGGAAAACCACTGCAGTGGCTTTACCAAGAAAACCCTAAATAGGGTCACAAGGAGTCAATACGACTGAAATGACTGAACAAGAACAAAAAATGATTTAGCTGTTAAGTCCTAGGGCATTTGCTTCCTCAGTGACTATCCCAGGACCACACACAGCTGGTAAAGAGAGTCAGGGTCTGGGGGCTGGGATTCAAACTCAGGTCTATCTGACTGGCCTAATCATAGCCAAAAAGTCTTTTTCCTCTTCTAACATTCTCATCACTAGTCCTCTCTAAAGTTTCCTAACACATCCTCCTTCTTTCTTTCAGTTTCTCCAATGACCCTAAATAGGCTTCTTTCAGGTTGGAGGTTAAAACTAAAACCCTGGAGAAATAGTCATCAGAATCATAGAGTTCAAGGGGGAAAGGGCCCTGGAAGCCATTGAGTCTAGCTTCCTCATTTTACAGATGAAGATGCAGAGGCACAGAAAGGCGAAGCAAGTTAGCCCAGAGTCAGTCAGTAAGTGTTCCAAATAGCATTTGAACCTACTTCTACCAGAGTCCAAGTCCAGCATTCTCACTCTCTTGTTTTCCCTTTTACTCAGTTTATAGGAAATTTCCTAAGCAAAGCCATTTCATTGCTATGTCTTAATATTGCTAGTACTGAGTTTTAGAGACAAAGTCACTCAGAACTGGAATGGGGTGAAAGGCAGAGTGACATACTGGATTTTTGTTGTTGGGTCATTTCAGTCTTGTCTGTCTCTTCATGACCCCATTTTGGGGTTTTCTTGGCAGAGGTACTAGAGTGGTTTTCCATTTCCTTCTCCAGCTTTTTTCATAGAAAAGAAAACTGAGACAAACAGGGTTAAGTGATTTGCCCAGAGTCACTGAGCAAATAAGTGTCTGAGGTTGGATTTGAACTCAGGAAAATGAGTCTTACTAATTCCAAGTCCAGTGCTACCTAGCTGTCCTACATAGAGAGCAGATATCATCTTGGACTTTGAGTCAGAAAGATCTGATTCTACTTCTACCTGACATCCTCTCACTATGTAACCTTGAGCAAAATACTTAACTTTTCCAAGCCTTAGTCTCCTTATTTGGAAAAGGCAGATGATGCTTTTAGGATCTAATACAGATTTATTGTGAGACTCAAATAAGATAAATGTATATAAAGTGCTTGCAAGCTTCAAAGTAGTGTATAAATATCAGTTATGGCTATTAACACCATCATCATCATCAGAAGCTCACCTGGAGTCATTCAGGGGCAGGAAACCTGGGGCCTGGAGGCCTCAAGCGGGGCCCTCTGATGAAAGCCCTGGAAGTTTAGATTCTTTAGCACTTGAAGACCTAGAGGGCCAGTGTGGCCAGAAGGCTGCAGGTTCCCCACCCCTGCTTTAGATCTTTGATGATAAAGTTTCAAAGTTATTCTTGATGCCACAGCTAACAATTCTAATCCGCCCCTTCCTCAGGTGTTTATAGCTATCTGGCAAAAGTCAAGGAAGAGGAGAGAGAAGGAGACAGAGAAAGAAAGAGAGAGAGAGAGAGAGAGAGAGAGAGAGAGAGAGAGAGAGAGAGAGAGGAGTGCCCTATAGGTGGATTTGATGACCTCCTGCCTTTGGGAGGGCAAAATGCCGACTCCTTTTGGAGAAGTGATAATTAATTTCAGAGACACCCTAGCTTTAATGCCTCTCATCAACAATAAGCCTTTCCTCTTTGCTATCCAGGTCTGTCGGTCCTATATAGTGTCATGCTGTACTACAGAACAGGAGGACATTTTATGGGAGAGGGAAATGACAAATTTATCCTTGCTTGGAAAATGAAGCTGCCGCAGTGCAGGCTGAGGCAGGAAGAAGCCAGGCTTGTAGAGGTTGGAGGTGGTGCCAAGACGATGGGGATGTGGAAAAGAGAAGCCTGGAGCATTCCACTCCATCTAAGGAGTCACAAAGAGAACATCACCCCCCTCCCCAAGTTCTGGGTCAGATACACAATTTCCCTAATCCTAAACATATTCTTGGAGGTGCTATATTTCTACTTTTACTACCACTGGCAAACACTTCTCTCTGCTTTTCATAATGAAATATGAACTGAGAAACAAAGAAAAAACAAAAGTGAGAGCTAGTAAAAGTCACTTCCTCTTCTGGGTAGCAACTTGGGAGCTGAGCTGCCTTTTTTTTTTTTTTTCAGTCTAAGGGAAATAATTTAGATTGGAGAGTTTCCCTCCTGGCATTAAAGAGGAATATTTACTTCCATGGATCCTGATTTAATTTGTGAAATCTGCCACCGAACACTCCCCATGGTCTCATTCTTTTCTATGCAACCACAATTCAATGGGTTTTTTGGTTTTAGGAGGCAAAGTGAGCGGTAGCCCAGTGGCAGATCCTCGTCACTCTCTTAGTCCTCTGTCTCTGGGGAATGTTCATGGTTGGCTAAACTCCCCCAAGCCCAAATTCCTGATCCCTGACAAGCCTCCTCCCCAGCCAGAGGAGGGAGAGGAGAATTTAAATTCCACTAATCTAGTAGGTTTGCAGTGATTAGAGTGATAAAGCTCTCATCAATGAGGGATAATTACTTTCCACACTTCCAATGCAAATTTAAAATGTGTTACTTGAAGAAAAGTAAATTGTGTCAAAGCAGGGAATAGGCCCAAGAAAAGCCTTCAGCAATCTTTGCCCATGTACTCAGCCTGTGTGACTTCCAGGTGTTCAGAAGCTTAAAAAGCGGCTTTCCTCAGCCAGGTTTCCACATTTAACTGCTAAGAAGGACTTCGATTTCATCAGCCATGAATCATGAGCTCAGTTCATTAAAAACTGAGAAAAGGGGTAAAAAATAAAAAGAAAACTTTTAAGCCACATAAGTACTTTCAACTTCTTTGTCTGACAGTCCGGAGCCCTTCACAAGCTGCCTTTCCAAGCTTCTGTGAAAGGGACCTTGGAGGCTACCTATCTAGTCCAACTCTTTCTTACCGATGAAGAAACTGAGTCTGAGAGTGGTTAAACGGTCCTCCAAGGGTCACACACTTAAGTGTTGGCCAAGATTAGACCTCTGGTTCTTCTGCACAAATAGCCTCTCCACTGCGGTAGGTACACTTGGCTGCCTCTCACGTTACTCTCCCTCGGGCACCGTGCTTCCCGCATGAAACTGTCCACCCAGCTACTTCTGGCCTCTTCTTCACTCAGTACAGCACAACAGACATCCCCAGGTCTCTTTATCTTTCAACACACACACACACACACACACACACACACACACACAAACACACACACAACCATTTACTTTACCCTTCTTTCCCCTCAAACTTTCTCTCATTCTCTTTATCTAAACAACTTCCTCTTTTTTGCCACTGCCAACCAACTTGAAAGACTTGTCTAGACTTCTTGCCTATGCTCTCACCACCTTCACTTCCCCAGCCCTTGCACTCTGACTTCAGACCCTACCATTCTTCTATTGTTGTTGTTCAGTCACGTCTGTCTCTTCGTGACCCCACAGACCATGCTGTCCATGCTGTTTTCTTGGCAAAGATACTGGAGTGAGTGGCTTGCCATTTCCTTCTCCAGCAGATTAAGGAAAACAGAGGAAGTGACTTGCTCAGGGTCACACAGCTAGTTAAATGTCTGTGGCCTGATTGAGCTCAGGTCTTCCTGACTATAGGCCCAGGGCTCTACCCACTGAGCCACTCTGCTGCATTCTTCTGCAATTATTCCCTAATAGCTAAATCCTAGGGTCTTTTCTCAGTCACACAATGATAGCGTTCTTGAGTTGGAAGGGGCTTCAGCAGCATTCTAGCCCTCAGTCCCTACCTGAAAATAAAGACTTAGCATGATAACATTAGACAAGTGCTCCTGTAGGTTTTACTCGAAGACCTCCAGGAGGAACCTGCTACTTCCACAGGCAGACTGTACATCTGGAGGCTTCTGTTAGGAAGTTTCCCCTAACATTAAAATGAAATTTCCCTCTCTGAAATTTCCTCCCAATGAATGCTCCTGCTTCTGTCTTCTGGCGCCAAAACAGAAAAGTCTAATGACTGACAGATTGAAATACTTAAAGACAGCCATGAACGTCCTCTCAGTCTTCTCTTCTCTAGACTAAATATAGCTACTTCCTTCATCTAGTTCTTGGATGACCTACATTTCAGGCCCGTCACCACACTGGCTGCTCTCTGGATGCTCTCCAGTCTATGTCTATGTGTCGCCCTGAGCTGAACCTGATAATCCAGATGTGGTCTGATCATACTTGAGTAGAGAGGGGCTGCCACCTTCTTTTTTCTGGAATCCACAATCATATTCATCTCCATTCTCCACAGAGTCCACAACCACATTCATTTAGCTTGAGTCAGCTTCCTAAAATGCCAAGATCTCAACCACACCCTCCTCCTGGACACTCTTCTTGGAGTCAGGAAAATCTGGTTCCAAATCCTGTCTCATACATTTATTAATTATAAGACAATGAGTAAGTCATTTAATCATCCTGGGCTACAGTTTCTGTGTTTGTAAAGTGGGAATAACAGTATTTACCTTACAGAATTGAAATGAGGAACAAAGGAGAAAAAACAAAAAGGTCAACTATCATCTCTCCACAGATGGCTCCCACATCCCATATCTGTATCTTCAACCTGAATCTCTCTCCTGAACCACAGACCCTGCTTCCAGCTGTCTTCTTGATCTTTCTACCAACCAGCATCTCAAACTCCAGTTATCCAAAGTAGAACTTATTTCTTTCCCCAAACATACTTCTTGAAGTTTCCCATACTGTACCACCATCTTTTTAATCACCTTGGTTCCATAATTCCAGATTCATCCCTACATCTAAACAATTGCCCAAGTCTTCCTGATCTTACCTCCAAAACGTACATCAATTCCCCTTTCTTCCCCCAACATGGATACCACCCTAGCTCAGGTCCCTATCATTTCTTACTCAAACTGCTCTATTAACCTCCCTATTGGTCCCCATATTTCTATTCTCCTCTGTCTTCAATCTGTTCTTTACATCAGCTGCAAAAATAATCTTCCGAAAGCAATGTCAAACAAAGCCCCTTCCCTATTCAAAAACCTTCCATTTCTCATCCTCAAAATTAAGCCCCTTTACTGTCTGGCTCTAATCCATCTTTCTAGTCTTAATTGATATCACCAGTCTTCCGGCCAAATCGGAATGCGAGCTTTTTGCAGAACTTCATGTCTCATCTCCTGCCATTGTGCATTTTCTTCCTTTTTTTTTTTTTTTTGCTTTTTGGAGGTGGAAGGCAGGGTAATTGGGGTTAAGTGACTTGCCCAAGGTCATACAGCTAGTAAGGGTTTTTTTTTCCAGTGTCTGAGGTCACATTTGAACTCAGGTCCTCCTGACTTCAGGGTCTGTGCTCTATTCACTGTACCACCTAGCCTCTCCCGCCACTGTCCATTTTCACAAGCTGTTCCTCATATTTGGAATTCATCTTCCTCCTCATCTACATCTCTAAGAACCTTGTGTTTCCTTCTGAGGCTCAGGTGCCAACGCCTCCAAGGAACCCAGCTGTTACTGTTTTCTCCCTTAGCAAACGATGCTAGACTCTATATACATCATCAGTCCTAAACAGGATGCCACATTGAGGGAAGGAATAACCACATTCTTGTCCCTTTATCCCTGGTGTTCAATACAATGCCTTACACATAACAGGCATTTAATAAATGACCACTGAATTGTCTTGATTCTAGCTCCAAACCTGGGAGGGCAGAATCAGGTCCAAAATTGTGCCTCCTCTCCTCCCCCTCCCCCACCTTCCCCAAGCCCCACCTCCAGCGTAGTGCTCTGGTGTATATTAATTAGTAGGTGTATATTAAATGTGTTTGTTGAAAGAACAAATGAGTGAGCAAATGGTATAAAGGGCCCATTCTCTTTTCTTCTGCTTTTTCCTCTCTTTATTTGTTTCCTTCCCCTCCCCCCCCAAATATCACTCCTGAACAGGTAGTTCTAGGGTCAGCCTGCAGTCTAGGTGCCAAAGGAAGTAGGGTGCTGGGTTAATGATCTCCAAAAGGACTAGTTAGTTTTGCTCTGTTCTCTGGCCACAGACTGCATCCCTAGCTCCCAATCAGCTGTCTCAAAAATGCAGAGGGAATTTGCCAATGGAAATCTTTCCATGCAACTGGGAAAATAACTCATAGGATCACAAAATCTCAAGAGTCAGAAAGGACTTCGGAGGTCAGCTATTCCAAGCCTGAATTCCAATGCCTGAATAAGAATCTCTAACAAGTGATCCTTGAGCCTTAGCTTGAAGAATACCTTCCTTGAGGGAGACCCACCTCCTCACAAAGGTGCCCAACATTCTTCCTTTAACCATCTCAAGTTATAAGGGAGATTTAACTCATGCCAAGCCTAAATTTACCTCTTGGTAACTACCACTCATTACTTGTGATGAAGGATGGAGGACAGGAATATTCTTTTCCTAGAGGAGGGATACCAAATGATGCCACATGGTCACTCCCACGCAGCCAGTCCCCTTGCTAAAAAGAAACAATGCAAGCAAGCTGCTTTGGCTTTGAACAGAAGATTAATCTAGAAAGGAAATAACAGTAAGGAGATGCTACTCTCCACAACCATAACCAACTTCCTCTGGCAGGAATGGGAAAAACACTGATTTACCCAGAAACTGAGGGTTTACTCAAGCACAATTCTGCAAGTAATTTTTTTACCCCAGTCAAAGGTTTTGAAGACAAACAATTTAGGATATTTAAAAAATGTGAATGCTGAGATGAATATAACAGTTAACCAAGGGATTCACTTCTAGATAAAAAATAAAACAAAAAAAAAAACCCTATATTTAGAGCACTGGGCTAAGGGCTAGTTATATAGGACACAGTCAGATCTATGCCAAGAGAGGCAACATGGTAGGGTGGGCAGAAGAGAAGGGAACAAACTTTTTTAATGCCTTCTACATGCAAGACACTGTGTTAAATGTTTTACGAATATCTCATAGGGCAGTTGTTATCCAGCTTTTTGGTCTTAGGAACCCTTCATATTCTTTTTGTTTTGTTTTGTATTTTGGAGTGGGGAAGGCAAGGCAATTGGGGTTAAGTGACTTGCTCAAGGTAACACAACTAGTTAAATGTCAAGTGTCTTGAGGCCAGATTTGAACTCAGGTCCTCCTGTCTTCAGGACTGGTGCTGTATTCACTGTGCCACCTAGCTGCCCCAAGCCCCTTTATATTCTTAAAAATTACTACACACTCCCCAAAGGACTTTTGTTTATGTGAGCTACATATATCAATGTTTACCATATCAGAAAATAAAATGTATTCATATTATTATGGAAATAGTTTTGACCTTCCTTGTCGACTATGAAAAATGGTCTTAGAAACCTCTTGGTTTCTTTGAGAACCAATGTTTAGTGGGTAGAGTATTGACCCTGGCCTCAGGGATGCCTGGATTCCAAAATGCCCCACCCCAGCCATGTACGAGCTGGGTCATGCTGACCACACCATATGATGTTTCAGGGCCCCAGTTTCCTATCTGAAAAATGAGTGGGCTAGACTCAGTGAATTCTGATGCCCATTCCAGCTTTAAATCTATGATTCTAATTATTCAGATTTCCAAATGACTAATGTCCTAGTCCCCGAAATCAATTTTCCAAGGAACTTAAAGTGATTAATATCCAGGATGTAGGAAATAAAAGAACGTTTGATTCGTAATTAAAATATCTAAGTCTCGACTCTGCCACTTGGACAATACTTAGTGTCTAGAGGTCTCAATTTCTTCATGTGTAAAATGGGAAAAAAATGGGAATATTCTGTTGTGAGAAAAGTGCTGTATAAACTGTAAGGTATTAGCTCAAAGCTAGTTATAATTATCTTTAATATTGCCTCATATTATTACTCAAATTCAACTCAACAAACATTTATTACATACCTCTCCTGTTCAGAAGGATGTGTTAGGTTCTTGGTGAGATACAAAGAGAGGTAAGACACAGCCCCTATTCTTGCAGAGCTAATAAGTATTTAGTAAACACTTGCTACCTGAGAAGAATGTTAAGCATTGGGGATTTAAAGAGAAAAGCAAGAATCTCTCAAGGAGCTCACATTCTAACTGGAGAAAACAACATACATGGGGAGGTTTGGCTGCAGAGCAGACAGAAAGGCCCAGTGGTCCTGAGGTTCATCAAGAGCCGGGGTTCCTTAGGGTACACTTCTTGCTCAGATGGCAAGGCCCTGAGGGGACTGAAGGATACAGAGGTATGGCAGATGGTGACTGGAGGGCTTCCATCTTCCCTGAAGGATTGCTGTTGGTGGTTTTCTGCTCATCTAAGCAATAAGGACAGCAATATCTGCCCAATAAGGGACCTTTAGGGACTCAGCCCACCACCACTGGAAATCTGGGAGTGGGTTTGAGCACTGGATTCTGGGTTTTTTCCTGTAGGACTGGGGGTAGGGAAACAGCATCCAGAGAAGAAGAGGAAAGGAGAAAGGAACTTTGGCAGGAAGGTTGTGGCGAAAGGGTACCTGCACCACTACAATCCAATGGCTGTGGTTGATAGTAGAGAAGGAAGTGATACAACACAAACATAAAAATAATACAAGATATAGTATGAAAGTACACAAAAGAGGTACCAGAAAGTACAAGATGACATCTAAGAAAGAAAAGTGGAAGTATTAGAAAATCCTCAAGGCAACAAACTGAAGAGCATAGTAATGAAACCACCATACTGTACTACCAGATCATCACCCCAAACCTGGACTGCTGCGGAAGCCTGCTGGTTGGTTTCCTCGTCTCCAACCTCTCCCCATTCCAGTTCATCCTCGACACCACTGGACCATGTCACCCCACAATTTAATAAACTCCAGTGCATTCAAAGCCCTTGATAACCCGTCCTTCTCCTACTTTTCTAGTCTTTTTCCATATTACTCATGTAATCCCAGTCCCCAAATCCACTGGTATGGGACTCTTTCCTTAGTGGTGGAGACCAATGTCCCAGCCTGAATGGGAGAGAGACTTCTTCAGTGCCCCTGGAGATGGTCTTTGAATATTTTTCAAGTTTCAAGTCATTTCAGACAGTTCTGGCTTCCAGTTTCAAGAAAGAACCCAGGTCTTCGTGATCCCTAAGTCAGTTCTCTATCCATTAAACCACACTGCCTCTGTCGAGATATGTCATTGTTGTTCAGTGTTTTTCAGATGTATCTCTTTGTGATGCCTTTTGGGGTTTTCTTGGCAAAGACACTGGAGTGTTTTTTGCCATTTCCTTCTCCAGCTCATTTTATGGATAAGGAAACTGAGGAAAACAGGGTTAAGTGACTTGCCCAGGCTCATAGAGCTAAATGTCTGAGGCCAGATTGAACTCAGGAAAAAGAGTTGTCCTAACTCTAGACCTTGTACTCTATTCACTATGCCATCAAGCTAGAGAACAACTCAGGACTTCCTTTGTAACACCCCTTTGAAGTGATAATATGCTATTTTTTCAGATGAGGAAACTGAGGCTCTAGAAAGGAAGGAGCATTCCCAGAGATATGCAACGAATAGTAAATTAAAGAAGAATTTGAACACAGGTCTTGAGACTCCCAGAATAAATAATACTTTTTGGCCAAACACACTGCATGTAAACAGTGTTTCTATATCTTCCTTGTATCGTCTATTTAAAACTGGAAGAGAACTTAAAGTCACCTAATTCACCTCCCTTATTTGAATAAATGTGGAAAATATGACCAGAAAGGTAAACCGACATGAGTCTCATCTATAGTAAAGTAGCAGAAAAGGGAGTTGAGCCCAGGTCCCCTGAATCCTTCCCCTAGAGCCAGAGAGAACCACCTTGGCCTAAATCACCTGGCTTTGCTCGTAACCTCAGTAGTTTGGCTTTCCAACTAACAGGAGGTAACTTGACCTTCCTGGGCCTCATCTTCCTCATCTGTGAAATGAGCAGGTTAGATAAGACAGCCTCTGAGGCCCTTTCCAGCTCTAAACCCATGATTCTAAGTTTGTTTTCAGGTCGGTAGAGGCAGCTTCCAAATGGCAGGATATTAAAGGCAGCAAGAATGATTTCTAGCTGAATGCTTGTTTTGCATCACCAGACTTCTGTTCGTCCTGACTGCTCTCTTTATTATCTGCCCCCGGTCAGTATAGCCCAGGAGCACTGAAAGAACTAAGATACAATTATATTTCATTCCCAGGACATGCCACTGCTCACTGGAGCAGGCTATCAATTATTCTAGCTTGGAAGAGCCAAGGAATTCCAGACTTTCAGGCCCGGGAAAGGTTTGAGCTTCTGATGATTTTGCTATTTGAGATGTGGGGCTAATCAGGTGAAGGTGTCAGTAAGAGAACTTGGGATGTGTTGAATAGGCAAGGATGTTGACATGTTAAAACAGTTTTGCTGAATTTTTTTTGTCAATATCCTTGTCCATCCCCAATTTTATCAGCCCTCAAACTTTTAGCATCACAGAGATGTGGCACATTCATCAGTAGGTGAAAGAATTATGGTGCTAGGGGTGGCTAAGTGGTACAGTGAATAGAGCACTGGCTCTGGAGTCAGGAGGGCCTGAGTTCAAATCCGACATCAGACACTCAAAAAAACCTACTAGCCGTGTGACCTTGGGCAAGTCACTTAACCCCAAATGCCCTGGCTTCGCCCCTCCAAAAATAAAAATAATTACGGTGGTAATACTGGCATTGTTGCCTTAAAAAAAAAACAAAAACAAACCACTCACAGAAATATTTTAAAAAACATTTTAACTTGCATATCAGTGAAATGGACACAACTGCATTTTTATTTGCATACAGCACTTGTTTGTGGCACAATTTCTTCTAGTTCACAAATCTTTCTGTCAAGAATAATTATATGATTCCACACAGTCAGTATTCTGTAATGGAGGAAATATTTGCTTTATGTCATAAAGAAATAGGTTCAAATCCTGCCTGTGATACTCATGAGCAATGTGAACTTGGGCAAGTCACTTTACTTTTATGAGTGACATTTCCCTCATCTGTAAAATCAGGAGGATAAAACCTATATTTCCCAGAGATAGTTGGCCAGGTGGTCGGTCCAGTGGACAGAATGCTGGTCCTGAAGTCAGGAAGAGCTAAGTTCAAATCTGGCCTCAACTACTTCCTAGCTGTATGATGTTGCGCAAGTCACTTGGCCTCTGCCTGCCTCAGTTTCCTTTACTATAAGATCTGGATAATAATAGCATTTATATCCCAGAGTTGTGAGGATCAATTGAGGTAATTTTTACAAAGTACTTAGCATAAGCCTAGCATGCAGTAGGTACTTAATATGAAATCACCATTCTCCCCTACTCCCTACAAGGTTTTTTTGAAGCCCACTATAAAAATGTCAACCAGTATTATCAAACTATAACTTGTAGGCTACATCCAGCTAAGCCACAGACTTGCCTTTTGCCTTAAACCTATGCTGAGCTAATTACCAAACACTCATGCTTACATTCCACTCAGTGCACAAACGCACATCATTCTCAATGGAACACTTATAGACTTAAACACTGTTTATGAAATACAGCCACCTTTAATTGTAGGCTGTGAGTCCTAAGCTTTTCCCCTAAATCTCTTTTCAACAGGTTGGCTGCTGATCGCTTATCATAAACACAAGATCTCTAGGTTATCGCAATGCTTTGAACACTTGGAAGAGGTACTAAGACTCTTTCTTCTGAACATCAAAGATGATCAGAATTTCCTGTCTTTGATGTTAGAAGGGCAAACTCGTTTCAATTAAAAAAGAAATCCAAAACTGACAATCTTCTCTTGGCCCAATTTTAATACTGAAATACCAAAGCTCAAAATGTCCAGATAAGAGTTTCTCACCCCTAATTCTAGGTCTGACTAGATCCTAGAAGTGTTATAAATCTCTCCAAGTCTGTTCTCACCAAATTTCCTGCCTGATAGTCAAGGACTTCTAAGAAAGAGCTTGATAAAGTCTGGACAGCTTTTTGAAGCTTTATCCAAAATAAACCTAAATTCACAATCCTTTGAAGTCAGTCTTTTGACGTGCATAAATGAACAGCCCCTCCCCATCTTTTTTTGGGGGGAGGAGGGGTTGGCTACTGCAGGTGCATTGTGTTGACATCAGATTGTGAATGCTAAAATTTATGAGTGTAGCACATGGAGAATTCACTTTTAAAAAACTGAAGCAAAGTATTACAAGTATTTGGCATTTAGTCCACTTGAATTTAAAGGATACTATGAAAAAGAATTCAAGATAATGGAAACAGAGTGGACAGTGGACTACCCCTGGAGTCAGGAAGACTGAAGGTAGAGGTGCTAACTCTGATATATACTAGTTTTGTGACCATGGACTTCATTAGCCTTTCAGTTTCCCCATGCACCCTTTGAAGGCTATAATTTATTACACATGTTTCCAGTAAGCATAAATGGATGGTGTTTTCACATGGGATTTAGTTCCTTGCATGAATGGCCAGGGCAAAAAAAAAATTTTTTTTTAAATAAAATACTTTAAAAAATTTGGTTTTGATAAGATAAATTCTTAACATTGTGAAAATTAGAAGCAACTAAGCCCACAATTGGCTCATCAGAGATTCTGGGTCAAATTCTCATCCAAAGAGATGATAGTCCACAATTCTTTGCTGTTCAGAATAAGAACAGGATGTAAAATGCCACTTGGTGTTAGTCCAAAGCTTTCTGAGAGATCTCCTAGTGAAAATGATTTTATTCAAACCAAACGATGTGTCTATGCTTGGTCAGTAACGCCCATGAGGTTTGCTTAGCTTCTAGTCATCTTCCTTTGTGGCAGATTCTTCATTACTGAGGGCGGGAGAATTGTCATATAATGTTGGTTAAACTCACTTAGGTGGCAAGAGTCATGGTTTCACTCACTTGTAAGACATTAAGAGTTCTTCCCTACATACTAGACTTTGGAGATTTATCCTCTTGCAAAATCTGGTTTAGATTAATGCTTATAATGAGAAAATGCAAAAGAAGTATGAAGAGTTCTTGGCTTCCTCTTTTTCCCACTAAATGATGGCTGAAACTCAAAAGACAGCTATTCCCAGAATAAGTACTAAACACATTACCTTCCTCATGGCTACAAATAAATTTCTTCAGTAGCTCTTAGTAAAAAGTTTTATTCAATTTTTTACAAATAGAGAGAGTTGGGGCATTTCAGTTGAGTAAAAGTAGTTGTGGAAATTGAGGCTGGCATGCATGAAGAGGGGAGGTGATTTTGCAGCAAGTGATAATGAGGGTTTTCTTGCTAGTATTGGGCTGTTTCCCTCATTCCCTGAGCTTTCTTCATAAGATGAGAGACAGACAGAAAGACAGACAGGCTATCACCTCTGGCCACGGGTTACAAAGCAGTCACATAAGTGGTCCCTGAACACAGAGCCCCCTCGAGAGGCTCGGGCCAGGCCACAGCGCCTCAATTGCATTACTTTATCCTGAGGAGAAATCTTCATTTTCTTGTAAAATTACAGATAATAAAAAATAAAAACCTAAGAAAATGAAATTGTTGCCTTGACCTCTGACTACCGTAATGGATTCAACAGACAGTAGTGGGAACAAACCTGGTTTTCAGTCCTTCTCCCTGACGTAACTTGCCACCTTGGACAAACCACCTCACCAAAGGATCACAGGCTCAAAGATGGACCCAAGAATTCATGTAGTCTCGCGCTCTTGTTACACAGCTGAAGAAACTGAGGTTCAGAAATATTAAGCATCTTGTCCAAGTGTTCATATCTAATAAGTGGAGGAGGTAGCTAGGCAACTCAGTGGATAAAACACTGGGCCTGGAGTCAGAACACCTGAGTTCAAATCTGGCCTCGGACATGTACTACTTGTGTGACCCTGGGCAAGTCTCTTAACCTCTGCTTGCCTTAATCCACTGGCGAAAGAAATGGCAAAGCCTTTTCCTTCTCTAGTTCATTTTACAGATGAGGAAACTGAAGCAAACAGGGTGAAGCGAGTTGTCCACGGTCACACAGATAAGCGTCTGAGGCCAGATTTCAATTCTGGTCTTCCTAACTCCAGGCTAGGTGATCTATCCTTTGCATCACCTAGCTGCCCCAAGACAAAGGAAAGGAACTGATTAAATGATCTCTAAGCACCTACCCGGCTTTCAGAATTCTGACCACAGACAGACTGGGCTAGCTGTCCACTCTCCTACACTGCCCCACTGGACACCAACATACTTCAATCAAGAAAATATTTCAATAATCAATCATTCCAATTCAGTAATAGAGTGAGATCCAGTCTCATAGGTCACAACAACAACAACGAGATTTCACATTTATGTGGTGTTTTAAGGTTTACAAAATACTTCTTTTTCAACAATACTGTCAGGTGGATAATGTATCCTGACCTTCATTTTACAAGCTCAGAGAGTTGAAATAACTTCATCATTGCTAATAAGCACCAGAGGCTGTACTGGGTCCGTGAATAATAACTTTTATGTTAGATTACATACATATACATATCATACATACACATACATATCATGCTATATATGTTATATAATAATAGCAATGAGATGGTATTTTAATTATACTATATCATTTCTGTTATATAATAGAATTATAATATGTTATATGTGTAATGAATATCATAGAGAGCTTTGAGATGGGCAGAACTATATTTGTTTTGCAACTGATACTTAAAACAGTCTTGGAAAGTGAATGCTGCAGGTGTGATTTCTTCATCTGTCTGAGCCTAATGGGTAGTATTTATGCAGCACTTAAAAAGTCAGCAGAGTGCTTTCCATTTGCTATCTCAGATAAGTGCTTCTCTTATTCTCATTTTACGCGTGAGGAGCTTGAGGCAGAGAGGGTTATGTAACTTCTTTAGGGACACACAATGAGTGTCTGAGGCAGGATTCAAACCCACGTCTTTCCTGACTTTGGATCTAGGGCACTACTCCCTATACTGCATGGCCTTGATGGAATATGCTCCCTAAGTATAATATGACAATGGAAGGATATATTTTATTAAAAGTCAAAGATTATACAAACAGGGTGTTTTACTGTATATCAGAATGATAGGTTTATATGAGGAAATCTAGGAACGAGGGGCAGGAAACATGACTGACAACATTTGAATGAGAATTAATAGAGGGTTGGCATTACACTACACTCATCACATACAAATGGAGAATAAGTTTTCAAATCAAGTTGCAGAGCTAGGACAGAGGCATAATAGAATTATGATGGGAGACTTCAACATTCCCCTATCTTGCTCTCTACTGGGATCCTCTCTTTGCTATGAGCAGAAGTGGTAAATTTTTTAATTGTCTTGATAATTTCTTTCCTAAACAATCAGAGAAAGCAACAGGGCAAACTTCTATTTTGTACCTAATTCTGATTAATTAGGAGGAAATGGCTTTGAAATGATGGGAACCTTAGTGCAGCAAAGTGACCACAACAACCTGTTTTGTCACAGACAAAGGAAGAAAGGCTGAGACCATCAAATTAACACCCTAGTCTAGTAAACATGAAAGTGTAACCAAAACGAGGACATGGTAGCCCATATATCAAAGAATTCAGAGAAGAGATAGGTGAGATCCCAGGGTCTAACTGTCTACTGACAAAGTCAGTTCAGGGAGATTGAAGTGCTTTCAAAATGAAATCCTGGCCACACATTCCCAGATAATTCAGATGAAGAAAGACAGGAGGAGCTGTCTAAAAAGACCAATGTGACCCAGGAAACATCCATTAGTATAAACAAAAGATGAAAGCAAAAGAAAATAGCTGAGGATGAATACAAAAGAGTAATATGACCTTGTTGAATAATATATGAAAGGATATAGCACTGAATGAGCTGCTGTTTTGATGAACGCTAAGGACAGGAAAACGGGCTTATTTTCTCATGCCCTGCGCCCCCCCCCGCCCCTTTAAAGATTCATTGTGGGGCAAGAAAGGTTAGGACCAATGAACAATCGATGTTCAATGCAGAGAAAATGATGATATAGAACTGTATCATTTTATTTCAGAAATTTATTTTATTTCAGAAATTATTTTATTTCAGAAATCAAAATTGCTCATTATTTTATTTCCATTCTCTCCAAAGGAAGAGAGATGTTTAGACTGGGAGGTATAAAAACATGGCAAACTTAACATTGTGACTCAAGATAAGTGAGGGGATGGCAAGAGAACAACCCATAATTGTCCTCAATGAGTTCAAGCCTTTAGACCTGGGCACGAAAAGAAATGGCAAGTGGTATTACTGAAACAACATCGTTGATTTCTGAAATATTATTTAAAAGAGAAGTAACATCACACTAGAGATGGATAATAGGGAAGAGAGGAGGTATAGTGGACAAAACACCAGATGCAGAGTCAGGAAGAGTTGAGTTCAAATCCTACCCTAGACACTAGCTAAGTGACTTTGGGTAATTCACCTACCTTCCATAAGCTTCAGTTACCCCATTTGCAAATTGGGAATAATAATGATAGTACCTATCTCACAAGATGGTTCTGAAGATCAAAGGAGATGATATATGCAAAGAGCTTTGAAAATCATAAAGTTGTATATAAATGTTATCTATTATTAAATATTTAGGTTTACAAAAATGGAGAAAATAGATGATTTAAGTTAGAGTCCTACTGGTTCAATTCCAATTCCTTAAAAAAAAAAATCTATAACATTTTAGTAACAGGTAGTTTATAATGACTTAGAAAGGGAAACGGGACAACTATGGGAAAGATAGCATGAATCCTACAAAAATAATTTACACTAGACTAATAATTCCATGTCTGAGAAAAATATTAGATTGGCAGATCAGAAGAATGTGGCAGACCTGTTATACATAGATTTTTTGTTGTTTTTTTCTTTTTTGGAGGGGGGAAGGCAAGGCAATTGGGATTAAGTGACTTGCCCAAAGTCACACAGCTAGTAAGTGTTAAGCATCTGGGGCCAGATTTGAACTCAGGTCCTCCTGACTGCAGGGCTGGTGTTCTATTCATAGACATGGATTTCAGGGAGCCATTTGACAAAGTCTCTTACTAAATCTTTGTGTATAACATGGAGAGATTAAGTAGATACAAAACTGGCTAAATGACCAGACCCAAAGTGGTGACTAATGGATGCATATCCACTTAGAGTGAGGTTCCAAGCAAAATGCTTCTGGGAACCATTGCTGGCCCCAATATTCTTTTACCAATGACTTGGATAAGAGCCTAGATGACATTCTTACCAGAACTGTAGGTGACAGAAAACTGAGAGAGATAAGTAATAGGGGTGGCAGAACTGAATTCCCAAACATTTTGACAAGTTAGAACAATAAGCCATATCTAATGAGTACTAATAAATAAGAACAAATGTAAAAATCCCTATCTTTGGATTCAAAAAATCAATTGCTCAAGTATGGGAAGAGAGAGATATGGCTGGATGCCATTGATTAGGAAGTGGGTATCCTTTAATGAATTTCAGGTTCAACGGTATAACACAAAACCCTAAAAAGCTATTAAACTACATTAAAAGAAGCACAGTGACAAGAAGGAGGTAGAACAAGGGAAGGGCTAGTCTGGCTGTTTTCTGTCCCAGTCAGATCACATCTGGAGCACACGGGCATGTAAGTTAATGGAGGGTGCTAAAAGAATTTTCCTTTTTTAAGATAAACATTTATTGAATAACTCAATAATAAAAAAAAAAAAACAGAATTTCATCCATCATACCACAGAAACTAAAACTTAGCTGGATTTAATTTTTTAAACTTAATAACCAAAGTTTACTTTAAAAACTGTTCTGAGACATTAGTATATGCCCGGTCACATCTGGAATGCCACGTGTGCATAATGATGGTAGAGAATTATGTTCTCTGTGTAATGTTTTGAGATAGACATTAGCAAACTGGAAAGCATACAGACAAGGGAACTATGATGACAAAGGGAACTGAAACCAAGTCATGCAAGAATCAATGGAAGCATCTGGGTTCTTGCTTTTTTCTGAGAAGATAAAGGGTCTGGAGAAGCCTCAGGAGGGACATGTGCACTGACTCTATGTACTTGAAGTCATGAGAAGGGCAAATTTATTTTACTTTGTTCTAGAAGGAAACATTAGAAACAAGAGAAGGAAGTTTCAAAGAAGTGAATTTCAGCTCAATATAAGGAAAAGTTTCCAACAATTAGGAGTATTCAAAAAGTGAAATGGGCTGCACTGTGTAGCTCCTTGTGTCTTGAAGTTTTCAAGTGGAAGTTGGATGGGAAACATTGTAGAGGAGGTTTCTGCTTTATAGCAGGATTGAATTAGGTGATTTTGGGGTACATGTTAAATTAAGTATCTTTTGTACAGCCTGTAACGGTAATGGGAATTTGAAGATCTTCCCTGCCCCTTAATAAGCCTAAGGGAATTTGAAGACCTTCCCTGATGCCTAATAGGCAGTAATCACATGGAGCCTGTGGTGGGAGAAGCTTGCTGAAGGGGTAGAACAGAGCCCACAGGAAGCTGGGAGTCAGAACAGTCAGAACTGGAGGGAAGAGAGAATAACCCTAGGGAGATAGCTAGCCTTGTGAGGGTTTGTTTGTGGGAAGGCTAAAGATGATGTGGCTCTCTGTGGTGTTATGGTGTATTAACTTCTTTGCTACTATGATGGATGTGGCTTTCTGGTTTTGGGATTCAGTTTCTGGTGTCTGAATAAATGTTTTGTTTCTGTCTTCTGTATGTAGAGTCTGTTATATTTTGTGGTTGAGAACAATGCCAGCATATTTACAGTCACCATCAGCGCTGTGAATATTGTGTTGGTGCTACACAGCTTACCATGATTTTGTGGTCACTACCTTGACTTGTGCTGACTTCAACACTTTCATTCTTTAGGTTATGCTTTTATGAGTTCTCATGGACAAATAAATGCATCTCATATTGGATAGTCCCTTGTCTTTTTATTTTTGGAGGTAGTCGGGGTTAAGTGACTTGTCCAGGGTCACACAGCAAGTAGATTCAAAATCGGATCCTCCTGACTCCAGGGCTGGCACTGTATGCACTGTACCACCTAGTGGACCATGGGCAGGCCCTTGCCTAAAAGCTTTTCTGAATTTAGTTAGGTTGGTTCTGGGATAAAAAGTCCATCATGGAGCCCCTAGTAGAAGTGCTTCTATTGTGTTGAGATCTCCAGAGCTAGCATTACAATGAATACAGGCTGTGGAAACTCAAGGTTACCTCCATGCCATGATGACTCACTGGTATATATGATTTGGGTAGGGGGGTCCAATACCCCTAAAATGTTAGAAACTAAATCAAAGTGTTTTGTTCTTAGTCTTGTCTCTTATAGGAACTTTTTAAAAATTAAAAATGTCCACCAAAAATACATAATTGCTAAATACTTGCTAACCTGAGAATGGGGTGCCCTAAAGTAAACATTCCATAGCTATATAAATCTTGTGCTATATAATTCAACTTCTTGTGACTAGTGTTTCCTCTCTTAGAAGTTTCATATTAGGGGGCAACTAGGTGGCAGAGTGAATAGGACATGGGCCCTGGAGTCAGGAGGACCTGAGTTCAAATACAGCCTAAAACACTTAACACTTACTAGCTGTGTGATCTTGGGCAAGTCACTTAACTCCAATTGCCCTGCCTTCCCCCCTCCAAAAAGACCAAAAAAAAGTTTCATATTGATCAGTCTAATTAAAGAAATAAAACAAGCTGTCTTTGCATAATTTTTCATTGGTATGAAACTTTCTAACTTCCATCTACCTGTTCTAAGTGAAAGCGATCATTTCCTCCTGAAATTTCTTACAGCACACTTACATCTTGCATCTTTTATCTCACTCTTACTTGAGTATGTGAATGAATGATAAAGCAATAACTAGGTATTTACTCTGTACCTGCCATTATGATAAACTCTGGGATTACAAACATAAGGGAATAGTCCCTGCCCCAAAAGCCTACATTTTCCTAGGACAAGAAACACAGAGGGAAGCATGTTGTCAGGGATGGGCGTTTTGGTTTGGAAAATCACAAGAAAAAACGGGCAATTCATTGATATGCCCTTTTCCATTGGCAGAGTTGTTTTGATCACCTTTCCCAAATAAGAAAGGGAAATGGGGGTGTAGGGGTAGGGATATGACAAAGTGGGATTGACAAGAAGCTAGCTGGCTGAGGCATGGCTTGTTTGGGGTCAGGGAAGTATATCAGACTCTTACCAATCAAGACATCATGACCCTAGGGTGCAAGATGGGAGCTACAAAGCTGACTGTCTTAGCTTCTTTCGAGCAGTTTTCTAAAGGTCCCGTTGTCACAGGGTGTCTCAGCAGCAGGACAAAGAAATCTTTCTCCTCTATTATACTGAACTCAATCTGTGTCATATCTATCTTTGTAGCCCCAGAGACTATCAGAGCACCTTGACCATTTAAGAAGACACTTCAATGCTTATTAAATTGCTGTACTATACAACTCTTAAGTTGAGAATTCTAAAATGGCCTAAGCTTTGGCCCTATTTTTAATCTGAAAGGGGGAAGGGTTGCTTAGTGAAAGTTCTAAGTATTTTGAAAAATGTACTTTTTTTTCACCCCTTTCTCCTGTGGCAGATCTAATTTTGGCAGTGTGTGGGTGGAAAGAAGGAACTGTAATTTTGTTATCTATGTATCTTGAATTTTAAAAGTCATTTTTCTAAGCCCGGTGAGTTCTGTCAAGTAATTTGAGGGAGGGCTGGTTCATGCCTGAGAAGGAAAGTTGTCTCTATGTTCTAGCATGGGTCTGGTTGTGAAGGGCCGGCCTGACGCATAGAACATGTAAGAAACATTCCCTAAGCACTTCTAGAGGGTGTGGTGGCAAAACTTCCACCAGAAAGCCACAAGGTAAATTCAGGGATTCTGCTTTCACAATAGTTCTCTTGCTAAGAATAGCTTTTAAAAAATATTTTATGAAGAATAGCTTTTTCAAAAAGAGTTGATGTGAAAATATGCAAAGTTTGAGTGGGATAAAACTTTTAAGAGAAGATGATAAAACACCCAGGAAGGGTTTTAGGGGAAGGGTCTATGGTAATGATCACCCCAGAGCATGCTGGAACACCTGGACTATCTTTCCATGCCCGGGAGGAATGTAAAGACTCTCTTCATAATTAAATTATCAAGGAATCAATGAATTAACATCAATTAATTTTAAATAAAAATGAATAATAACAATAATTAAACTACTAATAAATCACGTACTTAAATTGGTGTCAAAGAAAACCTCCATATTCTCTGAGTTTTAATGAGCCCAGTGGTCTTAGCCCTCGCATTTCTTAGACAACTTAGGCAACACGCTGACTTTTTCAGGTCACTACTTACAAACACTAAATACCTCATTATAAAATGCATCTCTGGTACAAAAAAAAAAGCTGTGGTAGCAGGTGGGAGACATTGGATAACAAAGATTCATAAAATCCAGAATCTTGGTGCTTAGGCCTAGTCCTGCCTTCAGGCAAGCGAAATATTGTTACTTCTATTTCAAAGATGACTTAAAGGAGCCTCAGATTTGTTAAATGATTTGATGGGAAGTCATGTGGCTAGCTAGTCAGAGATGGTGGTGGGGAAGGTGCCTAGAGAAGCTTGGTCTGTAGACATCTCGTTCAATGTGGTCTCAGCTCTAGGGTGGGTTAAACCATACTGTCTTTCTTGCATAAACAGGAAGGTAGTACATCTTTCACTGTTACATGGAAAATTTTAAATGGAAGTCAGAGGATTTTAGATTTCAAAATGAAATGAACTTCAGTCTGTCTCCCACATTTTAAAGATGAGAATCCTGAGATTCAGAGAAATTAACGGACTTGTCCAAATTCACACATGGAATAACGGACACAAGGAAGGAGGGCTTGGACCCAAGCCTCCTGACTCCAAATTTCATGATCTTTCAATTAAATCACAATCATCCTTGCTCTCGGACACATATGCCATAATGGGTTATAGATATACTGCATTTTTCTAGTGGCCCAGATTAATGCTGATTCTAAACATAGCCAAACTTCTCTAAGGCACTACTGTGCACATTTATTCAGCATGCTTCTTTAACATGTACATCCTGCACCCCTTTAAAACCATTTTGGAGCCCTGAAACGAACGTGAAACGCAAAAGAACAGAACACAGAACATCTCAATCAACCAGACTGGAATGAGCTGGAAACCTTAAGTCACCAGCACCAGGTCTCCTGCCACGCCTGCCCCTCCACCACCATCTTACCACTCTGCTATTAGGAGAAAGGCAAGCAGTAATATAAGAACCTTTTCTATTTTAACACTATAAATAAAAATTCTAGAAGATATCCTAGGAAAAATAAAGATTTAATTTGATCGCCAAATCCTGCTACCTCTAAAAAGGTATAATTTAATTCTGGCTTTGTTTTGGGCAAGTCTTATATATAAGTTTTATATATCTAGGTCTGAGTTTCCCTGTTTAAAAATCAAAGGGGATTAGACTATATCTTCTAAAAAGTCATTTCTGTCTCTAAACCCAAGATCCCAAAGGCATGAGGAGGCAGCAAGGTGGCACAGTGGATAAACAGCTGGGGGCTAGAGTCAGGAAAACCCGAGTTCAAATCTAATCTTAGATACTTACTAGCTGTGTGACCCTGGACAAGTCACTTAGCCTCTGTCTACCTAAGTGTCCTCAACTGTAAATGAGCACCTATCCAGCAGAGCTGTCATGAGGATCATATGAGATGTGCTTAACACAATGCCTAGTATACAGAAGGTGTTATATAAATGCTTATTCCCTTCCCCCCATGGCCTACTAGCTGTAGCTAAGATGTCACAAATAGGGAAAGGATATTATTCTTCGAATTTCCTTCTCACCAATACAATCAGTTCTATAACTTATTAGAGAAAGACTCATTCCCCTTCCTTTTTTAGGTATTATTACAGATTGATTCCCTTACACAGTATTATAACTACTCCCATTAGATAAAATGTGGTGTGAAATTATGGAGGGGATTAGCAAATTCAATTACCTCCCAACAGCTCTCCAGATTGCTGACAGCTTTTCGAGAACACCAAGATTTTCAATGGTATTACACAGATGAGTTTTCACAGGCTTGCTTGACTGATCTTTCGTTTGTGAGCCTTGTGATAGATATTAAAATAGGAGGAGGCTCCATATATTCTTTGAAAAGTCAAAAAACACGAAATGGAGTCTATAAATTGAATAGTGTGTGTGTGTGTGTGTGTGTGTGTGTGTGTGTGTGTGTGTGGCAATAACTCAATTCATCAATTGTTCTAGGTTAAGATTTAAAAAATGAATTATATAATGATGATGATGATACAATCTAAAAAATGAACATGTTTCAGACACCTAGAGTATTACAACTTGGCCAGTCAACAGGCATTTATTAAATACTTACTAGGTTCTGGGTACTATACTAAACCCTGGGAATAAAAAGACAATTGATCTTTTAAGAACAGGGAAACAACGCTGAATGGATGACAGAATTAAATCGCTGTAAAACTATAAATATAAATAAAATCAAAGTCTGGCCTCAAACACGTAGTAGTTATATATCTCTGGACAAGTCACTTAACCCTGTTTGCCTCAGTTTCCCCATCTATAAAATGAGCTGAAGAAGGAAATGGCAAACTACTCCAGTATCTTTGCTAAGAAGACCCCAAATGGGGTCACAAAGAGTAAGACATGACTGAAAAATGATTGAACAACAAGAATAAATGCTACTCTCTGGCCAAAGGAAGAAACAGATCCTGAAGAGTATACTTCATCACTAGTTTAACTCTAGTGAAATGACAATGGCAATAAATGTGGGCCTTTAAAAACCTTTCTTGGGGGCAGCTAGGTGAAACAGTGAAGAGAGCACCAGCCCTTGAGTCAGGAGGACCTTAGACACTAGCCTAGCCGGTGACCTTGGGCAAATCATTTAACCCCAATTGCCCTGCCTTCCCCCATCCAAAAAGCCAAAAAAAAAAACCAAAAAAAAACCCCCAAAACCCAGGCCCTTTCTTAGTGGAGCATACACCAGGCAGCCAACTTAAATGACTTCTGCAAAAACGTTTGGTGAAACATGACACGGCACAGGTAGTGCCACAAGATGATGTTCCATTTGAGAAGGGAAGCAGATGGACACCCTGGAAATTAATGCCACTGGGGTTCACTGGGCTGTAGGGCCCAGCCAGCTTTGGATCATTCCAATCAGTGACTCAGGCAATCAGCCAATGATATTCCAACGGGGTTTCATGGCGTTGCAGTGGGGTTTTGTTATAATACATTACTGATGCTGTTGTACAGGACCCTGGGGAAGCTGACACAGGAAGAATTAGGACTGCAGAGCCTCTAGGTCCCTTCCAGGTCTCCCACACTACTCTTAGCTTCTTCAGCTGGCCCTTGAAATGCTAGGGATGCTTCTGTGTAGGTGGCTTTATCCCTCTGCCCTAGCATGGGAAATGTCCTTCAGGAATCACAAAACCTCAGAGCTGGAAAGGGCCTTAAGGGTCATCTGGTTCAAACCTATCTCTGGACATCAGCCCATGAGGAGTCATCCACTATTGGCTTGAAAAACTCCAGAGAAAAAGAATTGCTGACTTTTATATCCTCCTTTAAGGACTGACAACTTTTTACTCTCTCACTTCCCACTCTTCTACTCTCCAGAATTTTTTCGTTGTTTCTTTTGTTTTATTATTTCACTGCTACCTCTGAGCTTTAAATCAAGCCATTCTGTACACTTGAAACATCCTTCACCCAGCCTCCTCAGAGTAGAGGACATTCTTTGTGTGACCTCTCCCTCAAGTTGGCGGGTACCTCCTAGAACTAACATTTTAAGTACATCTGCTCTAGCCATGTCTTTATTTCTTTCCAGGTTACGCTCCTGAATCTATGGACTTTTGCTGCCATGCCAGAGAAATTTCTTCATCTTGGGAGTTCAATCCACCCTTAGACTTCTCACAATGGAAAATGTCTGTCTCTGCAGTCTCTCTTTCTGATTGACTGGTTCCTTCCAGAACTGCCATTGTAAGGAAAACATTGAGGTCAGTCATGTATCTTCATGGCTGCATTCCTGGCTTTCAAGACTTCAACCATACCCTCCTGCTATATCATTCTTCCCCTCTCCTGCTTCCTTTTGTATGCTGTCTCTTCCCATAGAATGTAAGCTCCTTGAGGGCAAGAATTGTTTTTCTGCCTGTGTTTGTATTCTCACTGTTTAGGACACTGAGTGTCATATTCTAAATGCATAATAAATGCTTGCTGACTGGACTCGAAATAATTCTAAAAATCCTAATTCCTTCAGGAAATTATCCTTCATTTATCAGAAGGGAGTTGACTGCTTCTTCACCCTACTATTATCATTCCTACCATTCTACTCTCAAATACTCAAATGGATCTATTCCCTTATTGTTGTAGGCAATTCCCTTATCAATTATAAAATGTACTTACCCTTTGGCTAATCTCCCTCTCCATCTCCTCAGTTCTCTGTGGAATTCCTGTTCCATAATTAATAAACTTGCATTCATCTTAAATCTTTTCCTTTCTCACTTTCTTCATCTTCCAGTTCTCCATGAAAGTTGGGTCTCTCCAGTTAAAATTGCATCCTTATCTACCCTTTCCCATAATGGATGTACTTTCATTCATACCGCCTATCTCTGGCCATTGTGGGTGAGTTGGAATATCCTCAGTACAATTCACATTGTCTATTTATGAACTTATATATTATATTATTACTTAAATCATCTTATTGGAGTTTATATGCATCTCATTTGTTATCTCTTTATAACCAATCATCTATTCCATTGCTTTTATGTGCTCTCAGTGTTCTCTCAATCTGTAAAGCTAGAGAACATGGGATATATTTCACCTGATTAACATGCTGCCACAAACAACTAACTAAATGCATTTTCAAAATGATAAAAGGGAAAAAAAATTGCCTTCTATATTAAAAGGTCACTTTTTGGGGAGGGAGAAAGAAAATTAATACCTGTTTGCTAAATTGAACAGAAGAGAATGTTAGATTATTTCTGTTCCAATCCCTCACTAAAAAAATTATTTTTTCCTAAGATAGCTTCCTGGATTTATGTCTATATATATAGTATTCTATATTTAGCAAAAAGATGGTAGCCATAATTCCAGGAAATTCTATTTTGGATTTTTGTTGATAGAACATTCTAAACTTTCTGTCTGGAAAACTGGGGAAATGATTTTTCTCCAGCAAACTTCTTGTAGCAATATTATTGACTTCTTCTACCAGACAGCCACTGTATAAACCCTAGTGCCCACCCCCATTGTCGGTTCCCTTTAATATCATTCCCTTCAACTGAAATCATCTCCAATCTACACCTCTCTACACTGGAATGCCTGCTCTATAATTCAATTTGCTTTCATCTTAACCTTTTTCTTTCTTACCCCATTCATTTTCTGGCTCTTAGTAAGACTAGGCTCCTTCCTGCTGAACTTCCATCCCTATCCACCCTTTCCAGTACTGGCTGGACATTCATTCATCCTCCCTGACATGGCAGGGGAGTTGGAATACTTGCTCTTCATTCCCACTTGCAGACTCTCTCTCTACCACCATCACTCAGTAACCTCTCCTTTGAAATTCATTCCATTCAAAGTTATTACCTAAACAAGATTCTGATAGCTATTAACCTACTGATCCCAAGTACATCTTCTTTCCTTTCTCAACTGAATTTACTGCCTGGCTCACAATTTTCCTCTCCACCCCAGTTCCTTTTATGACACTGCCTTCTCCAGGTTCTTCTCCAAACAATCTGACCCTTTCTTCACAGTCTCCTTGGGTAGATCTTAATCTAGGTCATATCCAAAAACCATGCTTCTCCCCTACAGCTTTGTCCTGGGTCACTCTTCTCCCTCTCTGATTTCATCAGTGCCAATGGGTTCAATTATTATCTGTATGAAGATGATATATATGTATATAGATAGATAGACAGACAGACAGACAGACAGACAGACAGATAGATATAGATAGATAGATAGATAGATAGATAGATAGATAGATAGATGCAGCCCTAACTCCTCTCTGGAGATCTAGATTCACATTGATGACTACCTCTTGGAGATCTTCAACTGGTTGATCTTGAACTGGTTAACCTGTAAATGTCTCAAACTCAAGAAGTCCAAAATAAAACTTACTATCTTTCCTCCCCAAACCTTCTCCTTTTTCCAATTTTTCTATTACTATCAAAGACATCACCATCCTCCAAGAGATGAGAGAGAACCTGGTTTGTAATCTCAATGTCATCCTAAACTCTCTGGAACTTGCTCCACATATCCAAGTAGTTTCCACGTCCAGTCATTTCTTCCTTCACAAGATCCCTTTGATACCCCCTTCTCTCTTCTCACTCTGCTTCCACCTTGGTGAATGTCCTTATTCATCTTATTCTTGGCCTACTGCAATAAGTCATAGATTAACAGATTAACCTCCTTGTCTCAAGAATCCCTCCACCCCAAGTCCAGTCTCTACTCAAATGCCAAAGTGATTTGGGGTGGCTAGGTGGTACAGTGAATAGAGCACCAACCCTTGAGTCAGGAGGACTCAAGTTCAAATCTGGCCTCAGACACTTAACACTTACTAGCCATCTGATCTTGGGCAAGTCACTTACCTCCAATTGCCCTGCCCTCCTCACTCCAAAAAAAAAAAAAAAAAAAAAGACAAAGTGATTTTCCTAAAGTTTAGGCCTGACCATGCCACTCCCAGACTCTGTAAACTCTAATGATTCTCTAATACCCCCAAGACTAAATATTAAGTGCTGTTTGGCATTCAGAGCTCTTCTTTAACTTTGCTTCTACCAATTCACGCTTCTTCTACTTTGCTTTCCTCAATGTATTCTTTTTTTTTGAATGACTTGTTTATTTACTTTTAGTTTACAAGATTCGGTTCCACAATCCCTTGAGTTTCAGATTTTCTCCCCTTCCTCCCCCCCCCCCC
>CM053591.1:9213882-9242609 GCA_028646515.1 Pseudochirops corinnae
TTGTTTGTAACTTCTGTTTGTATTCTCTGAAGTTCAGGGGGCTGCCTTTTCCCCCTGAACTAGGTAAATGATATGTTTGATTAAAGTAAGATTGTTAACCCATTTTGAGTTACTTTCCTTTAGAAAAGCAGATCTAAGAACCTGTGCTAGTAGCTGCCCTAGGTATGCTAGGGTGCTTGCTGTTACAATAGGGCACCAGCCCTGATGACAGGAGGACTTGAGTTCAAATGCACCTCAGACTCTCAACCCTTACTGTCTGGGTGACTCCGGGCAAGTCACTTAACCCTGATTGCCTCTTAAAAAAAAAAAAGGCAGAGTGCCTGTGTAAGCACATTGAAGACTTATAGTAGTTATCCCAAAATCTATGAAAAATCCGACCCCCCCTTCCTCTCCTCCCCCTGACGTCTGGGGCCTAACTTATTCTGGTCATCAATATTAACTAGTTTCACCAAACCTTTACCTTCACTTTTCCCATGTACAAATAGTCAAGGAAGTGAGCTTTAGGAAAGGGGCTCAAAGGTCATAAGATCCTCAAGGTATGGAACGCGTGTTCCCATCAGTGGGAATGAAGAGGTGTCCCAGGATGTGGGCTAGCCATGTGTGCCCTAAGGCAGAAGCTTAGTCATTCTACCCTAGTTACAATTCTGCCCACAAGCTTCTAAAATCAAGCAAGTTTTGAAATGCTTACATTTAACTTACAAATGAATAAGTGGCCATTCCTCCATGGCTCCCTCTCCTCTCCATGTGTTCCCAAAGATATGAAGGTATTATTTCTGGGATTATTTCATGGGATCCATTATAACAACAACAAAAAAAAACCAAAACATAAAACAACTAAACAAACCTTGGAGATTTCAGAGCATTTATGCTTTCAAAGGCAGAGGAAGGAAATGAACTATTGAAAACAAGAACTCCTTAAGCCAAGGGAACCAACAAGGAATAGATTTCCAGGCAGAGCCAGTCTGTATACATTGTGCCTCCAAGACAAGAATTATAGTTTACATTAAAATAGGCTTAACCAGTTATGAAACAGCTTCATATATATTACATATGTTATTCATAGGTATTATTATGATCCTCAACATAGCCCATGCAAATTATTCAAATATCATTATACCCATTTTATATGCAGGAAAATTGAGATATATATGCTTCAAAAGAATAGACGTGAAGTCTATACTTCAAAATGGGCAACAAAGTGATTCAGTGGATAGAGCGCTAGGCCTGGAGTCAGAAGATTCATTTCTCTGAGTTCAAATCTGGCTTCAGCCACTTACTAGTTGCATAACCCTGGGTACTTTGCCCTGTTTGCCTTAGTTTCCTCATCTGTAAAATGAACTGGAAAAGAAAAAGGCAAACCATTTCAGTATCTTTGCTAAGAAGACCCCAAATGGGGTCACAAAAAAGTCAAATATGACCGAAATGACCAAACTGAATGTGTACCTCAAGACAAGTTCAGGGATTTGCCAAAGGTCACAGTGCTAACAAGTGGCAGAACCCAGATGATGCATGTGGACAGCAAAGGCCCCTGAGCTCAGGTCTCACCTATAAGACACATTGGTTGTGTAAAGTCGTTTGCCCTCTTAGTGTCCCTAGGCAAGAATCTATGATTCTAAACTACAGAGGAGGTGGCCACCTACCTTGGTAAAGAGAATGCCCTCTCCCTATGTACAAAAATATTTATAGCAGTTCTTTTTTCAGTGGCAAAGAACTGGCAATCGAAGGGATGCCCATCATTTGGGGAATGGCTGAACAAGCTGTGGTATATGAATGTAATGAAATATTAGTGTGCTTTAAGAAATGATGAACAGGGGGACTTCAGAAAATCCTAGAAAGACTTAGATGAACTGATGCTGAGTGAATTGAGCAGAACCAGGAGGATACTGTACGCAATAATAGTCACATTGTGTGATGACTTATCTCTTCTCAGCAATGCAAGGACCTAAGACAACTCCAAAGGAGTCATGTTGGAAAATGCTATCCACATCTAGAAAAAAAAAACCAAAAACAACAACAACCCAAAACTATGGAGTCTCAATGCAGATGGAAGCATATTATTTGTTCTCTCTTTTTCCCCCTTTTTTTGTTTGTTTCTTCTATCTCATAGTTTTCCCCTATGGGTTCTAATTCTTCTTTACAATGTGACTAAAGTGAAAATAGGTTCAATATGAAGAAAAATGTAGAGCTTATATCAAAATATGTGGTGTCTTGGAGTGGAGGGAGGGGAGAGATGGGAAGAAAATATGGGAACTCAAAATCTTACAAAGTGAATGTTGAAAACTAAAAAATAAATAATATTTTTAAAAAGAGAGAAAGACTATCCTCACTGGGAATTCCTTTCAACAATGAAATTGTTTCTGGCCCCCTTTCCCATCAAAAAATATACCGCCTTTCTAACTGCTTCCAATAAGATCTTTTCCCTTTCTGCTTAAATTTGGGGCTTTACTTTGCTGTGCCATCAGAAGTAGTACCACTTAAAAGATGCATCTGGATTAAGGAACATGATATCCCTTCCAATTCTGGATCTATGATCCATTCATCTTTTAAAAATATAAATGCCTCTGGGAGGGTATGGCATGACCAGTCACTGGCACATTAGTACAGATTAGTTCAGTGGCTTACACTCCTCCTAATCCCCAATTAAGGATAAAAACACTGAATAATTTAGGTGTTTTTTTTTTTAATTTTGTTTTTTTCTTTTTGCAAGAGTGTGGGGATGAAGGAAGAAGTGGAGAAGGAAATAGAAGTTGATAATTTTGGCGCACTGGAGGCTAGGGCAGGCATAGCGAGGGATCTACATAGCGTGGGGGTTTGGGCTGGGGGGGGCTGACAGGGAGGTCCCCCAATAGAAGGAAGGAAAGACGTTCAGAAAGGGAAGAAAGGGAGTGGCATGAGATAATATTTGTGAAGTGCTGAGCACAGAACCTGGTTGGCGCCATATAAATAAATGTTAGTTATTAATGTTAGTAGTAATAAAGATAAATCGTCTATCTCAAAGTTTTTCCTAGAACAGGGCCCACTCCCTGGAAGAGGGAGGATACTGCCTTTACTCCTCTTTTTGACACCTCATGACTCCCTTCTTCCAGAGTCCAAACTTCGGGCCAGCACTATTAGTTACATTAAAGGATAAGGTAGCTTTTGTGTGGGCAGCCAGGTTGCGCAATGGATAGACTGCTGGGCCTGGAGTCAAGAAGACTCATCTTCCTGTGTTCAAATTTGGCTTTGGACACTTCCTAGCTGTGTGACCACAGCAAGTCACCTAACCTTGCTTGCCTCAGTTTCCTCATCGGCATGATGAGTTGGAGAAGGAAATGGCAAGCTATTCCAGTATCTTTGCCAAAAAAATCCCAAATGGCGTCACAAAGAATTGGACATGAGTGAAAAAAACTCAACAACAAAAGCTTTTGATCACTGGCCTGAGGACTTAATGACCATTTATAACATTGATTCTATGGGAAAATGTGCTCTAAATTCAAAGCAGGAAACTTAATAAGCAAAGGTTTGCACCACAACCCACCAGTATACTGGGGACTGCCTGCCCTGGGCTCAAAATGGAGCTTGTCATTCATCTTCACAAAGATCAACAACTCTCTTGACCTGGAACGAAAACACTTTATTTTTAAACAAAATATTAACCATACCTCGTTTTCCTAGTGGGCACTTCCCTAAACAGTTTCACTAGCAGGACATTGAAGCTGTCCAGGGCCGCCAAGAACGCATTTTCACACGAGCGTGAGACAGAAAGGGGTTAAAGAGAGTGAGGGGTGGGGAAGACTATCAGCCTATCTTGAACAGGAGATTAAAACCCACTGAGAGAGCTCTGAGTCTCAAACCACTTCCAGAGGGGTCCGAAGCTTATTGGCTAGTGAAGGGCGTTAGGTCGTGGTTACGCTCCTTGTTTTTCTGTTTATTACAATTCATTTGCCAGAAGGGGACAGTGTTCTCTGCTCTGCCCATGGTGGAACACAATTATTGGCAACAAAAAGTCAAGATCACACCCAATGACCCGCTTCTTAGAAAGCCTGAAACAAACCAACCCATAAAGAGAAAATGCTCCCGTCCCACCTGTGCCGGACATATTTTCTTCCGTTTAGCTCTTGTTCTCTGTTTTTTTCCAAAGTGATGCTTCAGTAAACGTGAATCAGGAAGTATTTATTGTGTGAGTTGAGTCCAGGGCAATGTGCATGGATCTTGGTGGTATACAACAGGATGTATGGATCTGCCCCTCCAAAAGCTCGTGGTTTCAATTACTGTTGTTGCTTAGTTGTTTTTAGGTTGTATCCAACTCTTCATGATCCCTTTTGGGGTTTTCTCAGCAGAGATACTGCAATGGCTTGTCATTTCCTTCCCCAGGTCATTTTACAGAAGAGGAAACTGAGGCAGAGAGGGTTAAGTGTGCCCAAGATCACCCAGTTTGTAAGTGTCTGAGGCCGAATTTGAACTCAGGAAGATGAGTCTTCCCAACTCTACAACTGGAGCTCTATCCACTGCACCACCGGGCTGCCCCTCTGCTGTTTCAAAGGGGACAGCTAAGCATGCAGGCTCCATGAAAGCATTGATTCTGATTTCCCAAACTAAGAAAGGGAGTGCGTACTGATAATGACTTTCAGGGAAGAGGAAAACGGTATAAAGGTTAGAGTCCTAGCCTCGGCACCCGAGAAGGCCTCGCTTCAAATCCCACATGTGACATTTAAGAAACGCACGAGTAGGGATGTCATTCGACCATTCTCCCTCTTCGTTCCTTCCTTGGTAACAAGGATTACACATGAGCACATCCCTAGCACCTGTGTCCTGGGGCTGCTGTGAAGCTTGAGTGAGATTCTGTAAAGCGTTTTACAGCCCTTACACTACAAGGGGAATATTAGTTATTATTATTGATTAGTCCATATAATGACGTCATAGGCCAGGCCTTGGGCCTGACTCCCAATTCAGGTTTGGAACGAGACTGGAAGGAAATAATGAAATAAGATACTTATAGACCATCGAACAGTTAACAGAAAGAGGCTTGCTTGGTTAGAGCATGAGAAAAGATAATTAGCAAGGCAGTGACATTTGGGTAGAGAGTACTGCACTTTCTCTGCTACTCATCCCTTCTCCCAATATAGAAACTGGGCTGGTCGGGTCAGTCGGCTCACTGCAGTGGGACACTACCGAGTCTGAGAGGCACTGACTTCTCATGGGCTGGACTCTTTTACACTGATGTGTCCAGGAAGCCACATCAACCACCAGGGTCTTAGTCACCCGGGCCCATCAGGTCTCAGGGAGAGGTTTCTTGTCTGCTCAGGGGAAAAACATTAACAACAAAACTGGCTTAGTCTACATGGCAAAGAGTCTCAAAGATACTGTTCCAACCACAAATAGGAAGGCACAGGAAGAGGAAGAGATCAGTTGTGTAGTTTGGTATCACCATTATAGAACATGGGCTTGAAATAGCATGGTTCTAGTCTCTATGACCCCTCTGAAAATCGCTCTGTGTCAGCGGTTCTCAACCTTCCTAATGCCCCGACCCTTTAATACTTGTATGTGGGCGTATCTGCATGTGGGCAGACCCGCCTGGAGACAGAGAGAGGAGCCGTGTCTCGGTTCCTAAGACCATCAGAAATGTGTTTTCTGCTGGTCTTAGGCGACCCCGGTGAAAGGGTCATTCGACTCCCAAAGGGGTTGTGACCCACAGGTTGAGAACCACTGCTCTATGTACTTCCAGGGATTCCAGGAACATTCTTTTTTTCAGAAATCTAATGCAGTGATTATTGGAAGTAATTATTAGAAAATTATTAGAAAAAATTGGCTAAACGTCAAATGACCTGGATTCTGGCAATAGCGCTGCAGCTTATCAAGTGTGTGACCTGGGGTGCGTCACTTAACCTTAAGAAATAATAATATATGGAATACTTAGCCTATTCTATATGTATTCTTATTATTAGATATTATATTATCTTATACTATTATATATAGCATGTATATATGCATCTGTAAATATGTTTATATGTGTGTGTGTATGCGTGTGTGTATATGGTGCCTATTATGCACCAAGCACTGTGCTAAGTGCTTTACAAATATTATTTCATTTGTTCATCACAACAACACCGAGGAGTAGGTGTCATTATTATCTCCATTTTACAGCTGAGGAAACTGAGGCAAACAGAGGTTAAGTGACTTGCCCAGAATCACATAGCTAGAAAGTATCTGAGACTGGATTTGAACTCAGGTCTTCCTGACTTCACGTCCAGCGCTCTATCCCCATGGCACCATGTTGCTGCCTTGTCTTCTTTTCTATGAATATAAAATGGAGACAATATTTTCTCTTCCAGGATTAAAGAGTGATTGCAATGCATATGATATAAATACATAAATACATATATACACATTTATATAAAGGCAGACATATACATGATTACATATGTAATATACATTTTAATATATAAAACATTACTATTTTCGGGTCAAAATCTTCAAATCCCATGTCTGATACTGACATGACTTTGTTCTCTCTCCCTCCCATATACATATATAATGTATACATATATGAATAAAGAATTGACATTGAATTTAAATTAACAGGGTGTATAAGAAAAATGCTTTGAAAACTATGAAGTGTCAGTCAATCACATCGACTGAGTTAGACCAATAATTGTTATCTTGACTTTTCAGTACAACACAGCTTACTTACCAGCTCCAAAAACTCCCTCACCACCTGCCGTTGTTTCAGATTGGTTTCTCCATCTAGGTTGGCAGTTTCGATGTGACAGAGACCATCAGGGTCACTCGAAGACAGCAGCAATATGTCAGCAGGTATGATCTCGTTACATCGAAGCTGAACAAAATCTCCCACTCGGACTTCTTTCCAGTATCGGTTCACGAATTTCTTTTCATCCCTAGAAAGTCGTTACAAAAACTGGTTAAGGAATGCTAATCTTGATTCGAATTAGGGATGATTATAAAGAAGAGCCAATCCTGAAGCTGACAACGCTACTGTTTGGAAGGTACGCGCTTTTCGTGTTTTGGGTGTCCCAGAAGTCTTAGTGTAGTCTTAAAACCGGGTCAATAGTTCTCTGCAGCACCCTTTACGTGTATATTTGTGTGTGTGGGTGTGTGTGGGTATGTGTGGGTGTGTGTGGGTGTGGGTGTACAGATACCCACTAATATGTATATGTACATTCTAGCCATTCTGGATATCAATTGAGAACCAATATGACCCCCAAAAAACTAAATTATGAATAATACTTTTTGTCTAGTAATAGCACTAACCAGGTCTATGCCTCAAGGAAGTCAAAGAAAAAGGAAAAGAACCCACATATACAAAAAAAAATTATAATAGATCTTTTTGTAGAAGCAAAGAAGCGGTCAAGAAGGATTTACCCATCAACTGGGGAATGGAAGAACAAGTGATGGTACATGAATATAATAGAATACTAAGTATTGTGCTACAAGAAATAAAGAGACAGTTTGAAAGAAGTCGGGGAAGGGTTTATGAAACGATGTAATGGAAGGTGAGCATAACCAGGAAAACAACTTATAAATTAACAATACTGAAAAGAAAAATGACAAAGTTTTAAGAACTCTGATCAATGCAATGATTAACCATAAACCAAGAAGTCTAGCAGATAGAAGGTTTTTAATAAATGTCAACTGACTGATGAAGCATGTTACCCATCTCCTGCCTGCGGGGTCGTGGAGACAAGAAGTAGAATGAGGTGGCAATTTCTGGACAAGGTTAATTCAGTAATTTTTTTTCCTTGATGATGCATATTTGTTACAAGGGTGTGTGTATGTCTCTCTCTGTCTCTCTGTCTCTCTCTCTTTCCCCTCTCCCCTCCATTCCTAATCCCTCAATGAGAAAGAGTGAGGATAGAAAATAATTTTTTTTCAACTGAAAAAATTTCATTAAAATATACAGACATTAATTCAATAGACGTTTACCTTACGTAATGTATGTAAGACACTATGCTAGGGCACTTTGGGGAATGTAAAAATAGCTAAGATAGAAAAAGTTTAAAATCTGGAGGGTATAATAGGAAACACTAGAACAAGTCATTATCTGATGGCTTCTTTAGTTTGGGGAAATTTGGGGTTTTATGGTTTGTTTTATCTTTGAGAAATTATAGAAAAGACCATATTGAAATGGCCTTAGAAGGATTTCAATTTCATCCTATATTTAAATATACTTTAATAATTAAAGAATCTGTGGTTTCAATGGTGTATGTTCTCCTTTCATCTGCACAGATGACAGGCCCCTCTTAGTACTTACTTAGTACATAGTCTTCATGAGGTGCTATGATAAAAAAAAAATAAAAATTCATCACCCTGAGGCCAGTCTGGTCATGAGTCTTTGTGAACTCAGCCAAGATAGTCCTCAGATCCCAAACATGAAGTTTATAATCAGGTCCATATTAGAAGCCTGTCAGGCTTGCTAAGAAATGAAATGGGAAAATGAGAACTCTGATGGCACTGCCTTCCAATATTCCAACTTAGCCAGGTACTGGTGGTATACCCTTGAAAATTACTGCTGCTAGGAAGACTAAGGCTGGGGTATTGTTGGAATTCAGGAATTGGCTTAAAGCTGATTGGGTATCTGAAAAGTAGATGCAAAATAGTATAGCATATAGCACCAATACAGTGAGTTCCCAGGATCAGGAGGACACCAGGCTATCTAACAAGGGGTAAACTAGCCCAGGTTGAAGAAAACAGAGCCAGTTAAAGCTACATTACTGAAGAATACTGGATCTGGGCCCATGTACAGCCTCTGCACTTCTGGCCAGAGGGAGACAGTGAGATCCATTATTCCTCTTCCCCAAAGAATTCAAAATCACAATTTTGAGCCAGAGTCGTACCTTTTGTAGAAGAAGAACATATAGTAATATTGAATGACATCAGAATAATATACTATTTCTCTGTATCACCAACAAAACTCAGCAGGAATAGAAAAGAGAAGTTCCATTTAAAATTATGAAAAATAGTATAAAATGCTTGGGAGTCTTCCAAGACACGTACACATGGACTATATAAACACAATAACAAAACACTCTTCACATAAAGACAGATCTAAATAACTGGAAAAATATTAATTGCTCATGAATAGGCTGAGCCAATGTAATAAAAATTAGAATATTACCTGAATTAATTTAATTATTCAGTACAATGTCAACCAAACTACCAAAGAATTAATTTATAGAATTAAATAATAAACTTGGATCTGTAAGACCAAAAGGTCAAGAATATCAGGGAATCAATGAAAACAAGAAGGAAGGAGATTTAGTAGCAGCAGAGTAACCAATTCTGTTCCAAAGAGATTGGCCAGACATTCTTCGCTCAACAGTTTATATTCTTCTCTTAAGACTTCTTGCAGGTAAACCATAAACATGGAACTTTGGAAGAGGTAAAGACCTATTTTGTTTCTGTAAATCAGAGACTTAACAGACCTTATCACTCACTACTCATCTAGAGTACATGAGGACACAAGAAAACAGAGTCAGTGATTCCAGAACAAGCATTTAAGCTTGTCAGAGCTGCTAAAAATTATGTTAATTTTAATGCATCACCATATGATTATGTGGGAGTTTGTGTTCACTTTGAACAAAAAAACTCTCCTGATGGTCACATAGAAAGGATGACTCTCATGTGTTACCATTCTCATCCTCATTAAGTATGTTCTGGGGTGGGGTGTTAAAAGTAAATACAAAATAATACAACACAGGCAATCTAATCTAGCTCCTTGAACAAATGGCAAGGTTATTAGGATTATGAATGACTTCTTGGAAATAAATGAAGATTATATTTGACTGCAGAGGCTGTCTCAGTTCATAGAAGTTAATACAATGTCCTAGGGAAGAAAATCTTCACAACCCTTTAATTGACTTTCTCAGGAGCTGTTTTCGCAGGAAGGATAATCCTTCCAATTCTCTTGTTGCTATTTCAGTGCAATAACACCAGTATTCTTCATTATCGGTGAAAAAAGTTTTATTCCCACAACCAGAATTGTTGCAACTTGTGTTAAGGACTTTGAGTCAACCATGAAATGACCAACACTATCAGTTGGAAGATGGGGAGTTACAGGAGGGAATGTGCACTGAGTAAACACTTGCTGGATGCAAGGGCACCATCCTAAGTACTTTACATATGTTATCTCGTTTGGTTCTCAGAATAACCCTGTGAGGTAAGTACTATTCAGATCTTCAATTTATAGTTGAGGAACAATGAGATGGACAGAGACTAGCCAAGTTGCCCAGAGTCACATAGATAAGAAGTATCCAAGGGCAGATTAAAACTCGAGTCTTCCTGATTCCAGACTCAACCTTGTATCCATTGTGCCACCTTTCATTCAAATCTAGACACACACATATACACACATGTACATGTGTAGATGCAAATATATGGATAATGTACATCAAATTAACAAATATTTGCTAACTATACTACATGTAATGCACTTTGGATGCAGAGAGAGAAAATACTTAAGATCTTCAGGATGTAACAGGAAACATGAAGGAAAAGATCCTGTAATTCAAGGCAGAATACAGTAAGTAGCATCATCAGAAAGGTGCAAACAAAATGTTATTAGGGTTCACTTGCTAAACAAATTAATGTGGGACGGTGCATTTCTTTGATGATTAATATAGTTAAAGAATATTGAATCTTACTGCACATTGCATGTATGATATGTGAGAGCCTGGGGTAAATAGAAAAAAAAGATAAGTAAATTTAAAAAATTAGAATTACAAATATATGATGTTAAAACTTTTCCAGTGGTGAATGCCACCATACCCAGCCAGGCCCAGTAATGCTTCACTTTACATCTTGGTCATCTTCTCACCATTCATCATGTTTAAGAGTTTCTATCAACTCTCTTGCACCCATTTCCAGCCATAGAACCAATGTTGATTCTGCCATTGCTACTAGAAAGGATGTGTCATTTCCATTCCCCTGTGACTCTCCTCACAATTCCTTCCTGGTTATCACTCCTCTATGTTCTGTGTTCTGTTCCCCCCTTACTGGATGTGAACTACATGAGGGCAGGGAATGTCTAATTTTTGTATTTATGTCCTTAGCCCTTAACACAGTGCTTGGCACATGGTAAACATTTAGTAAATACTTTGCATTAATTCATTCATTAACTGAAATTCTCAAATACACAAGGGAAGTATTTCTTCCCAAGAAAAATACGTTTCTGGAGCAAAGAATGCAGAATGGTCTTGGTTAGAATTCAAATGGTTTTTATTCTTTTCACAAAAGAGCCCATAAAAATATATGAATACCATATTGAAATTTGTGCAAACAGATTTCAAAACCCATAGTTTTGGAATATGGACTATTTTGCAGCTAATCTTAGTACAGAAAGCCGCTGCTTCATAGACATGAAACATACGAAGACTCTTCTCATATACAGTAGGCGCTCTATAAAGGCTTAGTCCTCTTTGCCTTCCCTATAGGTGATGATTCCTCATAATTCTGTGCTTCCAGTCCTGAATGATCCACACAGGAACACAAATGCAAGAGTTCAAAGGAAATCAATAGAAAATTATCTGTGGCTGTATAAAAACACTGGGTACAATGGGAAATAACAGAAATACCGTTTAACCAACTCCTACTTCCACAGGATTCTAACACAAAGTATGAGCGAATGTCAAACTTAGCCAACAAAATTACCCAGCTCAGCTTTATAAGTTTATAATGTAGCTGGGAAATGTTTAACAAAACGAAAATACAATGGAACATCAATAAAGTTACTATGTGATTTTCTAAGTCAAACTGCAGCTGCAGAGATCCTTACAGGTGCAGGAGCGCAGTGCAGGGCTGGAGAACGTACAGCCACATGTGGTCTTCTAAGTCCTTGAGTGCAGCCTTCTGACCGAGTCAGTTTTACAGAACAAATTCTTTTATGAAGGGGATTTGCTCCGTGAAGTTTGTACTCAAAGGGCCACACTTGAGGACCCAGAGGGACACATGTGACCTCAACGTCGCAGATTGTCCACTCTGGCAAACTTATTTCTATTTGAGTTTGACACCATTACTCTAATGGATCTATGAATTCAGTGACTTAGGAAATTCCTCAAATGATACAGAATTCTATTCTCTCTCCATCCCCTACTCCAGCAAAGGCCAAGCTTGAAGAGTAAAGAGGTCAATCATAATGACTGGGTGGGTCAAGGAGGTAGGGAATGAAGGGAGGGTGGCTTGGTGCATTTATGGATGGCCTCCCTGTTCTTTCTGCTCTAAGCCAAGCCAAACAGTATGTCCTCCTGGCTAGAACCTATGGCATCCCACGAAATTCTTAATAGAGAATTTTAAAAACCTTCATCTTCTAAAACCAAAAATAAGTCTCAATTATTCATTAAAAAAAAGTCCAAGGGCATCTGTTGATGATAATTTGCTAGCCTCGTTTCAGTTTCTATAAATACATGAAAGTAATAAAAAACTATCCCTTTAATATGTGAGACCCATCACTATTTCAGACCGCCTCCCCCAAACCGTCTGAGTAAGTGAGGTTTTTATAAAATATTCCTTTAAAAAGTCGAGCTACCTATGGATGGTGGCATACATTTTAAAAGGTATGCAGAAAAGTAAGAAATATTTAGGAAAGAAATGGGGAAACTTGAATCTGCAAAGCTAAGTGTTTCCAATTGGATTTGCATTTGTGTTACTAAGTGAACTTTGCCTAGAAGATAAAGAATCAAAATATTTCCTCAAGGTGGTATTAAATCCAGCCTAGATCAGGGATGGTTAACATGACTGAAAAATAAACCTTCATAAAGTGATCTTGTTTCTATACAATGATAGAAGGAAGCATTGTTTTATTAAAAATGATTGCTCTCACTCTACCAGTAAGAGTAACATGGGATCTGTAACCTTTTTTTTTTTTTGGAGGGGGGAAGGCAGGGAAATTGGGGTTAAGTGACTTGCCCAAGGTCACACAGCTAGTACGTTTGTCAAGTGTCTGAGGACAGATTTGAACTCAGATCCTCCTGACTTCAGGGTTGGTGCTTTATTCATTGCATCACCTAGCTGCCCCAATCTGTAACCTTTGTAAAAAATATATTTTGATATATTTTTGTAATCTATGTATATTAAGTTATATAAGTAAAAACATTATTCTGAGAAGGGTTCCATAGGCTTCACCATACTGCTGGAAGGGGTCCATAAAACAACAGCTCCTCTGAGTTGATTTTCAATACCCCTGTGTTTTTACTTACTATGAAAAATACATCAATGCTAATTATAGACATAAATATCTTTCAGGAATGGAGAATGAAGATACTGGAAGAAGGTATGCTCATTCCCTATAGGCAAATTTTAATTTTAATTCCACCTCTATTCTCTTATATGATCAGTCACTGTCATTGGAAGAGGCATTATCATTCCTCCCCAAGAAGCAGGATTCCCCTCTCACTGGAGGTCTTCAAGCAGAGGATAGAGGCTGGGGATATTGTGAAGGGGAGTCTTGTTTCTGTGTAGGTTGACCTGAATAGCCTTTCAGGCACCTTCCAGGTTCTGAGATTCCCTGATTCAGTGTTTGCCTATCACTGATGATGCTTTTGTGGCACGTACACATCTAGGGGTCAGTCCCATAGCTGAGTCATCCTAAGATGCATTCTGTTGTTCAGGACTCTTGGTGACACATGGAAAGAACAACAAAAAAACAAAACAAAACAAATGATAGCAACTATCTCCCCTGCTGAGGTTACAAGAGAAAGCAAATCTGAGTCTTTTAACACATAGGTCTAGTCTTAGGGCAGCGAGGCAGCCAAGCAGGTAGAGCTCCTGCCCCAGAATCAGGAAGACCTGAGTTTAAATATGACTTTGGGCACCTCCTAGCTGTGTGACCCTGAGCAAGTCACTTAACCCTGTTTGCCTCAGTTTCCTTATCTGTAAAATGAGCTATAGAAGGAAATTACTCTAGTATCTCTGCCAAGAAAACCCTAAATGGGGTCATGGAGAGTCAGACACAATGGAAACATGACAACAAAGAAATAACACCCGGTCTTAGAGTCAAGCCAGCTCATTGGCATTCATTATAAACTCAATCGGGCTCCCTTTATCTGATTAATCCTAAAAAAGAGAAAAGTAATGCCAGGACATCGAAGACACCGCTTTAATATGAACTGAAGAGAGCAAGGGCAATGATGCAGTCAAAAATATGAGCGCAGGAATCATTTCCATAGGCTAGTGACTGGACACAAAAAGCAGGCTGTGGGTGGTGTAGTCCAAGGCTATGTTTGGCCTTCTCCTCATCTCTCACCACCCTCTCTCAGTGATCTGATCACCAACACCTATGGTCAGCTCTATGAAAATGACTCCCAAATTAATACACCACCCCACCTTTCTCAGGAAATCAGGCAAGAATTTTTAACTGCCTGCTGGACATCTCTACCTGGATATCCCAAGGGCACTTGCTCCCTAAAGCTTTTTACTTCCCTATTTCTGCTCAGGGTAGTACTCCGATCCTTCCAGTGACCCAAACCCATGACCTAGGTATGATCCTAGATTTTCCATTCCCTGTCTCTCTTCCTTATACTATCTCTTCAATGCCCATCTGATCTTTCTCCTCTCTCTATTCTTACACCATAACCACCTATTTCAGGTTCTCATCACCCCTTTCCTAGACCCCTGCAGTAGCTTCCTATGCAGTAGCCCCTTCAAAATCCAGCTGTTTTTGTTCCCCTCATCAGTCCATCCCTCACACAGCTGCCAAGTTGAAATTTCTGAAGCACAAGCCTGGCTACCTCATTTCCCCTTTCCAGAAACTTCAGAGGCTCCCCATTTCCTCCAGCGTAAGATAAAAACTCTTCTATTTGGCATTAAAAGCTCTCCATAAACGGTATCTCTAGTTTATCTCTCCAGTATGATTTTTTTTTGAGGCAACCAGGGGTGAATGACTTGCCCAGGTCACATAGCCAGGAAGGATCTGAGGCCTGACTTGATCTCAGGTCATCATGATTCCAGGGCTGATACTCTATCCACTGTACCATGTAGCTGCACCCCCCCCCCCCCCCAATCCTGTATGATTAAGTGTTATATTAGATATTATACACTTTATATATAATAATATATTATTATTTCTCCATTCTGGACAAACAGGTCTGCTTTCTCTTCTTGTATACCACATCCAATCCTCTGGGCCTTTGCACAGGCCAGCTCCCATTTGTGACTGCTCTCTCTCCTCAATTTTGCATCCTGGAATTCCTAGCTACTTTCTGTGCCCGTCCTCAAGTACCATCTCCTTCGAGAAGCCCAGTTTGACTCTCCCCTCCCACTACCCCAAATCCCTTTGGTTTTATTCTACTTCCTATATGTACTTAGCTGCAAACATAACCCAGGTAGGATATAAGCTCCCTGAAGGGAAGGAAGCATGGCTCACTTTTGTGATGGTATGCCCAAAGCCTAGCGTTGTCTCAGTCTCACAAGAGGTGCTTAATGTCTGATAACACCAGAATATTAAAGTGTGCGGACACTGAGGAAATTATTGATCCCTCTGTATTCTCATATATTTATGCCCACATATGTTGTGAAAGGTCCCGCAGTTCGGGTGAAAAATACAGTAAAAGATACCCAACCTCTGCAACATGAGAGAAATGATTGCTTTCTATTACATTAAAAACCAATTACTGAATCAGGCTTTTCTTTTCTTTCCTCATTCAGGGCCCAGGCCCATGTAGGTCAGTCAGCCATTCTCTGAGGGGCATGGGCATGGCTGATGGAAGAGACTGCCCTAATCCTCAGGGTACATGTGGCTCCACTTGGGCAGGACCCCACCCAACAAGGAGACCCTGCTTCAGTTTGGAGTGTAAACAGAATCTAATCTAGGTCAATTTCTGCCCCAAAACAATGAACTTATACCCTTGTACCCCTCCCTTGGAGTTCAGGGTGATCCAGCTCAAGAAGGAGAACACCAACCAGCGTGGTCTGGGTGGAGATGGATTCCTCTGTCCAGACTCCTGGAGGTGGCTGAGTCTCATGATCAAGTCAATATTCTCAGCAGGAGGAGTTGACCACTTTTAGCCCACCTCCTCATTTAAATGTCTACCAATCACTGATGTTTTCTCCTTTAAGGGTACTCCCTTTCAAAAAGATATGTAAAGCGTTTAGCATCTCCATTAGTCTCTCCACTGACTATCAATTTGTTGGTTATTAGCTATACGTGCCATGCCTTCACCACCTTAGTTATTGCAATAGCTTACTGGTTGGTCTCCTTGCCAAAAGTCTCTCTGCCCTCCAGCCCATCACCCACTCAGCTGTTAAAATGATCTTCCTAAAGAGCAGGTCTCAGCATGTTATACACCTCCTTTCTCAAAATACTCCAGAGACTCCTATCAATTACAAGATCAACTCTCAAATCCAAAATCCAAATAAGAAATCCTCTGGGGGGTGTTCAAACACAACCCCTTCCTCCTGTTCTAATCTTCTTACACCTTCTCTCTACATATTTTGGATTGCAGTGATGCCGTCCATCATCCTTTCTGCTCTTCCCCTAACTCTGTGCCTTCACAGTCTCTCTCCTCCAATCCTGGCTCCCTCCCTCCTTCGTCTCCATCTTCTGGCTTCTCTGCCCTCCTTCAAAGCCCACTAACACCCCACTTTCTATAAGAAGCCTTTCCAATCCCCCTTAATTCTGGTGTCCTTCCTCTGCTGATTACCTCCCCTTTATTCTGCATATATCTTACTTGTACACAGTTCTTTGCATGGTGTTTCCCCCAGTAGACCATGAGATAGAGAACAGGCCTCCAGGCCACAGGTTCCCCACCCCTGTCATAGATCAGCTGAAGCATGGGGATGTATATGTATAGGGTGTCTATGTGAGATACATACATTCATACACAAAAATGAGGTAGCCTGGTAAAGTGGATAGGAAGCTAGCCTTAGCATCATGAAGACTTAGGCTCAAAAGTCTACCTCCGACACATACTAGCTGTGTGACCTTGGGTAATTGAGCCACTTAACCTCTCAGTATCCTGGGCTACTCTATTTAAGACCAAAAATTTCTAAGAGGGTGTCCATCAGCATTGTTAGAGGGAGTTTCCTCATGGAAGTTCTTAGCATCAGTGAAATCAAAGATCTAGAAAAAGAAATTAATATTTTTATATGTATAAGTCAAAAGGATTTAGCTTTGGCCAGAGATCTCAGTGCATCCTCAGCAATTACTAGTCAGCAGACAGCCTTCTCCGGGTGAATAGCATAAGGGAACTTAGAGATAATTAAGTCTGGCCACCATTTTGCACATGAGAAAACTGAAGCCAGTGACATATGCAAGGTCAGACAATTTTGCTGGTAGGAAAGTTAGACACGGAATGCACATTTCATGGTTCCCTGTGTAGTGTTCTTTCCACTACATCATGCCATCTCCTTTTTGGAACAGTGAGGATGTAGCAGTTCAGGGCCACGTACTCTGAGGATGCCAGGAAAGGGAGGAGGCCATCAAAGAGGCCTTTCCCTTCCCTGTTTTCTTTCCCTTTAAGACCAAGAATACTGCCCTTCACTCCTCAAAAGGAACCCCCTCCTCCTACTTTGGTCTTCAAAGAAAACAAGGGAGAAGAAGTGAAATGAAGGAAAGAAAGAATGAGCAAGTATTAATGCTTTTAGGACTATATATATATGTTTTTCTATATGACAAAGTGCTAGGGATACATACAGTCAAGTAAGTCAGTCCATTCCTGCACTTATTTACATTTTGATGGAGGGAGAAAGAGTCATAGCAAGGTTTAGCTAAAAGGATGATGGAAAGGGCCTGGAAAGGAATCCCAAAGATTCAAGGGCAGGGCCCATGACAAGGATCAGGCCTTCTTTAGGTGCAGAGGCAGTGCCCAAGGGTCTAGAGAGCAAGTGGTAAGGCTCAAAGGCCCGACAGTGGGTGCCGCCCTTCTTAAAAGAAGGTTATAGTTGGTGACTTCCTGATCATAATGTGAATGGTCAAGTCCACTTCTCAGGATGGTGGCCCTGGAGGTGCTGGCCCATCACCATTGGGAAAGGGAAGTGTCTCTGGGGGTCTAAAGAGAATGAGGATTCTAGGTTTTCTCCCATGGGACAGAGATGAGGGCTGGAAGAAACCACATTGATGAGATCATAGATCTATTAAATACTGAAGTGTTATAACTATCAAAAGAAGACAAACCTTAAAAAGTGCCACAATGAAATCTCTAAACATAAAGCTTAGGGGGAAAAACAAGAAGTGAGGAGGAGGTATATAGCAAGATACAAGGGTATACAGATCACCCCCACTTCTCCTTTGGAAAAGTTTCGATCATTTTTGTCGAAGCAGTTAGGGGACACAGTGGGTACAGCACCGAACTTGGAGTCAGAAAGACCTGAGTTCAAACTTGACCTCAGTAACTTAGCTAACTAGTTGTGTGGCCCTGGCTAAGTCATTTAACGTCTATTTGACTCAGTTTCCTCATCTGTAAAAGAGAATAATAATACATTCCTCCCAGGGTTTCTGTGAAAACCAAATATTTGTGAAGTCCTTTGCAAATCTTAAAATGATAAATGCTAGTTGTTATTGTAATTGCTATACTGTAAAAATGTAAACCCTATTAAAATTCTATTTAGGGAGGTGAATCTGTGTTCCTAAAGGCTTTCCCATTGCTTGTAACCTAAACTCTAAAGTTGAGATGGAATTAAACGCCAAGACAAGTGAAGGCCAATTAGGGGAAATGGGTACGTCTGTGTAGAAAACAGAAGAAACATATGGTTGGCCAGCAATGAATGCACAAAGTAATCAGTGGCCAGAGTTCCTAGCAGGAGGCTTCTGTGGTTTACTGTCACTGGGATTTGGGAATCATTGACTCTAACAGCCTGATTGCCATATAACACACCTTTCACAACGCTCCTTATCTATCCACTTCAGAGAGAAAACATCAGGGGACTAAACTGGATAAATTATGCAAGAGATTTCCGGATTTTCTTTTGTTAAGGCACTTTGTTATTTCTGAAGGTACTCTCCTCCAAATGGCACACATGTCAAGCTGAAATAAAACCTCCCCAAATCCATTTTATTTATTCACTTCCTCATCTACTCGCTGACCTCCCCCAGAACACTTTATCACCTCATCTACAGCAGGAAGGGAGGGTTGGTGTGTTCCCTCCTCCTACCAATGCATGTGGATTTTTAAAAAAATTTTGTTTTTACACTGAAATGTTTTTTCAAAGGTGGGATCTCTGAACAAACCACAGGAATGCTCAAGGTCTCAGGGTAATACTCAAGATGTCCTGGGCATCATATAAACACCACATGAGGATCTAGAGATATAAGAACTGCTGTACTTTGGGTCCCTGACCTTGACTCCCTCCTTAGACCAGGAAAATTTTAAGGCATTCATGGTTTTCAATATGTATTTTCGACCAGGTAGCCTGCAAAGAGGGAGGATCACTGACTTCTTTACAATTCAAGGCAAAAACCTAATAGGAATCTAATCATAAATACACAAACAAAAAAGAATGGTAAATAACCCTAACCATCCCCACCTCCCCCAAAAGCTGTTGTTACAATACAGATTAATATGTTGGGACCAGCATAACACTGTAAATAGAGCTCCAGACCTGGAGTCAGGAGATCTGAGTTCAAAAGGAGCCTCAAATTCTTACTAGCTGTGTGATCCTGGACAAATCATTGAGCCCTGTTTGCCTCAGTTTCCTCATCTATAAAATGAGCTGGAGAAGAAAATGGCAAACCATTCCAGCATCTTTGCCAAGAAAACACCAAATGGCATCATGGAGAGTTAAACATGCCTGAAATGACTCAACAACAGAAATAATGAAGTATACAAGCAGAATCTTGCCTATATTTAAATGGAGAAAAAGGTACCACCGTCTAACAAACTACTTACGGATAGGGTTCTTAGTATTTCTTTTTATGTCAGAAAAGTCTGAGGAAGACTATGGACTCCTCAATGCTTTTTAAATGCATATGATTACAAAGGAAACCAATTATATTGAAACCACTATTAAAATAGTGTTGAGACCCCTTGACTCTGGGATATCCCAAGTTAAAATGTCAAGACATGAATAAGAGGGTTTTTAATAATATGCATGTTAAGTTCCTCCTAAATTGAATTAAGACTAAAAAAAAAAAAAAAAGAAAGACTAAACCTAGTAGTAGTGAGGGAGACTTCAGGACCAGAAGGAGGACTCTGTTGCCTATAGGCTCACTGAACAAGTTCTCACTTCGGCAGAGATTTGTTTATTTTAAACAAGTTTGAGCTAATGGCTTTCAATGGTCCCTTAAACTTGGACATCATTCATGCATAGGACCATTCCCAGAATACGCAAAGAGTCAGGTTTTCAAAGATGAACAGCAAGCCTCCCTCCTGGCAGTCTCCAGGTCTAGTACAGATGCATCTAGGACAAAAAGCCACTATCAATTCCCACTCATGCTCAAATCTGTTTTCCATAAAATGTGTATCAGATGACTATTTGCAAACATAATTTTATGTCATAAATGTCTTATTCATGTATTCTTTAAGGACATAGCTAAATAGATTTTAAGTTCTACAAAGATTTAAAAAAAACAGGATTGAGATCTTATAGGGAAGTAAAAAAGACAATGGAGATTAGGAGACTGTAGACTGAAATTCTAGTCCTGACTCTGTCACTGATTAGCAGTGTGACTTTGAGCTAGTCACTTAACCTCTGGAACATGATCTGATTTTATAAATGAGGAATTTGGGCCAGAGATATCTAAAGTCCCTTCCAGTTTTAATATTACACAATTCATCCTGTTTTTTAACCCTATCACTCCTTCCCCTTAGTACCCAACATCACTGTCACCGACCAGAAGCTATTCTAATGATCAAATAATGGCAAGTGACTACACAAAGTGACCCCTCTGGCTTGATTTGATTCATCAACATTTCTGAATTGAAGTATTCACTAATTTTTTTCCCCATGACATTTCAAATCAGAGAAGGTTCTCAGGTTCACTTAAGCCTATCAAGGGGCCAAGGGGCAAGGAAGATCTTCAGATTCTCATCGCCATTACATTTGGCCCCTATGTAATGAAATGTATTGTTAATGCATTTTTGCCAAGTAAGGGACATGAAAGATCTTGGGGCCAATTGTAATGGTAATGGGATTTGACGATCTTCCATGCCCCTTTGAACTTGCTGACATAGCAGGAAGGGGTGGGGCAGGAAGGAGCCAGAGCAGAGTAGGATATAATATATTCTAGTTTATACCTAATAACATAAAAGGAAGTTGAATTAGTCACTTTAGCCACTCTGATGCTCAGTTTCTTTACCTGTAAAATGGGGGAAATACTATTTATACACCAGGGATGGTGTGAAGAAAGTTCTTTGTAAATATTAAATGGATCACAAATATAAATCATCTCTCATTATTAGAATTATTATTATCACTGTGTTATAGTTTGAAGATTTTTTGCAGAGATGGGAAACATCAGGAATATGGCATATTCTCAAAAGAATTATGTGTTTATAACCAACAAAGAATATCCAGAAATTTTTGCTTGAGCCCTAAATTCAGGCTTGCTGCTCTCTTGGAGGTGACAATTACTGTGATTTTAAAAACATTGCCTTATACAACTCCCCTTGCCAGCAGAGGAGAAAGACATACCAGTGCCTTTCTAAACAAACAAGCCGGCATACGAGCGGAAAGAGAGGAACTTTGCAAGTAGAAAGACAAGCCTTGAAGGAAAAGTTCCAGCCAATCTTTCCAAGACAATATATGGAAGAACCCTTAATGCCAAGCAAGATTTTTTGAGGCTTAAGGGAGATGAAAGATCTTTAGGGAATTTGCTTCTCACATGGGTGGATGAGAAACATGGTACAGGAGAAAGGAACAGAAGGATAATTTGAAAATAAAAATATACATTTATATATAGTGACCCAACCCAACTGAAAAAGATTCTTAAATTCAATTAGAGTCATTTGGCTGTAAGATCAAAGCATTCCCGATCTTGAGATGCTATGTGCTTTGCTATAGTCAGAGGGAGACCAGAGCTGTAATGAAGTCTAAATAATGAAACTCTGAGATAATGCATTATTAATCAGACCTGAAAACATTTACCAGAACTAGCATATTTTAGAAATCATTTAGGTAAGATCACAGCACTAAAACAGAAATTGGAAATATGCAGTAGGAACTGGGGCCAAATATGTTGCATAAAGTCCAGAATGTGTCTTCATTCTGCCATAAACGGAAACATCTGTTCCTGTGGTAAGATCTGCTAATAGATTCTGCATCTATTATCTGTTTCAAGATGGCAGATTGAGAGATGATATATACTGCATAGAGATTTGTCTGAAGAGGCTCAGAGCCCAACAGCAAAGGTAGCAAATGTGGGATAGTTGGGATCTTTATGCAAAATATCTACTCTACGTTTGTCCCTGGAATCTGTATGGGCTCTCAGAAACAAAACACTGGATTTCTATGACTATGGATCAGAGAGAGGAATTCAAAGGGGTGGGAGTAGAGGGGAGAAGAAGAAACATCCAAATATTATACATAGTAAGGACTTAGTTCAAAATATTGGACTGAAAAGTGTTGCCCCACATCACCTATGCCTCTAGATTCTTTAGAATTTAGGAACTATCTAAATTGTCTTGGAATAGAGCTAGCTTACATTCTGTACTATGCTGAAATCACACAATTGTTCCCTCTAATAAACCAGTGGATGCCCAGAAAATATAATATTCTTCCAGGAAGCATCCTGAACAGTGAGAGCAAAAATACTACTTGAAAACAGTTGGTCATCAACTATTTAGTAAGTTGTGACCAAAAAAGAACCATCAAAAACTACCCACCCCCCTACCCCAAGCATGGTGTCTCCATGGATACCACTATCTTTTCTGTGTTTGGGATGCTCTGGAGCAACTGAGTTGCAGCCAGAATGATAATTCTGAACACAAGTGCCTGAGAAAAGCAATAAGAAGGACTGTGAGGGGGAAAAAAAAGGATTTCTAAGCTATTTCAATATAATTGGTTTCCTCATCATTCTATATGTTTTAGTTTATATATTTAGAAACATTATATATTCTGAAAAAGGGGTTCCTAGATTTCACCAGACTGCTAAAGGGGCCATGGCATAAAAGGTTAAGAATTCTAAAGGGACAGCAAAAAAAAAAAAAAAAAAGACTTCTTGAAAGGCAGCATTTGGCCTGGGGTTTGAAGGGTGAGTAGGATTTAACCAGGTGAAGATGGTTGGGCAAGGAAGAAAAAAGTATTCAAGATATAGGCAATGACAAGACCAAAGAAAGTCATGAAGGACAAGGGTGTGCATGAAAAAAGGAGATTCATATAATGATTAGGCTATGAGAGGTTCCCTCAGCCTCAAACAAAGGCTGGATGGCCATTTTAAGCAATTTTGTAAAAGGATTCCTGTTCAAATGGGACTGGAGGTTCATTCCAACTCTCTGTATCAGGGAGCACCCTAGCATACCCAGGGTGGCTGCTAGCACAGCTTCTTAGATCTGCTTTTCTAAAGGAAAGCAACTCAAAATGGGTCAACAGTCTTACTTTAATCAATCAAACACATATCATTTACCTAGGTCAGAAGAAAATGTCAGCACCTTGATCTTCAGAGAATTTACAAACAGAAGTTACAACAGAAAATAATACGATTTAGCTGCCAGGGCTTCCAGCTGTCTATTACATCCATACCTAGTTACCTGAGAGGGAAGTACCAACATCTGGGTTTTCAAAGGTGGGGAGGGGGAAACAACGGCTTCCCAGAGTCTAATCAGGCCAAATCACATAACTCTTCCCAAAGTAAGCTCCAAAGCAAAACCTCACAATACCCAATCACAAAGTAATAGGGTGTGGGCATTCCTGAAGAACAAGCCTCTCACCCATAGGCTCCATTCAGCCTATTGGGGGCAGAGTATATTTTCAAATCAGAGAAGGTTCTCAGGTTCACTTAAGCCTATCAAGGGGCCAAGGGGCAAGGAAGATCTTCAGATTCTCATTGCCATTACATTTGGCCCCTATGTAATGAAATGTATTGTTAATGCATTTTTGCCAAGTAAGGGACATGAAAGATCTTGGGGCCAAGTGTAATGGTAATGGGATTTGATGATCTTCCATGCCCCTTTGAACTTGCTGACATAGCAGGAAGGGGTGGGGCAGGAAGGAGCCAGAGCAGAGTAGGATATAATATATTCTAGTTTATACCTAATAACATAAAAGGAAGTTGAAGAATAGGAGGGGAAAGGCATTCAAAGTTTCCATGGGAAGAGGATAATTTTTCTGTTGGGTGGCTAGGTGGTGTAGTGGATACAGTAATGAACCTGGAATCAGAAAGGCCTGAGTTCCAGTGCCATCTCAGATATTTAATAGGCAAATGACGTCAAAATGGGGATAATGATCTGCCCAATGAAGTTTAATGATTTGTGCAAGGTCACACAAATAGGAAGTGGCAGAGATTTGAAATCAGGTCCTCTGTCTCCAAGAGAAACATAAGACACATGAGCTCACAGGCCTATCAACACAGAGATACACTTCCAAATTGACTATCTGTGACTAATTTATTATGTCACTATGGCTTCATTTTTTTCCCCAACTGCAAAGTGAGTTTTGAACAATATATAGAGTTCAATACTTCATTAAAAATAAAAGAATTAAATTATTTGCTAATGAATCAGTGCTTAAATTATGAAGGAAGAATTATGAGTTAGTAGCCTCCTATAAGAGGCAGTAAGTGGTACAATGAATATAGCACTGGGCCTAGAATCAGGAAGACCTGAGTTCAAATTTTACCTCTGACACTTATTGGCTGTGTGACCATGGACAAGTCACTTAACCTCTGTTTGCCTAATCCACTGGAGAAGGAAATGGAAAACCATGCCAGCATCTTTGGCAAGAAAATTTCATACACGGTCACGAAAAATTGGACAGGATGGAATAACTGAACAACAACAAGCCTATCATAACTATATCTTGGGAAGGAATGATTCCCAACGCTGCAAATGATGAGTTTAACCCTTCTTAATTTTGCACAGCATTTTTCCTCATGCACAGAAATGAGAACCAAGGGGAACTGAGGAGGCATTCTGAAGAGGTTAAAGTAATCTGGAGAGGTGGAAATTCATAGCTGAATGTTAACTGAAGGATGTGTAATGGATAGAGAACCAGGCCTGGAATCAGGAAGAACTGAGTTCAAATCTGACCTCAGACTAGCTGTGTGACCCTGGGCAAGTCACTTCACCCTGTTTGCCTCAGTTCCTCATCTCTAAAATCAGCTGGAGGAGGAAGTAGAAAACCATTCCAGTACCTTTGCCAAAAAAAAAAAAACACAACCAAATAGGGTCACAAAGAGACAAACATAGCTAAAAAAAACAACAACAACCTTTCCCCTGGATGATTTCCTTACGTTTCTACAAAGGAACCTGTAGTAATAATGTAATATTCACAGTGCCCATGATCACCATAAATATACCTGCATGGTGCTCAATTGCAAAATATAACAGACTCTCCATATAGAAAACAGAAACAAAACATTTATTCAGACACCAGAAAACCAAATTCCAAAAGGAGGAAGCTGATTCCATCATAGTAGCAAAGAAGTTAATAAGCCACAGCAACATAGAGAGCCACAGCATCCTTTAGCCTTCCCACAAACCAGCTTTTACTCATAAGCCTGATTGACTCTCTGGGACTCATCCTCTCTTCCTCCTGGTCTAAAACTAGCTATGACTCCCAGCTTCCTGTGGGCTCTGCTCCACCCTTCAGCAAGCTCCTCCCATCATAGGCTCCATGTGACTACATTCAGCCTATTAGAGGGCAGAGTATATTTTCAAAGCAGGGAAGATCTTTAAATTCCCTTAGGTTTATTAAGAGGAAGGAAAGGTCTTCAGATTGCCATCGCCATTACAGAACCCTGCTCCTCTTAGTCATTACTGATGAATGAGTGAAATGCCCAAAGACAAAAATGGACCTGTGATCTCTTGATTTTTGTATTTCTTGCAGTGAAGCACATGGCAACACATCTATCCATGCCTATTCAACCTGTGCTACTCCCATCCATGTCCTCTCATAAAAACCACTAATGGCCTATGCACTCAACATGCTACAGGTTTTCTTTGCCTGCTCTTGATATCATGAGGCCCTCAGTGACTAGGCCTGAACTTTTAACATCCTTTGCTCGTGTGTGACCATCTTCTTCTATCATCCATTTCCCTCATGACATTTTCAACTCTTTTGAAGTTCTGCATCCTCAGCTCACATTGATCATGTCCCTCTCCAAAATGATGCCCAATTTGAATTCTTTATAGATTATCATGTCATGTGTCTTGCAACCATATAACAGTAGAAGAACAGTAAAAAGATGAGCCTTTATGCTTGAGAGAAGACCGCGATTCTTAAAATTTGAGTTTCACAACTTCCTGAAGGTGATCTGGGCAACTCTCCTCCTTCTGTTCAGTTCTGGGCCCAACCATTTTATTGTCTGACAGATAGAAAAATGAGGGCTAATTTCCACAGTTTATTCATCTAAAATGCATGTCATGACCTTTGGGGTGTGCTGTTGAGTGTTTAACAACTGTCTTTAGAAAAAAAAGGCAGAACAAAGTTTTAAGTTTAATTTGTCTTACATATCCTCCATCACTTAATTAGATCAATTGACAAAGCAATCAAGCCCTAATTTTTGATTAGCATCTGCCGATTTCCATCATGTAAATTCTCACATCAAAAATTTAACAATTATGGAGCTGACTCTAGCACACCTTTGAATGAAGGTAATAGACAAGCACATTTTATTGATTTGGTTTTTCTTGTGTGAAGAATCAAGCCAAATTCTTTCTGAGGCCAAATTCTTCTCAGTGATCCTCTTCTAAGAAGATTTGAACTGTTCCAGGACTGGGTGGGACCGATATAGTATTACTCCCTGCCCACTGAAAAATTGGACTCCTTTTCTGGAATCTCTCTAGATTTTTCTAGGCCAACTTTCATCTTGTCTTGCTTAGTTCCAGGCTTCTACAACATTCTCTGGACCTCTCTAGCTATTTCATCATGTTTGTTTCTGTCCCTTTTCTTCCAGCTCCATTTTATGTATAGTCTTCTTACATTAGAACATAAGTTCCTTGAGGGCAGAGAATATCTAACATATTTTTATTTATATTCCTTGTACTTAGCAGAGTACTTGATATATAATAAGAACTAATTAAATGCTCATTCTACCTATTTGTCTATCTATCCATCCATCCATCCACCTACCAACTCTCTATCCATATCATATTTCTACAAGACCACTAAGAAGATTATCTGGAAAATCTCACCATTCATAGGGAATACCTCTTCAAGACAGACCCTGTGCTGAATCTCCTTGATCACAGTGGTGATCATCCTTAATAAGCACAGATGTCACTGATTTTTTTCCGGCCTGATATTTATGACTGAGTCATTAATCAGTCATTCAACAAGCATTTACTATGTACCTGGCACTGAACTAAGGGCTAGAAATGCAAAGAAAGCTAAAAATAGTTCCTGCCCTCCAAAAGCTCACATTCTTTCACCCCCTTTGCAATCATTCTGCTACTGTTGCCATAGGAAAGCACTATTGTCAACTAAATGCCACGTGTATTTTCCTTTGCTCCATAGTTTGCCATGGTCAAAGAGTTCATTATCAATTGGCTAGCCTGGCAAGTATCTCTCTGTACTCAGAAGTAGACTTTGTCTGTTGCCAGTCATCTCTAGTCATCCTGATCTATATCTTGTCACTGGACCCAGCATATGGCTCCAGAGGTGAAAGTGAGGCTGCTGACTTTGCACAGCCCTGCCTCACTTAAATCCAATTCACTTGCAAGTCATGACATCATCTTCTCTTTGAGAATGAAGGACAAAACATAACAATAGTTTGTTGCCTGGACCATAACTGAAACCTTCCCAACTTGGTAATAAAAAGTTTGAAGCTTAAGTTAAGAACTCGGAGTCACCTCCAGAACACAATGAGGCATAAGAGTAGGACTTTCTCATAATAAACCACTCTCTCCCAATCCTTGAGCATCCTTTCTCTTCTAATTCATTACCAATGAATGAATGAAATAAAAAGCATAAAAGTGATAAGACTAATTTTAACTGGTTTGTTTTAAAATGAATAATTTTAAAACATTAAGTCATTTTAAAATCTGATTTCTGTTGAATTTAACAAACACCAGAAGTGGAACATTTCCATATAAAATGGAATGTAAGGAAGGGCTAAACATGAAACCATGAATCTTGATTCTACATGGCATAAAAAAGCATAAGAGAAAATTCAACACATTATTTTCAGACACCCTGATTGTCTTTGTCTCCTTGTGAACTTTGTTCTGTTCTCTTCTGTACACTTAAAAATATTTTCATGGCCCTCTTTTTAACTTTCTTCTATTTGGGGAAAGCCTATATCACCACTACTGTTAGCTTGCATGTCTCTCCAGTCACACTTTCCATTATACAGCAAAAACAACAAAAAGAAGGGGGAAACACCTTTGTAACAAATAAATGTATTCGAGTAAAATAAACCCAAACGTGGGTCACGTCCAAAAATCAGATCAGGAAAATTATCTTCTGAAAAATAAACAAAAAAATGACTTGCCTAATTTCTCATAAATAAGCTGTAAAGCCAAGACCATGACCCAAGTATCTGCTGCTGTAATGCCATGCACCAGCAGATTCCCAAAGGAATGCTACTGTGAACAGCTTTTAGAGTTCAGATTACAAAATATAGTGAACACTCTGTTTATTCCATTACACATCAAGACAAACATTCAAAACATTATAATATTCACAACATTACATCTTATCACAGAAAA
>CM053591.1:9243109-9258876 GCA_028646515.1 Pseudochirops corinnae
CCCCCCCCCCCCCCCCACAACGCTCTCCCCAGGACAATTTAACTCCACTTTCGAGAAGTTAGGAGAAGGGGCGTGGGGAAACTCCGTGGCTACTTTGATACAATTATGGAGTCCGAAGATTCAGCTGGGACCTGGAGGAAGCGAAAAGGGCAAGGTTAATGGAGGAAAATTGGGGAATATCACCAAGGGAATCGGGCTTCTCCGGTTTCCCAGACAAATTAGGGTTTATAAAACAACAATAATTTGTGTCCCTTCCGTTGTAATGAACTTTAACCCTCGATGTTTCCCAGAGAGCCATCCAAAAGACAGGATGATTGAGTTTCATAAAGTGAATAAGCTTAGGTGACAACGGGGCTATTTGTTCCCATTTCCACTTTCTCAACTTCATACGATCCAAACATTTTGGATGTCCTGAGAGAGTTAACTAACGCTTCTTAGAAACGAAACTGAATCTTTCTAAAGTTTCCACTTATGCTTCTTTTCTCCGTCTGAGCCCACGCCTGGTGGGTAGAAGTGATGTTTTTATTCCACTGTGGAGCAGGCTTGTGTGGGGAGAGAGATAGGGTGAAAGGGATGGAGGTGGGGGAGTCTCTCCGTGTCTGTTGACTTTCTGCCCGACTTTTTAGCAGTACAGCGGAAACGAGAGCCAAGCATTGGTAAGTGACGTACAGTTAGTACAAGGGTTACTTTGTATGACTCCCCGGCTCATGGAGAGACAACTGGACAGTCATTCAATCCCGCCTTCAGCAGCAGCCGTGGCAGCCGCAGAGGCAGGGGCTGCAGCCAGCCACCCGATTTGCAAATTTAAAAAATTAGGAAGAAAAAGTTATGGGTGAAAAGGGATCTGTCTGAACTCAGGGTGGCGTGGGCGGAGGTGGCAGCAGCCGACGAAGGAGGGATTGTAGCAGAGTACAGGAACTAAGGGAGGGGGGAAAGGGGTGGAGAAGCGAGGGGTGGAAGGAGGACTCGTGGATTTCTACTCCCGCAGAGCGAGGCGTTTCCACCCTTCTTTTCCCAAGGGCTGGGAGCCCCCAAGTTGAAAGAGGGTGATGAAGATCACTTAAGAGGCTGGAGTAGGGAGCGTACGGGACGTACACACCCAGATCTGGAGGGGGTGGGAGAAAAGAGGGAGGGAGGCAGAGAAGAGAGGGAACGGGAGTGACTGCTAGAGGCTCAGGGCTGTGCTTTAGCCCGAGAAGTTGTAGCAAGTATCCGCCGGACCACTTAGCTCATCCTTGGTTGGGGCTGAAGTGGGGGGTCCTGGGGCAGCAAGTAGAGGGAGCTTTTAGAGGCCATGGGGAGAGACGGAGGGGCGAGAAGGAAAGAAACAGCCGCAGAAGAAGGGGGTCAGGGGCAGGAGGAGCCGAAGAGACACAGACGGCAGCGGCGCCGGAGAAGGAGGGAAAGCAAGACCAGGACTGTGCGCTCCAACCTGCTGCCTCCCCCAGGGGGTGGGGAGCCCGATGGAACTGCGAAAGGGGCTCCCCATCGGTGGCGGCGGAGTCAGGGAGGCTCCCAGTACCTAGCTGACAACCGGTTGAAGACAACCAAGTACACCGTGCTGTCCTTCCTGCCCAAGAACCTCTTTGAGCAGTTCCATCGCCTGGCTAACGTGTACTTCGTCTTGATCGCCCTCTTTAACTTTGTGCCCGTCCTGAACGCCTTCCAGCCCGAGCTGGCCTTGGCGCCGGTGCTCTTCATCCTGGCCGTCACCGCCATCAAGGACCTTTGGGAGGATTACAGCCGCCACCGCTCGGACCACGAGATCAACCACATGGACTGCCTTGTCTTCTGCAGGTGAACCAGGGACGGTTAGAACGAGCGGGAGAGCTTGGCTGTCGGGGTGGGGTAGCGGGGTAGGTGTTGGCCCAGAGGCACAAAGGTGTCAGGGATGGCTTTTCCCTCTCCTTTTCTTGAAATTGGGGTCAGCAAAAACATTGGGGGCTGGTGAGAACGAGGGAAAGTCTGTTTCATCCCCCATTGCTCAGTCTGGCTCCTGAGGAAGGGGTTCGACTAAGCATTCGGGTCCAGATTTGCTTCCTTAAAAACTCCATCTCATCGCCCAGAGTAGGGCGTGGTGGCGATGGGAGAAGGTTTTCGTGTTTAGAAAGTTTGTTCCCGCGACTCTGCCCCAATGGAATGTTGCTGTGTGTGCCCAGGGCGAAGGACTCCAGCGTCTTTACCCTCTTCAGGGCTCTGTCTTTCTCTGGGGCTTCTCAGGCTTTCTTGGAAGACGGTTCCCCTTCCCGTTTCTGGTGACAGTGGCTTCCCGCGAGGCTGGCTTTTTCTTTTGTTAGTGGCTTTCCTTGTTGGGACACCGAGCGCTTCGGTACGTAGAGATTAAAACTGTTGCAGCTGCCTCTTCTGTGAGCTAGTCTGAGAGAATGTGTAACACGCGTCAGAAAGCGGCATCTGCCCACATTTCGTTTGCGGTTTGTGGAGGAGGCCAAGGGGGCCGTTCTACGGGGAATTCTCTGCCCCATTTCCCTCATCCTCATTTTCCCGACCAGGTCAAGTCGAGAAACGCCACCTTGCTTTGTCTCCCCCCTTAATCTTGGCTATTTGATCTCTTATATAAAAGAAGGGGATTCCTTGTCCTGCTGCACATTCACCTGTCCTCGAGGCAAACAGTTAATCATTTTTTTTCCCAACTCTTCGATTCAGAATCTTAAAAAAAAAAAAGAGGCTGCTCTCCTTACAGCTCTACACACCCAGAGATAAGAATTCAGAGTTAGTTAACTGGTACTTAACTATGCTTCCAAAACGAAACCTTTTTGGGGTCCCAACTAAAATCTGATCCACAATGATTCTCATTTTCCAGGTTACCTCCTCACTCCCTTCATCTCTTCCCAGGTTTTTCAGAATTTTCAGCTTCAGCTCCTGAGTGGCACCTAGCTAGGATAGCTCCGTATCTATCCTTTGCTGATCTACTCCCTTTCCACGGGCTACTTTGAGGAAAAAACTGAGGAAAGTTTAGAATCATGTAGTTTTCAAGCTGGAAGGAACTTTAGAGATTGTTAAATCCCCACTTGCTCATTTTACAGAGGAAGAAATTGAGGGACAGAGAGAGAGAGAGAGAGAGAGAGAGAGAGAGAGAGAGATTGGATAACTTACCCGAAATCACATAGTGGAAGGCCATGGCCAATAACGGATCTTCAGCTGCTCATTCTGCTCCCTGTTGTGCTTCCTCCGTTCCATGGGGTTCTACACCATTTAAGTTTTCTGCGTCTATCCCTTCTTTTTACTTCCTCTGTGAAAAACCGTACTCCAAAAATACTAAAAAACACTGTCCCTTCTTCCAACTTAGTGGGTTTTTTTCCCCCCATATGGCACAGGTGCATAGTAAAGCAAGGTCAAAAAGGCCTGTGAGGTTTCCTGTCTGCAGGCTAGTTTGGAGGAGAAATGAAAAGGATGGGCATGTCTGACAGATAACATCTGCATTCTTGGTTTTAGGAGAAAAAGCCACCTGCAGTCTGACCTTCCCGGTTATACAATATCGTTGTCTGGCCTGAGCAGAGCAAGACCTTAGCTGAGGTTATAAGCCATAACCACCTAGCAACTAAACATTATTTTGCATATCTTGCTTTGGGAATAGTTAAGCCCAGAGAAATGCAGCCTATTTGCTTGGCATTTTGAAAGCATTCTTTGGAGCTTCTCTCGCTTGGATTCCCTCTTCCCTTGCACCTTTTTCTCAATAGAGAGAGGTTTCATAATTCCCAGATAGATCTGATTGTCTTTGATAAGAATTACCAGATATCTTTTCCTCTGCTTGTCTCTCTCCACCAATTCCTTAGGCTCCTTAACTAAGGGAAGGCTATGCCAAAGACCTCAGAAAATTTCTATTGTCACAACTTGTCAGTGGGTCAGAAAACAGGATGTGCTCATGTTATGCCAGACAGATGTAAGTAACTGACCTCACTGACCTTTCAGTCCATCCTAGTGTAGAGCTATTGACAAACATTTCACAGATTGTGGCTGATTTATCACAGGTCATGCTACATTCCTGAGGCTAGTCTGATGAGAGCCAAAACCTTTTGCAAAATCAGGACCAGTGTGAACTTGGTTTGGGCTTCTGTCCATATTGATAGTTGTCCTAGGAGATGTCTCCAGGAAATCAACTCAGAAAAACTCCAGTTGGAGAGGTCAGGTTGTGACTGCAGACTCAACAGCCCACCACTTCCGGTCTTTAGCTTCCTGAGAGTCAAGATTGGTGTTTGGCTGGCTTGGGAATCTGGATAAGTCTGAAGTTTCTGATAGCATCTCCAACTTTACTCAAGAGTGTCTTGGATTTAATCAGCATAGAATTCTCAGGAATTGATGCTATATAGAGTTGCACCAGAATTCCATGGTCTTTTTCTTTTAAAGGGCGAGCAGGTGGTGAAATGGATAGAATGCCAGGCCTGTAGTCAGGAAGACCTCTTTTCAAATCTAGATTCATATACTTGCCGGCTGTGTGACCTTGAGCAAGTCATTTACCACTTGTTTGCCTTAGTTTCCTCATCTGTAAAATGGGAATAATAACAGCACCTACCTTCTAGGAAATAAATAAATAACATAAAGGATTTAGCAAAGTGTGCAGGTGCTATGTAAACGTTAGCTCTGATTATTAATGGGGTTGAACTAAAAACCAAAATCCCTTGTAGACTTCATGACTTTATAAGCTTCAGAAATGCTGCCAGTCTTAACACTGTGCAGCCGCCTCCTTGGGCATGTTGAGATACCCACCAGGGCGCAATTCTCATACGCACTCGGCCTACCTCGCTCTGAAATGAAGGTGGTCCCGTGGGAGTCAAGAGCGATTAAATGGGTCTTCTTTCAATCAGTGCTGAGTTTGACAAAAGCCTTGGGCGATACTGCTACCATGGGGAAGTAACTGTTAAATTCCTTGATAAACATATAAGCAACTGTTGATTATTTTGTGTCTTGGGGAAAATTTGCCTTCTCCAAATCATGGCTGCTCTAATGAACATAATATATGCAAATTGAGTGTCAATTCAGAATGTTAATATCATTAGGTGGGACACAGTAGTCTATGACTGTTCTCATTTTCAAAAGTGAGATTTCCTTGAAGAAATAGATGATCTATTCCTGATCTATTTATACCATTAAATGAAACCAATCTGCTTTTTCCATAATTCTAAGAAATATTTCCACAAGTAGAAGTTGAATTCCTGGTCTTGACATGCAGTTTTCATTATTTCTTTTTCAATATATTGTCATACATATGCTTGTGTGTATATTCCTACCTATGTGAACACATGTGTAGTCAAAGTGCTATATACCCTTTCTTATTCATCTTGAACTATGTTACCAATCACAGTTATTTTTTTCTGATTGCTGTTATATACCTCTTTATGGGGGAAAACAAGTTTAGCCTGGTACTCTGGTACATGGGTAGAGTGTTCAGGCTCCAAGAAGAGGAAGGAGCTTTGAAGTATGAATAGTCACTCTAGGGATGGTCAGGAGAGGATGGTATTCAACTTAACCCACTACTGAAAACACAGATTTAGCTACTAATACAAAGTCAAAAAGTCAAACCAAAACAAACAAAAATGCTCCTTCCCCTCAAGAGGTTTACATTCTAGCGAGGGTGGGGTGGAATAATGTGTGCACTATTTCTTAGAATGTTATGAGTGATCCGAGTGCCAGGAAAGGAGCTGGGGACACAGCCAGTTGTCCTCTATGCTGGTGAAAACAAACCTACCAGCTCTTTGGTTTGTGTGAAATATATGTATTTTTCAAATTTTCTATCAGACACCTAGCAGAGAAGAATCAAACAAATAACCCAAGTTCCCTCTTGTCAATATTCAAGATAGATGCAAAGAGCCTTGGATAATACAAAAAAATGGATATTTCAACTTTGAAAAAAAAGGCAGGATTAGTTAGTCACTGCTTTAAAAAAAAATAAGCATGCAGTTAGATAGAAATTTAAAAGAGGGAAAAGAACCCTGGAGTAGGAATCAGTAGGCTGGAATTCTAGTCCTGACTTACAGCAACTAGTCATTTTTACTCCTTTGGGTTTCATTTCCCCCATCTCTAAAATGAGGAATAGACCAGATATGTCTCTAAGGTCCCTCCTTGCCTTCAGATATTATGATAGGCAAAAAATTCCTTTGAGAGGCCTTCAGATAATTATATCCTGTTTTAAACTCACCTGGCTCTTTATATTTGCCTTCCAAATGGAGCAAGGCAGAATTGTGAGGTTGCTAGTTAAAGCCTGGTTTTTGAGACTGCTTGTCATTTTGGTCTTTCAGAATCAAAGGCTGCTCTTGATCATCATGTTGAAAAACTAGTGCAATTTTTTTTTTCTGATGTCTTCATGCTTGTCCTTTGTTTTTTTTTTTCTATATCACTTTATATAATATTTATATAAACATCTTTTGTTTTATTCTATAATTTGTCGATTGGAGTGTTAAAAACTTTTTTTTTCCTCTTCTGGTTTGCAGTCTCTGTTGCTTTGGGGTTAATCTGATGTGCAGACATCAACATTATTGTAAGAAATACCTTGAGGTGAAGTAGAATTTTTTTTTTTCATAGTGTTTCGAGTACTGGATAAAAGTTGTGGAGAGTGTAGTGTTTTGGTGTCTTCATTCAACACATTGGAAACGTTTTTACTTAACCCTTAACTTCTTTTTTCTCCCCCACCCATTTCCTTTAGTTCTCTTAGAGTTTTTCCAAGTGTCAAAATCATGGGATTTCCCGTTTCTCTTTTCTTTCTTGATGTGGGAATATATGCTGTTTCAGAAGAGTTTCTCACCTTTTGAATGACAAGTAAAATATGCTCTTGGGATCAATGTCTGCATTTTGTTTTTCTTATTCAATAATATATATCTCTCTGCTTTTCTTTTTTTGTGATCATTTATCCTCCCTCTCATTGTATGCTCCTTTCCTTCTATTTCCTGTTGGGACACCACACTTCCTCTCTGCATTCCTGAGTTCCTTGCCATCCTTGTTCTTCCCTGACTTTGCACCACTAAAAATCCAAGCAGGAAAATCACTTTCCCTAAGGACTGAACAAAGGAAATAGATAGAAGGAGGCAGAAGAGAGTTGTAAATGCTCAATCTGAGAATTAGGAGAAGATAATGTTATAGAAAGGCTAATCCAAGTGACTTGAAAGGAATTTTACTAGACATTCATGATGTATGTTATGGAGGCCTTCGGAAAGACTGGTCTGATGTTGTCATTGGTATCCATCATGGAAAACTTTTGTTGCTGCATCCCTAAGCCAATGTGATGGTTCAGATGACTGTGGACCCTGTGTTTTTTTGTTTTTTAACCAAAAATGATGTAGTTCTAGGAAATTGCTCTTCAAAGTGGAGACTAGTGGCCACACCAACAGGGGCTTGATCACCGAAGGGGAAGGTAATAAGATGGGTCACATTCTACCTTCCACATGATAGCTAGTTATGGGGCTTCTTCCCAGTACATCCACGTTTACCCTTATTTCCCAGTATGTCCCTAAGTCCCCTAACTTCCTCTGCTGAGTAAGTTCCTAACTTCTCAGTCCTTGTCAGACTCCTAAGGGCAGCTGTGGCTTAACCACTAAGGCATATGTCCATAGTAGTAAGCAGCTCCCTGAAAGGCAGCTAGCTTGGACAGTGGATAGAGTGCCAGGCCTGGAGTCAGGAAGATTCGTTTGTCTTCCTGAGTTCAAATCCAGCTTCAGGCACTAGTTATGTGACCCTGGGCAAGTCACTTCACCCTGTTTGCCTCAGTTTCCTCCTCTATAAAATGATCTGGAAAAGGAATGGCAAATCACTCCGGTATCCTTACCAAGAAAACTTCAAATGGAGTCATGAAGAGTTGGACACTATTGAAAAATATGCAAGATGCCTGCTTACCGCTCCTCCCTAGCTTACCCACCTGATCCACTGGTGGTTGCAGCATGCTCTAGGACTCTGGAATCCAAGGTGACCGGGTATGTAAGAGTCCTGTTTTTGGTTTTGGGTGGGACAGTATGAGTTCCACAGGATGAATGGATTGTATGTGGTCTAGGGCTTAAGTCTCATTACATTATATTTTCCCCAAAATGTGCCTTTCTGTGAACTGGCAAGGGTCCCACTATCCTTCTAGTCACTGGGATTCTTCCCTCAGTGACATCCTTGACTCTTTACCCCATATAGCCAGGCAGTTGTCAAATCTTGGTTTCTACTTCCACATTTCTTACAAATGATCCCTTTTCTCTACTCACAGAGCCATTGTCCTACTTTAAATCCCCATCGTCATCTCTTGCCTAGACTATTTCAGTGGCTAAGTGATCTCCCTGCCCAGCGCTCCCTCTCCAGTCCATCTTTGGGCCAGTACTAGTCATTTTCCCACAATGTAGCTCTGTAAGTCTTTCTTATTGACTCAAGTATCAAATATAATTTCATTTTTTAGTCCATTCTTTGAAAAGCCTGTTTTGGATGTATTTTATAACCCACATCATTATCAGCCTAGTGATGTGTTAATATACTTAATAAATTAATAAATACACACATATCAGGGTTCTGTGCTCAAAAAAGGTGTTTTTTTTTTCTATTAAAACAAATACAGGATCATTTGAAGGCCACTTCTCTAGAATATACTCATACAGATGACACATTCGTCTTACTTTTCTGAACATTTTTTTTCTGATCATATCTTTGATGAATAGCACAGTGCTTTGAAAGGGACTTTTCTGATATATTTCCAGATTCGCTGACCTGAAATACTGAGACAATTTTGTGACTATTGACCCACTTAAAATTAATGAAGAAAAATGACCCAATGTCTTATTGAATTAACTTGACAACACATTTTCTATGAATACATTCTTTTGGGTTTGAGTACAGTGTATTACTACTGATAAACTTTTTCGGACTACTAAGATTAAGATTATATTATATATGCTAAGGATTATATTGGAGGAACAGTAGTTATTCTTCAGTAATCCAGGATTGGTGATTTTATTACTTTGAATACTCTTAGTCAATGGTGGACCTCGGCCCTTCCATACTTGAGTACTCTTTTTGTCTTTGTCTTTCTGTGATTGAGTGGCTGAAAAATTAATCAGCTGGGGTGATTTTTATGGTAACGAGGCATAAATTTAATGATACTAATTTTATGATAATGAGCCTTTCTGGAGTTTGCCAGGTCAGTCCTGAGGATAGACTACATAAGCTATTATAGGGTACTTTTTCAAAGCATTTCTGGCTTAGTAGGATCTTACAAAGTTTTCTCAGTTACCTCCATGACATGGTGTGTTAGGTGTTAATGAAGAAATATTAGTTATTATGTACTTCACATAAACCACAATTTTATGCAAAAATAGAATGTATTTTGTATTTTGTATGTAATACCACCTCTGAAACTTACTGACTCCATGATTTTAGGTAAGTCATTTAAAATCAGAGTACTCTAAGTCAAATCTCTAACAAGGTAGATTTCTGCCCAGGTAGTAATCAGCATTGGCAGGGGAAATTTCTTCCCTGGAAGTTACATATAGAAATGATTTTTCAGGTCTTGTGAAAAAAAAAAAAACACACATAGTTCATTATAGGAGAATTCTTAGGGACCTGATGTAGGACCTGGCAGTTCTAACCACCATCCTGTATTGCTAAAATAGACTAGTCTTCTCTTTTTACAAATGACTGAAAGACAATGATTTGCCTATGCCTCAGATTCTTCTAGGTCCAGATTAGAGCAAATAATGAATCCCTTTAAGTGGTATTTTGTATTAGAATTTGTACCATTTGCAGGTATGATGATGTAAAGTATGGTCTTTGGGTCCAGCCCAATGGAAATATCCATTGGTAATTTGAATAATGCTGGTACTCCTTATGGGAATCCTTACTTGCATTATTGTGGACCCAGCTGTTGCTGTTCTACTGGATCCCAGCTTCCCTGACTCTGGAAAATGCTTTTCCCACATTCACAGTGTCATGTCTTTATTGATATATTGAAAGAATTATAAGAAAACATAAAAGCCTCTTTAACCAGACCTACTACCATGTTAGAATATTCACATTTTGCTCTCTCTGGGTTCTTTTGTGTGTGCCTCTGTCTTGTTCTCTTTCTCTGTCTCTGGGGCTTTGTCTCTGACTATCTCTCTAGGCTTATCTTTGTCTCTCTGGCTTTCCCCCATCCTCGTTCTGCCTCTGACTCTTTATCTCCACCTCCCTCTTTCTCTGTTTCTCTCTATCTCTCTGCATCTTTCTGTGTCTCTTCCTCCTCCTCCTCCCAAAAGAATTCTTTACCTTAGATGATATGTCCTGTCTGGGACTTCGTTAGATGAGGGATTCATAGGACTGTGTACAATGGGAAATGCAACTTTAGAGTTGTTAACCCAAAACCATATAATCGGAGGTTTCTTCCTGTTTTCCAATCTCATCTCTAGTGTTTATCACCTCTGTGACTTTGGCATCCTTTAAACTTCCTGAGCCTCTGTTTGCTTATCTGTTAAAGGAAGGGATTGATCTAGATGACTTCTGAGATCCCTAGATTTATCATTCTTGAGCATGAAAACTTGACAGTGCTTTAACTAAATCCATTTTTCAAAGGCTGAGTATGATATTGTTTTGATAAAATTTTGGCACGGATCTCCATTATTTGCTTTAAATATAACCAAATGATTTCTAAATTATTTGCTTACATTAAATTTTATGAAAATAAAGTTAGTCTTCTGTTTTCAGGAGGAAAGTATTTTAAATCTTCAGCATGTGACTTAAGGTCTTTGAGGGCTTTTGGACAGTGAAAAAAAATATTAAATTTAAGTACAGATGGATTTTGGAGACTGTCAGAATAGGCTTAACTACTTCTTTTTCTCAGTGTAAGTTTTGATTCTTCTAGGAATGGCTAACTTTCCTAGAAGCTCTTGGTGGGTGTGTAGAGGCACAGTTAAGTCTGGTGCTAATGAGGCTGTCTTTTCAAATGCCACCAAAGCCTTCCTTGTAATTTTCAGTTGCACTTGCTCTTTCCTCTCACTGCATTTCTGAATGAATGCTCTTACTCCCAAAGGAGGCAAATGCTTTAGGAACTGGCAAACTAATATTTCAAATATACTGGTGGAATGAGTCCAAAACAGGACTTATTCCAGAAATGCAAATTAAAATTTTGTCCAATTGGAAAATATTTTGCTAGACCTTTTAAGATTAAAAAAATTTTTTTAACAGCTGAAGTTGAAAGACAAAGTTCAGAATTATTGATCCCATGATTATAATAATTTTGAGCCACGATTGATTTTTATGAGTTTTCTATATAGCACAGGGTGAAGAAATGGCCAAATTTTTACAGTGTTAATTCCACGCTCCCCACCCCACCCCCACTCTACTTCCCCTGCTGCCTCTCTGCCCTTCAGAGGCAGAGATTGCTTCATTTTTCTCATAATATCATCAGCACCTAACACAGTGGGCATCTAATAAATGTTTGTTGATTGATTTTGTTTTAGTGATCTTTCATTGGCATTGTTATAGCCATATTTCTCTTTTAGTTCTGCTCATTTTATTCTGAATCATTTCATACAAACCTTCCTTCTTTCTCTGAATTCTTCATATTCCTATTTCTTAAAGCATAGTGACATTCGGTCATATTCATGGCACATATTTTGTTGAGTCATTCCACAATTGATGGACTGCCATTTTGTTCTAATTTCTTTACTTCTACAAAGAAACTGTATTATGGTATATGTTAGACAAATGTTTCTGTCTTTGTTGCCTTTGGATATATGCCATATAGTGGAATCCTTGGACCAAGGAATGTTAATAATCTAGTTGTTTTTCTTTCAGAATTCTCAATTGATATCCACATTGTTTGGACCAACTCATTACTCTACCAGTAGTGTTCTTGTCTTCCCATAAGAAGTGACTTAAAAAAAAAAAAGCAATTGTCAAGTATCCAAATGATAACATTTTTGGATTAAAGATGTCAAAGTATTAAAAACAAATGTGACTGACATCCCTATTTTGGTGACCACAAGCTAAAGTTCCTTGTAGCTATTTATATGATTATTATGACTTCAGAGAGCAGTGATGTCTCATTTGGCATGAGTCATTTGCCTGACTGGGTTAAGGGTGATGTAAAGGAACAGTGGCACTGTCTGCTGTAATAGTGTTGTGAGCTTCTAGACACTTCACACTTGGTAAGCAATTAGAGTTTTCTGGATTTGGCAGGTGTTTGTTTGGAAGTCTGCTCTGCTTTTTTCTCTACCCCTCTCCGCCTTTATTTTCTGATGAACTACTGCTCTCATTTGCTTATCTTTTAAACCTGGGCTATTGATTTTACCAGAACAAAAAAGAGAACAATTTCCCCTATTCTCTTAAAAGTTTTGGGTGGAAAAAAAAATCTTACTTGTTCCATTAAAAAACATACATTAGCTTAATTAGTATTGTCATCTCTTCCTCATTAAGGCTAAACTGGAACTAGCAAGGAAGGACTACCCCTTCACTTTAAGAAGTTCAGTATGATTTACAGCAAAGCCTGAGTAAGGAATTTTATTATAGGGTCTTGGTAGTGCCTGAACTAGATTCTTGGCTTTTCTTTTTTATTTTTCTTTGGGGGAGGGAGGGGACATCATTCAACTTTTGTGTTCTTTCAGAAACTGAGAAATTTAGAATGGAACAAAATGATTTATAAAACAGAAGCAATTGTCAGTGTGGTACAATGGAAAGAAGACTGGATTTAGAATCTGAGTATATCGGTTCAAATATCAACTTTTACAATTTGAAATCTGTGTGGTCCTAGGCACTTCCCTTAACCTTTGGGCCTCAGTTTCCTCATCAACGAAATGAGGAGATTTGGCTAGATGAGCTCTAAGGTCCCTTCCAGCTGGAAATCTGTGATCCTGTGGTCTCCTTTCATTCTATAAAGGGATGGGATTTTATGGATATGGAATATTGGATATACCATCAGGCATGGTTAAAGTCATGGTTGGTTTTCTTGAACTGCTTTTTCTCATTCCTTATATTATTCATTCCAAGGAATGACATTATGCAGGAGGGGGAGAGATTTATTCCAAAAATTAAAGTGATATAAAAACAAAACATCCATAAAATATTTTTTAAAAGAAGAAAACATAAATTTTTGAAGTATAATCCATGGACTCCTGAAGGTCCCTGAGGCTCTTTCAGGAGAAATTCAAGGTCAAATTTTTTTTCATAATAATACCAAGATGTTATTTGACTATTAAAATCCTCCTGTGTTTTCCTACAACTTATCTGTGAGGCTGGCTTATCTTCTTATACTTTAATCCAAATGACATATCACAACAGATTGAATATAGGAGCAGATGAGAGAAACCAACTATCTTCAATTAATCTAGACATTCAATAGATTTGCAAAAATATATAAGAATTATGCTACTTTTCTCATTGATTTTGTTTTGCTTAAGAAAATACAGTTTTTCAAAATAAAACGTTTTATTTTAACATTAATGGATTTATTTTTAGATAAATTAATACAAAAATACTAAAAAAATTACCAGTTTTAATTTCTAATACAGTAAATATTAATAGATATAATCACATAAATAAATTTGAAGAATCTAAAAGGGTCCTCAATAATTTTTAAGAGTGCTAGGAGTCCTGAGACCAAAAAGTTTGAGAATTGCAGTTCTAGAGCTTAACAACATAATAGCTGTCACTGCGTAATTGACACTTTTTTTCAGTCCAAAAATTGGTTTATAACCTTTCATTGCATAGTCTTTGCATGGTGTAATTCTGTTTTCATCAGCTGTGTATTTGCCAGTGTCATGTGGATATGTAAATGTATTTATTTCCTGTGCATTGGGAATTTTTAGCCCTCTCAATTCACTCATATTGTCAGTATATTTCTGGTGGTGATGGTTTGTTCAGAGCACTGCAGTACTAATGGTATTGTCACTCAAACCAATGAAGAGCTGTAGGCCTAAGGGGAGGCGGCAGGTGGGCAGGAGAAACTCCATGAATAAGTCATGTGATGTGTTAAGACTTGCATCTTCTTGTACTAGCTAAACTGTACAGTTTGTCAGTGGTAGAGTTTAGTAATAGATTATTTAAGTAATATTGGCACAATTTAAAAAAAAATTCACATAATGGTTGTACCCCACTTTTTTTGCAAAAAAAAGTTCAGCATAAAATCTGACACAATTATGTGGTGAAATATGGTAGGTTTATATACCGAAAAGGCCCCTGGAGATGGCAGCAAACTTAGTGATCCAACCACTTCGTTTCAAAGATAAGGAAGTCAAAACTTCCTTTTCATAGTCATCATAAAACAATTTCAAGATGAATAGTGCCTGAATATATATTATTAATATTTTAAAGATAACTATTTTCTTTGTTTTTTTAATCAGCTCCATAATTTCACTGGTGGGCTGATGCCCATCATCTCCTTTCCTGAAACTTAGTTGGCCAAGAAAGTTACTTGGGGGGGCTTTGGGCGTTAAGTGATTTGCCCATGGTCATACAACTTGTAGATGCCAGGCAAAACCTGAATCCTAGACTGTCTGACTCAAGGCTCCTTCTGTGTTCATTACATTGAGCTATCTCTCAAAGAGAATTATTTAACAAATATGTTACACAAGAATTGAGTGTGTGAATTTCTTTTTTCTTTTTCAAAACATAAGAATATTTTATTTTTATTTTTTATTTATTTTATTAAATTTTCTCCTATGCTTTGTCAGTGACATCATATAAAATCATTGTGGATCTATTTCATGTCTACATTAACAAGTTTTATTCTCTTTTTGAAAAACTAATAGTGTGGTAGTCTTTTTGGTGTTTCTCTGGCATTGCGACTTGCATTATAATATTTTTCATTCATGCTTTTGCTTAAGGGTACTGTTGCTTTTAAGTACAATGGAAAGTTTGATTCATCAAATTGAAATTTAGTTACTCACTGTAGCTATTAATATTTGTGGGAAGTGAGATGGACTTAAATGATACCACACTTTTGAATAGAATCTAGAGCTCTTTTTTTTCTTTGGAAGAAAGAAGGAGGAATCTGTCCGGGCCAGCCGGACTCGGGAATTCCAGGGGTCCCAAAGGACCCACCATAGCCCCGCAGTTGTGCACGGTCGCCCCAACGACCCTGCAGGTGCTCTCTGTCGCCCCGACGACACGACTCTTCGGAGTAGAACTCCAGATATGGACAGAATAGTCCAACACACCTCAGTGGAATGGCCAAGCGTCTTTATTGTCTTACAAATCTCCTCTTACTGCTGCCCCCCAAGCTTTATTCACCTGCCTCTTTTATTCCCTTTCTGTCTGCCCTTTTGTCAGGTGTCCCAACAACAGGATCCTGATAGAAACACTCCTGAAGCAACGGAGTGCTTCTCCGTTGATGGTGCATGCTCAATGCCCCCATGTTTGACATGCAGTCATTGAGGCAGAATACACACCTGGATGCCTCTAACCCACCTCAGATCTTCCTTGTTAGCAAGGGCACACTGACTGAGGTCAGACATCTAGGTAGCTCTAAGGGGCCCTTACAGGAATCAAATCCCAACTGCATGCACTTACCTATAACTACTAGCCACCAGAGAGATTTGTGATTATATCTTCTGGTCAAGGTCACTCTTAATAGATAAATGTTAATTTCTGATCTCTATTTTGTTTCTTTCTTCATTCTTTCTATGGAAGTAATCTTTGGTTCTTGTGCTATAGGCAAAGAGGATTTGGTTATGTATTATAGTCTCCTTAGAAAATTTTTCTGTTTGCAAAAAGAGGAATGTCCTAAGGAATATTGAATACCTGACCAGACACTGAGTGCTTTTTCACAGTGATACATAATGTTTTAAGTATGGACAAAAGTAAACCTTCTGATAAATGTA
>CM053591.1:9265072-9330826 GCA_028646515.1 Pseudochirops corinnae
GGAATTTGGCTATAATATTCCTAGGAGTTTTCTTTTGGGGGTCTTTTTCAAGAGGCAATCAGTGAATTCTTTCAATTTCTATTTTGCCCTCTGGTTCTAGAATATCAGAGCAATTTTGCTTGATAATTTCTTGAAAGATGGTGTCTAGGCTCTTTTTTTGATCATGGCTTTCAGGTAGTCCAATAATTTTTAAATTATCTCTCGAGTCTATTTCCAGGTCCAATCTCCAATGAGATTTATATCCTGAGCCAACTTAGTCTCAATAGACTCCGTTCTTATGGATTTTGGCCTTAGGGGGGTTAATATGCCTAACATTAAGAGATAGATATCTATTAATCTGGAGACTCACAATAAGCAGTCAGTGTTTTTCTAGATTTTCAGTGAACTACCATATATTTACTATGTGGAATTCCAGAATATAATTACTTTTTAAAAATCTAATGACTGATTTTTACACTAGCATAATACACTCAAGATAAAAAAGGGGGGAAAAAGATGGTGAGCAAAAAAAAATTTTTTTTAAGTCTGGTAAACTTTTTATTACTATTTTGGCAACAACATGAGAGAAATAATAACTGTGATGAGTCCTACACTATGATTAGTGAATCATGCTATCTGAGGTAAAATTTCTGGGGACTCTAATTTGACATTGTTCTGAGTTTTGAATTCAGGTATAATTGTCTGAATTGTCATTGAATCAACAGTCCATCATTCAAGGGGAATGCCATAGGCTGCCCAAAAGGAATATGGTCTGAGAACTACTACATGCATATGTCTGTATCTGGGAAAGGTGAGGGTTCAACCTTGCCTAGCCAAAGGGAGGAGCCTCTTGACTCAGTTTCCCCATTGTGATATTTACCATATCTTACCACATAATTGTTACAGATTTTATGCCCCAAAATTGTGCCAGTAATACTTAGAAATCATTTATTACTAAACTGTATCACTGGCAGATAAACTGCATGGTTTAGCTAGCATGGGAAGATGCAAGTCTTAACATATCATGTGACTTAGTCACAGCAGCTTCACCAACTCTCCCATTCCCCTTGTGCCTATGGCTCTTTATTGGGTTGAGTGACAATACTGTTAGTACTAAAGGGCTCTAAATAAACCACACATATCAGTTTTTGGAAATATATTGAAAATACACATGCACTGAGAATTCTAGGCTCACAGCTCACAATGAGCAAGAGATAAATAGGTACCCATATACCACTGATGAATACATTACTGTTCTGTTTACCTTTTAAGCAGTGTGACAAACAGAATTATATCATACAATGATTACACAATAAAAGGTTATAAACCAATTTTTGGACTGAAAAAACAGAGTGCAACAATTATGTGGTGGCGACAATTATGCAGTGAAATGCAATACTTTCTTTTCTCACCTGATTAATCCTGAGTCTGGCTATGATACCCTGTGAATAATGTGGAACTTTGAAGCATGATTTGTTCTTAGCTCTGACTCTTACCTGGAATCAAACAGAGTCAAGGGGGTTTTTCCCCTGTTATGTTTTATGTCAGGCCAGTCTGTGAACCTTGAGGGAAAAGCCTTGATACTATCATAACCATGTCCTTCCTTTTTCCTTTTACAGTAAATTTCTAAAATCAGGGCAGATGAATTGTAGAGGTTTTTGGCATTGCATTACAAAGTCTATCAATTATTAGATTACTATTAAAACATCTGAGTTATTATAACAAGATGCAAGTATAAAAGAACTTACTAATTTGAATCTGAACTTGTGGTCAACTCCATATCCTAAGTAACTAGGTAAATGAGTTCTTAGGCTTGCTTTCCCCTTGCTAATGATTCTATATTCATGTATAAGATTTGTCCCTTAAAACATTTCATTCTTTCAGGATGAGATGAGGATAATATTTATTCTCAGAAGAGGGGGATAGGATAATGATGTTTCAAATTTAACACAGTAAACTTGAGAAAGCAAACGATTAAACTATTTTCTCTAAAAACTGGGATATATATACATATACAATTTGGCTTTCAAATATTTCTAATGGGATATAGACTTTGAGAATATTTTAGTAATAAGTTCCCAAAAATGAATTAAGGAATTTGTATATAAAATTGCATTAAGAATTATAAAGAAATTTTAAGTTCTATTTTGAAGTTTCTGTTTGCTAATATTGAGAAAGAAGAGCTCATTTTACATTTCAGACCCTCATGAAAGATTCTTCCTTCAGGAGGTCAACGCATTGTTCTTATCAGGTACAGGGTTTGGGTAAGGATAGAAAGGTCATATAGCAGGTAAAAACTGAAATTCTCTGAAATTTCAGGTGAACTATGAGTTCATAATTTGACAATCCTCTTATAATTCTATCACTACATGAACTAATTACTTAAAAGGCCAATCTCATTAGATTTTTTTTTTTTAAACTAGATTATAGTAAGTTTTATCACTAGTGGGATTTAGCAGCATTACCTAGAGAATGTTATGTGAACAAGTGAATTGGAACTTGGAGATGATCAAGAAAATACCCCCAAGAAGCTACTCTGATCCATCCATAGATGTTTGAAAAACACATGGGAGATGCTTGCCAGACAACAGAAGATGGACAATGACAAAGAACTTGACACCTGTAAAGCTACAGTTATAACAGATTCCATTGTTATTTTGCTTGTTTTGTTAGTTCTGTGTTTGTTATGAACCTTTTTCATAAGCTGCATATCAGTTCTGCTTAAACTGATATTGATATGGAAATTGTTAAAAAAAAATTGTCAGGCTATTAATAGTTTCTGAGGGAGAAACAGTTCACCATCTTGTCCTTGGTCCTTATCCACCATCTCAGAATCTTTCCCTGACCTCTTTTATGGACTCTCTGGTGTTAAAACAATCAATGCTCTTACCAAATCATTAAATGTTTTAATTGTATGCTAGATAACCATGAGACAGTCTAGAGTCACCTGGAAAGTCTTGCTTCTTTATATATGTGCAAGAGCCTATCTCCCCAAGCCTGTAATCACAAACCCATGAAAACTGCCTATGCATGCTCAAACTGGGTACTTACTATTTGTCAAACCCCCTAATAAAGTTACTCTAAACTTCACTCCAACTTTGGTGTCTAGATTTGACCCTACATAGAAAAAACAGGGAGGGTAGGAAGGAAGGGGCTGTTACAGGTGTGAAATACTACTTGCACTTTCAGATGAGGTCATTGGATTATTCAATGTAAATGTTTATAATGTAAAAAAAAAAAAGTAATAATAAAGCTTAAAAACAACTTGTTGCCTACAATAACCCTGACATAACATTAGCTTATAAAAACACAAAATTTTTAATAGATAGAATTCTGAATACTCATAACATCCAAGAGTTATGAAACAAAAAGCTTACAAAATATAGAAACCAAGACAGTAAGATCAAAGGCTATGAGAGTTCTATTAAGGATGTTTTCAGTGAGCCTATAGAACAGTGGTTCTCAACCTTCCTAATGCCCTGACCCTTTAATACTCGTATGTGGGCATATCTGCATGTGGGACAACCCACCTGGAGACGGATAGAGAAGCAGTGTCTCGGTTCCTAAGACCATCAGAAATATGTGTTTTCCGATGGTCTTAGGTGACCCCTGTGACCCCTGTGAAAGCATCGTTCGACCCCCTAAGGGGTCATGACCCACAGGTTGAGAACCACTGCTAGAGGATAAGCTTGTGTTTAACACTATTAATAGAGGTACCTAGATGGCAGAGTGGATAACATGAGCACTGGACTTGGAGTTCACACTAGTTAGCTGTCTGACAAGTCACCTAACCCTTCACTGCCTAATTTCTTTATCTCTAAGATGGGGATAATAACAGTATCTTCCAGAGCTTTCTTAGGATCAAATGACAAAGCAGATACACAGTTCTTGGGAAACCTTCAAGAGCTGTATAAGTGCTAGTCATTACTAATAAGTCATTTTACTCACTTGACAATAGCCCGTGAATAATTTATTCTACAGGAAAGATAGCAAGAAAGTGACCTTTCCCCGGGGCTGTTTCTACCCGATCCTCATGGAAAAGATGAGAACAAGATCACTGCAATAATAGTAATTCCTCTTGCCCAAGGAAGGACAAGAAAAGTAAAGATTCTATTCAGAAATGCTCCTTTGGTGGCTTGTCCATTAAAAAAAAAAAAACATCCCTTAAGGACCAGTCTTCTAGTGATAAGCCTCTCTGAACTTTTAGAGAAAGGAAGAGAATAAATATTTATAAAGCTCCTACTATGTGCCAGGAACTATGCTAAGTGCTTTTCATGTATTATCTCCTTTTATCCTCACAAGTGGAGGACGAGTGCTACTATTATTCCAATGTACTGTTAAGGAAACTGAGGCAGAGGTAAGTGATGTGTTCAGTGTCACATAGCTAGGAAATGTCTGATGCTCGATTTGAATTCAGGTTTTCCTGACTCCAGGGTCCAGTGCTTTCTGTGCTGTGTCTCTGAATTCATGGACTTCATGTCACAGACTTCATGGGAAACCCAGTAATTAAGAGCCCAGAGTCACTTTTGTGCCATGATGTAGCATCAGAGTAAAAGACATTACTGGAGTTCTAGTGGCATTCCTTTGGTACACAAAGAAACACCTTGCTTACTTTTTAAATTCTATTTAGTGACATTTTTCTAGGAAATAACTTTCAAACCCACACTAACTTTATAAGGTAAAAAAAAAAATGGAAATGATAGTTAAGTAACATGCAAATTCTGATCTCTATGAAATACACCAACAGTTTTCAAATGAATTAAATACAAGCAAAAATACTTAGGCACAAATGTAATTTTTAAACAGTTCCCCAAGACTTATCTAGTCATAGTTGACAATTTTAGGTGACTTAGAATGACTAGGCAGGGGTCTCACTACTCTGTTGACTTTACTCCAGATAGACATATTTGTCATCACCTAACAATAAATCTGTGACAGGACAAGGGGCTATCACTTCTCACTTTGGCTAGGAAGTATCTATTGTTCTAAAATGACTTCAGTGACTTTGACAACTTAGTGAAATGAGAAAAAAAATTTATTGTTTCAGAAAGGGAGTCACAAATTTATTCAAATCATGGGCCAACCTTCACTAATTGTGCTTGGAATCAATGGAATGTGAAAATGTTGATATTACCTCTTACCATTTACCCTGGGATGAACAACACCCTGACACTGGCTGGCCCTCCTCGGAGTCTTCTGCTTTATTTTCTCTCCTCTCTTCTACTAGGTGTAACCTTTCCTTCACATCACAGAAACTCTTTAGTTCCGTGTTGGGTTAGAAGAGACTATGAGACAAACTTTTCTTACATTTTTCTGTACTCCAATATTATAAGGCCTTTCCCTATTTTCTGGCTCTCTTCCCTCTTCCTGGCAATTCTTTTCCAAATCCATTATCTCACACAACTGGACTATGGAATGGTCTGGACAGAGACTTCAAAACATCCTGAGTGGACTCAGGAGTGCAGACCGAGCATATATTCTTTTTTCTTTTTATATTTTTCTCATTGCTTTTTTCAGAACATGGCCAATGTGGAAATATATTTTACACGATTTCATACATATAATGAGTATCATATTTCATGCCTCGTCAATGCTTGGGGCTGTGGGTGTCCACCAGGGGGAGAAAATTTGGAATTGAAAATTAAAATTTAAAAAAAAGTACACAGCACATTATGAAGCTGGTGTCAATCACTTCAGCTTCATGTCAGCAAGCTAGCGTGAGCCCAGAGGGATAGACAGAGACGCAACATTTTCCCTACGTCTTACAAAAATTCCATTCTATGCCAATTTGCGTTGGGGACCCCTGCTTTCCAAGGTAGGCAAACAGAAATGATGAATAAATCCTCAACTAATGGCGACTTAAAAACACCTGTAATCGTCCCTCAAAGCCCTTCACACTGAACTTTCCAGATGGAATTCATTATTACTCTCCCTCCCCCACTCTCTGTTGCGTGTTAACCCACCTGGATATTATTCCTGTTATATGATATACCTCTGCCTATGAGAATCACTATGTTCCTTTAGGGCTCACCAGAAATGCCACCTCCTACAAGAAGCCATACCTGATTACTCCGGTTCTTATTACTCTTTCCTACCTACCCCCTTCCATATTCCTTTGTATTTACTTTGTCTAGATTTTTTCCAATTTAATTTTTTGTGTTCATGTTGTTCCCTCCCTTCCACAGGTTATAAACACATAAAACAAGGGCCTTTACCTGAGCTACAAATGCCTTTAAAAAAACAACCTGATAAATATATTTCAGTATAATTGGTTTCCTTTTAATTCTACGTACGTCTTTTGTTAAGGACAGGTAAGAAGTACAGTGGATAGAGTGTTAGACCTAAAGTCAGGAAGATAGATTCATCATCCTGAGTTCAAATCTCACCTCAGACACTTACTAGCTGTGTGACCTTGGGCAAGTCACTTAACCCTGTTTGTTTAAATTCATCATCTGTAAAATGAGCTGGAGAAGGAAATGGCAAACCACTGCAGTTTTTTTGTTTTACCAAGAAAACCTCAAATGGGGTCGCCAAGAGTTGGACAGGATTGAAAAAGAACTCAACAACAAACGTACTTTGTTCATTTAAAAACATTCTTAGTCCATAGACTTCACCAGGCTCAAAAAGGGGGACCATGACACCAAAGAAAAGGTTAAGCATCCCTGCTTTAAAAGGATTTTTCTTTGGTTTGGTTTTCTATCCATATAAGTCAGTGGTTCTTAACCCATGGGTTATATTCAATTTAAATACATCCTGCATATCAGATATTTACATTACGATTCATAACAGTAGCAAAATTACAGTTATGAAGTAGCAACGAAAATAATTGTATGGTTGGGGGTCACCACAACATGAGGAACTATATTAAAGGGTCACGGCATTAGGAAGGTTGAGAACCACTGATATAAGTGGATGATTAGTAAATGCTTAGTGAATTAATAAATGATAGCATCCTCTCCAAAATGTCCCAGGAACAAGAGGAGGAAGGTTGCTGCTGCAGTCATCATATTACTGCAGAGGCAGAGGCAGCAATGAGGAATTTCGTCCTAGGCACTAAATTCTCAGAAGTAAACTACTGTGCCTAATCCTTTTTAGAGAGGCCTAATGGTTTTGTAATGGGGGAAAAAACAACCCTATTTTCTAGAAAGGAGCAATAGGAAGTAACGGAAACAGTACTTTTGACCTGTATTTAGGGTCAGAATACCAAGGTTTGACTTTTGACTATGTTGAGCAGCTCGAAACTGCTTGGTCTTAATTCCTTCATCTGTAAAATGAGAAGACTGCATGAGGTGGTTTCAAAGGTCCTTGCTCAGCTTGAAAGCTTGTGATATGATAGAATTGTTTTAATTAAAATAAAGAGTTAAGCATGAGGAAAGAGCCATCATAAAAGAGGTTCATAGCTATTTTATATATGTCATCGTAAAGTAACTTCAGGAAAATAATCACTTACAAGTTTGCCTTGGGGCGGATGGGTAGCACAGTGAATAGAGCACTGGCCCTGGAGTCAGGAGGACCTGAGTTCAAATCCAGCCTCAGACATAGAACACTAACTAGCCGCGTGACCTTGGGCAAGCCACTTAACCTCGATTGCCCTGCCTTCCCCTCTCCAAAAAGAAAAAAAAGTTTGCCTCATCTGAGAATCTATGATGCCAAGCCCCTCTCTCTTTAAGAGTTATAAGACCTGAGGTTCTCAGTGTCTTTGGCATTTCTTCTAACCCTTTCATTCATGGGCCATGCAACCTAATGGCGATTCCTCTAGCGCAGCTTGATCGCTGGCCAATATTGTCCTTTCCACAGTGAAGGCAACCCCAAACTCCACATCATGAGACCCAACATAAAACACCTCAGGACAACTGACATTTTGTGAGCTTTCCTTCTAAAAAGTTTTCTTGTAGCATCTTGAGATTCCAGTTCCAATCTTTGCCGTTTGTTTCAAAAGTAAGCATCTCTCTGGGAAGACTGTTCTAAAGGCTCGGGGCTCACATCTCTGGGCCTAATCAGCCCTAACAGTTTATATTAACACTTTCGTCATTGTTTAGTCATTTTGGTCCTGACTCTTTGTGACCCCATTTGGGGTTTTCTTGGCAGTCACTGGAGTTGTTTGCCATTTCCTTCTCCAGCTCATTTTACTGATGAGGAAACTGAGACAAACATGGTTAAGTGACTTGCCCAGGGTCACACAGCTTGGAAGTGCCTGAAGCAAATTTGAACTCAGGAAGGTGAATCATGACTTCAGGCCCAGCTCTCTATCCACAGTGTCACCTCATTGCCCTATATTAGCATTGCTCTTCACACTTACAATGAACTTTCACATCCAGACCTTCATTTAAGCTCTCTGCTCTCTGAGCATAGATCACATCATTTATTATACCCAAGGTCATTTATCCCATTAATAGTAAAGGCATTTTCAAACCCAGAAGCATAGCTCTCAATTCAGTAGCTTTTCACCTGCACCATAGATAAGACAGAGTATGGAGTAATGGAAAGATCGGTAGGAGAATTGGGTTTTTTTTTTGTTCTATCTCTGTCATTGACCAATTAGCTATGGGTCATGGGCAAGTCAAGGGGTCTCCATTTCCTTAACTATCAAAGTAAGGGGTTTGGAGGAGAGGACCTAAAAGAGTCATCATTCCTTTCTAAAGCCTTTTTACCTTATCTCAGAGGAAAAAAAAAAACTAAATTAGGAAAGGGGCCAAACCCCACCACTCCCACTTCCATGAGCCGCCTCCTCCATCCTGAGGTGGAGCTGGGCATTTTAAGTTGGTGTGTGTTAAATGAAAAACCTAAATGGCAACACCATCAAAAAGTGTTCAAAAGGCTGAAAAACAATGGGCTGCAGGCAGCTTATTTACTGTTCCCTCCAAAAGCATTTGAAAGAACATCATAAGAGCAGCTTATGACCCTGGAAAGTTTCAAATCAATAGGAAAATAACAAGGATTTCTCTATAAAGTGCCAGATTCCTCTCTGCTGAAACAGCTTCCAGGTCTCCATGTCCAAAGTGAACTGACTGATCCTCAAAAAACAAAACAAGTCATTTTCTCCAGATAGTTACAGCAAAAAAAAATCTTGGTGCTGAACTTTTTGGATAATCCTGGCAATATCATCCTCCCCAAATGCTCCAACATCATGTTTCCAAAAGCAAAACAAAGTATCTTCCTTGTGTCTCAATTGGTCAAACAGCAGGATTTCAGATAGTTGTGAATCCCGATTAACTACAACTACATGGTGTTGTTGACAGATTAGCAGACCTGGAATCAGAGGACTTGAATTAAAATCTGAGATTAATTTAGCTGTGTGACCCTGGGCAAGTCAATTAACTTTTACTTGACTCAGTTTTTTCTTCTGCAAAATGGGGATCACGATAGCACCTACCTCATAGTGTGATTGTGAAAATCAAATTATGTAATATTTGTGAAGTGTTTAACAAACTTTAAAGTAGTCTATAAATACCAGCTATTATTATTAACTTTATAGACCTCACTTTGGCTATGGTAGCTTGTCAGCTTCTCACTTCTCTCTAAAAATTCTAATCAGAAAGTGAAGTCTGCCTCTATCTGTAAGTGATAAGCAGTTCAACAGGTCTGTCAAATAAATAGTTATTAAGAGTGACAGTGTGCTAAGCATTGTACTAAATATGTTGGGGGGACAAAGAAAGGGAAAAGACGGTCCCTGCTCTCAAGCTGCTCCGAGCCCAGTAGGTGACTGGAGGTGTTAATTAGTGGAATTCTCCAGAAAAATGCTAGCTGAGCCTGGAATTTTCCATAAACTAATCACACTGGTTCTTTAAAAAAATATTTATTCATTAGTGTATGTCAACTCAAATTATCTAATTTAGAAATACACAACAATGTGGAATTTTTAATCAACATCTTCCGTCTTGACATACAAAGAAACCTCCGACGTAAAGAAGAATTTATTCACTAATACATAATAATTAGTCTCATTTTTTGAATCAAACAATTCCTTTCATTATACGGGCTGTCCCAAAAGTTTTAATGCAGTGGTTTTAAGCCTGAGTGGCTATAATAATATTAGTTAGCTTTAATAACTTAAAACCACCTAAGACTTTTGAGATACCCTGCATATACTGCCCTTCTCTTGAGTTATGAGTTAAAAAATATCTTCTGTACAGAAGCGGTTGGTTGTAAACAGTTTCCTCTTCCTTCACTTTGGCAATAGCACTTTCTTACCCTTTTCTTTTTCCCTCTGGAAGCAAACAACCTATTCAGTAAACTCCATTGGTCCCTAACACCTCTGGGATAAAATACAAAATCCTCTAATGGGCATTCAAAGCCTTCTACGCTCTCTCTCTCCACACACACCTTCCCAGTCTTCTTTGACCTTACCCCACTTTCAACACACTCTCTGATGCAGTGATTCTGGCCTCCTGCCTTTCCCTCAAACAACATATGCCATTTCCCAGCTCCAGGCATTTTCACTGGGTGATTCCATGCATGAAACTCTCTCTCCCTCATCTCTGCCTCCAGGCTTCCTTAGTTTTAAGTCTCAACTAAAATCTTACCTTTTACAGAAACTCTTTCCTGATCCCTCTTAATTCTAGTGTCTCCCCTCTTATCTCCAATTGCATCCATATATATCTTGTTTGTACATAATTGTACATTATCTCCCCCATTAGATTGTGAGTTCATCTCCTCAGAAACAGGGACTGTCTTTTATCTTTCTTTGTATTCCCAGCACTTGGCATAGTACCTGACCTATAATAGGAACTTAATAAATTTTAAGTCCCTAAAGGATTGAACCAGGCTGTCTGGGTATATACTGCATTGCTGCAGGAACTAATATGTCTCTTTCCCTTACACTTCTAATTCCCTCCCGACCTCTTCCATACCCCGGATCCTGCACATTGTTGCTTCTCATTTTTCTTCTCTCTTGACTTGGGTAGTTCATTTGATTCTTCTTCAATCTTTCTCAAATATACACACAATACACATGCTATTTAACTACCTTAATTCTCCTTTTCCATTTTCTAACTTTTGCAGTTACCATAGTGAACCTTCATTCTATTTTTGAACCATAAAATTATCTTCATCATAAATGGCATGGAGAATAGAGCTGTTGATAGTCCTTATACCAAAGAAGAGGTAGCTGACCCATTTTGAAGTATTTAAAAAAAGCTTACTTAAATTTTCAAGTACTTAAGTACTTTAAAAAAAAAACTACCATTATCTTCCAAGGATGCGAATGTCTCCACTATAATTCCATCTATTTCTTTATTGTCTTTTAATTAAATCTGCTTTCCCTTAAGGTTTAACATTTAAAAATCAATTAAAATTTTCAGAGTCCACTTTATTTTTTAAAGTTGCTTTGAGCTCCTAGTATTATAATGCCAGCAACTCTAATTTTAAAATGTTTTAACATACTTACATTTATTGAAGAGAACCAAAGACATCACGGATTGATCGACAACACAGTTTAAGGAGTTTAAAAGGATGATCCCACAGCATTGCAATTTATTTTTTAAATCTGCTGACATTGATGATGTCCAGAATTTTAACGACATTATGGACTGATTAGGCTTTTAGGAGGTAACTGGTAACCACCATTTATAATATTGTTTTTTAATGGGAAGGTGCATTCTGAATTTCAAATACCCAACTTATAAAGGAATCCAACCCATTCACAAGTTGGAGATTGCTATATGGCTGACATTCAGGTCTATACGATGCAACTTTTTCATCATTTGCCTACAACACTCTGATAATTGAGAATAAAGCCAAGAATTCTGGAATATGAGAATCTGAAATCATTCATGAATACCATCTATATTAGTGACAAATCAGCAGGATACTCAGGTTACTAATCATCAATAAATGAGTACCAACACTTTCTATGGCATAATAACGAACAGAGCTCCATTAGGCAATGTGCTGGGCTGATCTCACACTTACTTCTACTTTTACCTCACCATTAAAATTCTCAGCAACAGAAACATTCATGTCAGCTCTGACTTGGAAGCCTACACGGCACCTTGCTGATGAAATACTGTCAAGGACTTACTCATTTCAAAGCTGATTGTGAGGATGTAAAGGGTCCCTGGGAGCAAAGACTGGGTTGAAGTAAAGACAAAGAGGAGGAACTGAAGGAAACCTCTGAATGAGACAGCTATTTGTCACGGATAGCTGAAAGCCAACTCCTAAAATTGTATCTATGTCTGCATTGTAATATAATTAGTTACAAAACATGTAGAAAGGCACTGTGAGAGACTGCATGGCATAGTGGGTAGACTGATGGGCTCAAATTCAAGAGCCTCCCAAGTTAGAATCTTGCCTTGGACATTTATTAGTTTGAGATGCTGGGGAAATTAACTTTTCTCAGCCTGTTTCCTAATGTGCACCAGGAAGACAGTCAGAGCTCCTACATCAAAGTATTTCAATGAGGATCAAATGAGATAACATTGGCAAAATGCTTTTTGTGTGACAGGATCATTCCCTACCAGCATTGCCCCTTGCATCCTCCCCTCAACATGGGTTAGGATAGTTTTTCTTTGTCCCTGGGACTTGAATGGACCAAGGAACTAAGCCTCAAGCTGAGTCTATCTTGATGGGGTTTCCAGGTAGCTTTGAGCCATATTGATGTGGGTTCTTGGTCTCCTAGATGCATAAAAGGCCACCAAAATGAGGTGTTGCCCTTCTGATCAAACAATTTTTCCTTTGGAGATGAAGGTGAACATGTCTATCCAAGCTCAGGGCTGGAGCAGTCTTGCTGGATGTCATTTCTGCACTATGGCTAAGAACCTCCTTTTTGTTAATTGTAGAATAAGGTAACAATGCCTCACTTTGTTCAAATACCTGAAGTAATAGGTAAGCAATCTGAGTCAGGTCCACCCATAGTCCTTCACAGACCTTAAAGTAGGCTATAAATGTTAGCCATTGTCATTGGCTTTATAGTTATTATTATTAGATCCCAGATGAGCCAACCTTTGTATCATGACTACCTGGTCAAAGATAAGGTTGGTAGGAAGGTTGGTCATAAGCAACAAGAACCATTTAGTAGGGACAACAGTTTCAACAGAACAGGAAAAAATGCTGCAGTTTTGAAATGCTACATTAAAACCCAGCCCTCTATGCAATTTTGTTTAGTGCTGGATAACATCAGACCTTTAAAAATATCTCAGTTTAAAAAATTTTTATTCCAGGTCTAAGTTTCTATGCAGTTTAAGATATCTAGTTTAACCAAAATTAAAATGATAACATTATTATTCTCCAACTGATAAATGGAAAAAGGATATGTTCAGGAACTTTTTCTAAGGAAAAAAAATCAAAGCAAGAAATAGCTATATGAAAAAATGCTTTAAATCAATAAAATTAGAGAAATGCAATTTCAAGCAATTCTAAAAATCGATACACAGAGGTAGATTCTTTCAGTGTCTACCTCACACTCATCAGAGTGGCCTAACTGACCAAAAAAAAAAAGGTAAAATGACAAATGTTGAAAGGATTGTAAGGAAAGTCATGATTAAGTCTGAGAAAGCAATCTGGAAAAACGCCCAAGAAGTTATTCAACTCGGACTGCTCTCCAACTCACCTACACTACTCCTAGGTCTAAACCCCAAAGAGAGCAAAGAAAGAAGGAAAGAACCATATACACAAAAAATTTTATAGCAACCTTTTTTGTCATGGTCCATCAAGGGGAAAACGACTGAAAAAAAAATTATGGTATGTGAATTTAATGGTATATTATTATATGGTATTATAGGATAAAGAATAATAATGGAGATGTGGTCAGAGAAAACCTGGAAAACATATAAATGTAGGGAGAGTAAAGTGAAGAAAAGGAGGAATTCAGACTATACCAACAACATTGTAAAGACAAACAGCTTTGGAATTCTTAAGAATTGTGATCACCTCAATGACCAATTCCAATTCCAGAAGACTGAGGACAAAACATACTACCTACTTAGTGACAGAGAGGTAAGAGACTCAGGTGCAGATTAAGACTTTTTCAAACATTTTTTTAGAGGCAGCTAGATGGATCAGTGGATAACTTACTGGGCCTAAAGCCAGGAAGACCTGAGTTTGAATTCGACCTCACTAGCTTTGTGACCCTGGGCAAGTCACTGAACCTCTGTGTGCCTTAATTCACTGGAGATGGAAATGGCAAACCACTATATTATCTTTGCCAAGAAGAAACCCCAGTCTGGACACACGGTCCAAGAGCTGGACACAACTGAACAACATACAACAATCAGAATTGATTTTTCTGGATTTTGCATATCTGTCATAAGTGTTTTGAAATTTTCCAATGGGTTGGGGGAGAATGAAAAAAAACTATAGATATTTTTTGTTCATTGAAAAAAAAATTTAATTTAATATGACTAATTAAAAAATAATGAAACATCATGACTGATTACTTAAGGATCTAACTTATTTCAATTCAAGTCACTTGAAATCATTTAGGTTTATTTTGCATCCTGAAATCCCAACAGTACAATTTTTGTGAATCCTGATTTTACCTCATAAAACACAAAAACAAATAGAATATTTTACCTTGTAAAACATAAAAACAAATAAAATAAGAAACCTTTGAGATATTTTTCAGCTATGTTTTTGTTGATGCAGAGGCAAAGGAAGCATTTAGATAGTAATCCAAGTGCTAAGTACATGTACCAGGTCAGAAGGCTAAAAACGTTTCCCATATTTCTGAGCAAAAATGTATCATTTACATTTTAGACCAGTGCAAGGAACCTACCAGTCCCCAAGATGAAATAGATGTAGGCTACTTAATTTCAGCACTAAATACAAAGCCATTTTTGTTTCACTGAGAGACATCTTAAATCACTTTCCTGTTTTAAGTTAGTAAAATGTTGTTTCTGGGCCAAAACCTTATTTGGGAACTCTCAGTCTGGATAAATTTCTTCTTAAAACAGAACAGAGAATGGGAAAAGTTAACTGTGGAAACACTGACATATGCCTAGTCATAGCAGTATAAATGGTGCTGCTGTTAGCCTCCTTGAATATATCACTTGACAGTGGAGCACTGTGCTCTTTCAGGGACAACTCCCAACTACTGCTTTCCTCATCAACATTTATGATTTGGGTTTTCATCTATAAATATTGAGGCAGATCCTTCCAGCCCCCTCCCTTGCCATAAACTGGGCCACACTGGAAGCTACCTCCACTTTTCTGTGAAATTAGGATTTCCAGCGTTATATAGGTACTGCTGTTCCTTATGATGCTACTAAATTGTCAACAGACAATACCTTTTGCATATATTGCCAACAGTGATAAAAAAACAATTTCATGCCTATATAGCTTAATGAATCCCTTTGTGGCCCTGGTCCTTGATTTGTTTTTAAAGTTTTGTTGACATAGTTTGTTACGTCAAAATCACACATACACACACACACACACACACACACACACACACACACACACAGAGTACTGTCCCCTACCATTGGTGTGGTCCAGAGAATCTATCATCAAATTTTCATTGTGAGCATTTATACCTTGGAAATTGGCAAACACCACAAATCAGGGCTTGATTTACTGTTTGGTTGATTGTCTAGACTTAAGAAAGTGATGAACAAAATGTCATTAATTCAGATTAAACTTAAAAGTGTCACGGGTAATTTTTTTTCACAAGCTGGTTGTTAAACATTTACCAGCACATCCTTTACTATAATAAATAAAAACTTCAGTAAAACTTAGATAACAGAGGATCTGCCTGTATACACAATGCAACAGGAGGGAAGGAGTGTTTGTTTTATTAACTAGCTGTGAAACTGCTAGCATCAAGGTCACAGTCTATAGATTTGTCCCTGAGCTAAGATGACTGGACCTCCCAGGGAAGAATCAGGAGTCCCAGGAAGGAATGGCTTCTGCGCCGTTAATACCAAACTCTAACCACCTTCCCTTAAAGGCCTCTGAAGGGGCACTCCGATGAAGTTCTACCTTAATGAATTCCATAAAGACGTCCTGATGTTGCACAGAAGTGTCATCTGCATTGCCCACTGGCCCCATCAGCCAAAACACATTAAAATATGATTTAACAAGAAATATTTAACAAGATAAAAATGCAATCAAAGATAAGTGTTCTATCTCAAAACTCACTCAATATGCAGCTGCAGGGATCCTTGTTCTATGTGGATTACTGGCCTCATTTGAGCTTGACATCACTGGTATAGTGGAGAGGTCCCAGACTTGGAATCTGAAAGACCTTGATTCAAATCCTGACTCACGTCACTCCTAGATGTTGTTGTTGAGTTGTTTCAGTGATATCTAGTTTTCCATGACCCCAAGTGGCATTTTCGTGGTGAGGATACTGGAGTAGTTTGCCATTTCCTTCTCCAACTCATTTGACCGATGAGGAAACTGAGGCAAACGGGGTTAAGTGACTTGCCCAGGCTCACACAGCTAATAAATAAGTATCTGAAGCTGAATTTGAACTCAGGTCTTCCTGACTCCAGGTGCTGTGTGTCTATCTATTGTGCCACCTAGCTGCCCCTGAGCAAATCACTCTGTACCTCAAGGTTCCTCGCTTCAAAACTGAGGGGATTGGATTTAATGATCTCTAAGGTCCCTTGTAGCTATATCTAAATCTCTGAAGCTATGAGTAGTGCCTCCATCCCACACTGCTTCTCTCTTTTATAGCCCCTGGAGGCTTTAAGCCTCTGGTAATTCAGTTCTGTGCTACCACTCATGGTCCAGGGTCTCAGAGAAGGCTAATGCATTATAAGGAAAAGAGATTTTCAGATTTCAGATTTCATATTGCTGCCTTGGAAAGATTTTCTGGGAGGAAATGATAAGCGAAGGATTGTCATTCACTAAGACTTGAGGTGGCTTCCATAGCAGGGTCTAGCTGATACCTGCCAGCACAAAAACACTTTAAATGGTTGATCTACTCTCCAATTCCCCATTGCTACCTAGCCCTCCGCGTTTGTTTACCACCAGGGAATTATTTAGCTTGCCAAGACATTTCTTTTTCAGATCAATACAGTATTTTACTTAGAAATATGAGAATATACATATTCTCCCCACCCAGCGTAAGTTTTCTTCTTCAGGGTCCTTGGATTGCTCCTAATCACTAGCCTGGGTAGCCTCTAAATTTATCTGGAATGGAGACCTGATAATCTTATACTCCACCCTGTTTCAAGTGTTTTATTAGGCTTATTTCCTCAACGGGTGGAGTCAAAATGAATAATAACATTCTTATTGTCAAAATTCAGAGTGGTCAGGCTGATCTGCCAATATTCCACAGCTGATAAGAAAAGAGGCAGAGTCAGAATGTGGAATCCGTAACTTGGGCATGACAAATTCTGTGTTTTGGTTCGATTATAGCCAGAGTTAGAGTAATAAATGAGAGCTACTGAATGACCGAAGTGGAAACTAATTTAGGGCTTAGTGGACAAACGCATGTATACATACATAATAAACTTACCTTGGAGGGACATTTAATCTTGTAATTAAACTAATTTTGAGATTTGCTCAAATTACAACAAGGTGAAAGGATTAATAAAAGAGATTAATAAGCCCATGCAATGTTTTGGAAGTAGAAGCTAGATAAAGAAGAAAATAATTTTAAATCACTCCTTTCTTTTAAAAGCAAATTTCTTACAGTAAAGTTTACCTGAAAGACGGTGAAGCATAACAGGAATCAGAAAGAGCTTGGCTTGAGTATGATTGACACATAATGGCTGTGTGACCCTGGGCTACATATCTAATCATTTAGGGCCTTGGAAAACTCTAATAGTCAAAGGTGCAATAAAGGGTATCGGTCTTCTCAGGGAGAAAAAGTCTCCTACAGAAAGTTCCCTACAAAAACAAAAACTAGATTTAAAAATTAGCTAAATACTATAGTTTTGACAGTAAATGGTTAATGACAGAAGATTGTTAATACCAAATGCAATATGGGCTGCCACTCCCCTAATGATCCTACTAATATCAGAATTTCAGTTATGTCTTTACTGCCCTTACGACAGTGTCAATTCCATTGAACTGAACTACTGAGTGCTCACCCTGAGATTTTGCCTTGTAAAGGAACCCAGCTCAAGTTGGATCTCAGATTCTAATGACCTTCCCCCTTTCCTTCGGGATTCATAACAGGAAGAGCAAAACAGGCAGCATGAAGTGGTTTTCCTTGCCTGGATTGCCAAGGACCACTGGGGTCTCACGAACAGGTCTTGTTACCTCATTCTTCCCCTCTCCTCCTAAACATACAAGAAGCTCTGCCACGAGATTGGGAATCTGGGAACTGGGAAATCCATGATGCTCTGCACTCAGGGGATATCTCCCAGGACAGCAGGTTTTTTGCTACTGTTATCTCAATTAAAGATGCTTTATTCCTCCACTCATGGCTTTGATTTATTTCAGGATGTGACAGTTTAAATATAATCTGAATTATGATCCATAAGCAATCTGAAACTAGGGAAAGGGAATGTAAGGAGGAATATGCATTTTTATAATGCCTACTATGTGCCAGGCAGTGTTGGCTAAGCACTTTACAAATATTATCTTTTTTGATCCTTACAACAGTAGGTGCTGTTATCACCCTCATTTTATGGTTGAGGAAACTGAGGTTTAGTGACTTGCCCAGTGTCACATAAATAGGAGGTGTTCAAGTATAGATTTGAAGTCAGATCTTCCTGTTTCCAGGCCCAGTGCTCTATATACTATATACCAGCTAACTAGCTCTAATAATTGCCAAATTATATGTCAATTCTATATCTCAAAATGACTACAGTAATACTAGTAGAGTTAGATTTTTTTCCAGAAAATAAGCTTTTGAAAATGTTTATTAGTGCATAATTACATTGTTCTCACTGTTGGATTTTAGTTGGTCAAAATTAACCATTTTTTTAAAGTTAACTATTGTTAACTCTGTGGGAATATAACTTTAAATTTTTCACATTGAAAAGGAAAAAAAAATATTTCAACCTAAATTAATAGTAGCAATAATTGCTGGGAATCACATGTCTGGATGATTTTGTTAACATACCCTGCAAATAATGCAAATACAACATATTATCTTATTTAAAACCATTTCTGGAAGAAAAATTGAATATTCATCTAAAGTAGGGGCAGCTTAAGTGCAGAACGTAGATAAATAGACCTATTAGGAAACTGTTATAAATCCTCCCTAATTACCTTGGTAATGCTGATAAAAATTACAAGAGAAAAGGTGCCCAAATCCCTGTTAAGATGCTGCCTGTTTAACTGTCCTGGGCAATTTAGGATCAGCCCCACTTTATTGTCTTCTGGCTATTTGGAATGGGGAACAGAATAATACTTTGCCCCAATCACAGGTTTCAAGAAAGGAGACTGGCAATGGGTCATATGCCTAAGGGAAATGACTTTCTTTTGAACTCCAAGATATGCCATATAGTTTTTTTTCCCTTCTCTTTTCTACCCACACACTCTCTCAGTAAACTTTTCAACTGGTATAGGTTTAATTATCATCTCTACTTAGACAATTGGAGGCTCTGTATATCCAGCCACAGTTTGTTCTTCAGACCAGCATCACTGACTTGCTACTAGACATTTCAAATGGGATGTGTCCCAAATGCATTTCAGGGAGCTCAGTGCTACAGTGGACAGAGTGCTGGAGTCAGAAGGACTGAGTTCAAATGCAGCCTCAGACACTTACTAGCTGTATGACCCTGGGCAAGTCACTTAACCCTCTTTGCCTCATTTTCCTCCTCTGAAAAATGAGCTGGAGAAGGAAATTGCAAATTACTCCTGTATCTTTGCCAAAACAAACAAAAAACCAAATGGGTTCACGGGAGACACGAACTGAAACATCTCAATAACAAGAAACACATCTCAAGCTCAATTTATCCACAACAGAACATGTTATCTTTCCCCCACATCCTTAAAACTTCTCTAATTTTGTCAAAGGCACCACCATTGCTCCCGTCCCCCAGGTTTATAGCAACCTGGTTATCCTGAACTTCTCAGTCTGCCCCACCCTACATATCCAAAGGGCTGCCCGATCTTGTAGTTTTTGATGACAACATTTCTCACATCTGTTCCTTCTCTCAGTCTATACAACTACAGGCCTTCATCCTCTCTTGCTTAAGCTTCCTCCTTGGTCTCCACTAATCCATCCTCCTCATAGCTGCCAAAGTGATTTTCCTAAGGCACTGGTCTGGCCAAGGCACCCATGACTGCTTCTAGGATAACAGAGGAACCACTCTGCTTAGAGTCTGACGCCCTTCACAACCTGACCCAACTGGGTGGATGGGCAGCAAACAGCAACTCTGTCTCTCCTTGAGAGGCTGAGTAGCCTTCCAGCAAGGTGCAGGCTCATGGATGTAGGACATGTATTGATTGATAATCTAATCCCTTGCAGGAATATTTGTGTGTTTCTATCAATGGCCAGCAGATCTAGCAGAGAAATAAACAGACTGTTTTAAAAGACAACAGTGCTGCTAACAAAACGGGTGCTTATGTGAAACTTATTGTTGAGAATTACATAAGATGCTTTGAGGAATTCACATCTTTGCATTGATCTAAAAATCTCCATAGACTACATATCCTTGAAAGTCCTTATTATACCTCTTTGACTCTCAAGTAAAATTGCATAAGAAAGGGCAATTTTTCTTTTTTTTTTCATTTTTATTTTTTCTTTATTTTTTTTATTGATTTGTTTATTTACTTTTAGTTTACAAGATTCAGTTCCACAGCCCCTTGAGATTCTAGTTTTCTCCCCCTGCCATGGCGGCATGCAGTCAAGTATAGAATCTGCAAATACTTTCACGTTGGACATTAGTCTGGTTGTGTAGAAGGGTTGTAACCAATGGAGTGAAGAATGGGAAAAAGGAAACAAAACCAAACATAGAAAAGAGCGATAACATGTAGGTTGCTTCAGTCTCCATTTAAACTCTGTTCAGAAAGGGCAATTTTTCAATGCTATATCTATAGTCATGTGAAAAAAAATGCTCTAATCATATTTGATTAAAGAAATACAAATTAAAACAACTCAAAGTATCATCTCACAACTAGCAGATAGGTTAATATGACAGAAAAGGAAAAGGACAAATGTTAGAGGGCATACAGGAAAACTGGGACACTAATGCACTGTTGCTGGAGTTGTGAACTGATCCAATCGCTCTGGGAAACAATTTGGAATTCTGCGCAAAGGGCAATCAAACTGAACCTTTGACCCAGCTATATCACTATTACATCTATATCCCAAAGAGATCAAAGAAAAAGAATCTAGATGTACAAAAATATTTAGCACAGTTCTCTTTCTGGTAGCATAATGGCTGAACAAGTATATGATCGTAATAGAATATTATTGTGCTATAAGAAATGATGTACAGGATGGTTTCAGAAAAACCTAGACAGACTTACATGAACTGATACAAAATGAAATAAGCAGATCCAGGAGATTATTACACACAGTAGCAACAATATTATACAATGATCACCTGTAAATAACTTAGTTATTTCAGCAATACAAAGATCTAAGACAATTCCGAAGGATCTATGATAAAACGTGCTATCCACCTCTAAAGAAAGAAATGAGAGAATCTGAATGAAGATGGAAGCATACTTTTTTTTACTATCTTTTTCCTTTTTTTTGGCTGTGTTTTCTTTCACAATATGACTAATATGGAAATGTTTTGCATGACTGCACATGTATAACCTTTATTAGATTGCTTGTCTTTTCCACAAGGGAGAGAAAAGAAGGGAGAGAATTTGAAACTCAAAATTCTTTTTAAAAAAAGATTAAAAACTGTTTTTATATATAATTGGAAAAGAGATAAAATATTAAATTTTTTTAGAAGACAATATTTTTGCTCTTTGGTTTAGATCTTATCTGAACACTTACTGTTTTTCCCAGTGGAATGTAACAATCTTGAAGGCAGCTATTTTTTTCATTTCTTTTCTATCCCCAGTTCCTGGCACATAGTAGGCATTTTAAAAATTCTCCTTATTTATCAACTGATGTTCAGTCTACCATGAGATCTATTTGACTGTCTGTTTAAAAGGTCCTGAAAATTTCAGGTAGAGGAAATGGAAGCAGGTATACTTCCAACCCCCAATCACTTCCTGGAACCGAGTTATTAAGAAATTGTTATTGGGGCAGCTAGGTGGCACAATGAATAGAGCATTGGCCCTGGAATTAGGAGGACCTGAGTTCAAATCCAGCCTCAGACACTTGACACGCTTACTAGCTGCGTGACCCTTGTTGAGTCACTTAACCTCAATTGCTTTGCCTTCCCTCTTCAATAAAAAAGAAAGAAATTGCTATGTTTTACAAATGACTAGGTCAATCAGTTTGATTCACTGAGGAGCACTGACCTGCCACCTTTACTGCAACATTAATTTCAATATCCTCAAAAACAAATGCTACCATATCATTAATCATTTCATTAACTGGTCATTTAAATAGTCAAACAAAGGAACTATGAAGAAATTAAGAAGAAGCTTCCTCACCCCCCAAAATCTCTTGTCTTCAAGTGACTTTTCTTCTACAGAATGTACAATTTAATGGGCCCTCTGCTAATAGCATAATGATATTTTGCTTTATTTTTAAATGTTACATCTCTGTAAAAATTTGATGGCTTGCTTGCTTGATGAATGAAAGGGACCTCACCTATTCCATTCTAGTCTAACCCATACAAACAAGAAGCCCCTCTTCCACAACCGCCCACACAAGTGCTCTTCCAGTTAACCTTGTCATTGTTCAGTTGTGTCTCACTCTTCATGACCCCTTTTGGGGGTTTTCTTGGCAAAGATACTAGATTGTTTTGCCTTTTCCTTCTCCAGTCCATTTTGCAGATGAGGAAACTGAGTCCAACAGGGTTAGGTGACTTCCCCAGTGTCTGAGGCCAGATTTGGACTCAAGAAAAAGAGTCTTCCTCATTCTTGGCTCAGAACTCTTATCTACTGCACCACTTAGCTGGCCCAGTTAACCTACTATCTCCCAAAGTAGCTCCCTTCAACTTTCATGGAGTGCCAATTGTTAGAAAATATTTTTGCTTTTGCTTATATAGGACATTAATCTTTCTCATAACTTCTACCCACAACTCATAGATCTGCTCTCATGGACCATTCAAAGCAAGCGGAATCCTCTTAGGTGACAGACTTTCAAACACTTAAGTAATTCTTATTCTTCCCAACCTCACCCCACCAAATCTTTTCTTCTTCAAGCTCCCCATTTCCACCAAACCTTTCAATCAAGCCTTTTATGAGATTACCTCCATTCCCCTCACCACTCTCACTGCTCTCCTCAGGATTCACTGGATTGATTGTGTCTTTCCTAAAATGTGGCAGCCAGAAATGAACATGGTAGTTTTTCCAGATGTGGTTAGCTATGGATAAATCTTCAAGAAGAAAATAACGCATTCATTTTTTGCATGTAAGGAGGTCTAAGATGGAAAACTGGTCTGGATTACATTAATATGTTGAGAGCAGGGACATCTTCAAGCCACAAACAGGCAAGAGAACTATGTTTTGCCCAGCATCACACAACTAGTATGGATTACAAAGAGGCCCTGACCCCAGATCTTTCTTGATTTGAAGGACTGGCCCTCTACCCAATGATACAAGTATTGTTATGCCCATTTTACTGAAGTCTGTCTTTACAGAAGGCCTTTTTATTCATTCTAACCTAAGCCCACTTCATTGTTCACTATGTCAAAAGCAAATCATCAGAGAATATACATAGTCCGCCACAGAAATGTGGATCTTCTGGTCACGTGGCTCATCCTGGTTTCATATGTATCACCTGGACAAAGTGGTTCCTCCACAAATGATGGGTTCTAGGATAACTCTGATGAAATTAAGGCACACAGACAAGTCCATGGCCAGGCTTCACATTCTCTACACCAAATACTGAAGGACTGTTGGATTAGTGAAGAAAAGAACTTCAGTATTCCTTCTTCTTTCCTTTCCCTCCCTCTTCTCCCCAGCTCTTCTCCTCTCTGATCTCTTCTCCCCTCTCATGCCCCAACCCCTTATCCCATCCTCTGCTCTTCTCCATTCCCCTCCCATCTCCATTCCCTTTACATCTCCTCTCCCTTCAAATCTCCTCTCCTCCCCCAATGCCTTTATCCCTTCTTCCCCTCTTCTCTATTCTTATATCAATAAGAAGCCACTAATATTTCCTACTAATAAGGGTATGTAAGAAAGGATGTATACTTAGAGTAATTTCAGAGGAGGGTTGAGGAACACTGGGGCCAATATGGAAAGGCTAGCTATTCCAAGAGGGAACCCTAACTACAAAACAGAATGTACTCTTATCATTTCTAAAGTATACGCTGACAGGGCCTGGTGTCCTTGGCCAGTAGAGAACAGGGAGCAATCTGATAGGGCACAGTTAAGTGCTTAGGCACTGAAACTGCTGAAAGACAAAATCAAATTAGTGAATACTTTCATCCTCCTAGGAGGTATAAAATGTTCTAATCGTTCCAAGGTACCAGAGGAAAGTTTGTGTTAGCCATCAATTACCCAGAATCTTGGACATGAATCTCATCACTACCTTATGAATCACTCTCTATCATTTATTAAATTAAATTAAATAATTAAACTATGTAAAATCAGCCATGAATTCCACATTCAATTCTCTATCCATGGTCAGTTTAAGGAATGGTTCTGTACTTTGGTTCTTTAGAGGAATAATCTGAAATTCAGTTTATCCTAATCCAGTGAAGAAGATGTTAGAAATCATATAAAAGGACTATGATTTGGGCAAGACCTCTATTGATTTCCTTAATGATAATTTATTATTTATTAACTTAATTATTAACTGGAGAATAATAACAACTCTCAACTAACAATCCTACTTGGTTGTCTAATCATGTCACAAAAGTTACACTGGGTTATCATAGGCTCTATCAGAAGAACAAAAATTCTGGCTGGCTCTACCAAGCCGGAAACTCTCTAGGGTACAAGTTCAACGATGGACTGAATGTCTGTTGTCTGAGCATCAGTCCAACTAAGATTGAACAAGGCTTATCACTAGGTTGACCCCAGGGAGGTGAATTCTTGAGCCATGGCAATCTGAGGGGTTATTTATCTGAGCTGATCAATAGAGTATTTATTAATAGTCTACTCTGGGCTAGACCCTGGAGATACAAGTACAAAAAAATGAAACAATCTCTACTTGATTGCTAAGGCAGGACACAAAAAGATATAGATAATATACTTGTATGTGCATATGTACATATTGTATATATGTATATATTATATATGCTACATATATTTATATAGAATATATACCTGTGTGAATATATACTCTATATATACACATACATGTATGTACACACACACACACACACACACACACACAAAGTAGTTAAATATAACCTTGAGAGGGAAGGCACAGGCAGTTGGGAAGAAATCAGGAAAGGCTTCATGCAGAAGATGGTACTTAACTGCATCATAAAGGAGAAGGCCTGTGAGGAAGAATTAACCAGAGTCCATTTCCAACAGGGAGACAACAGATTAGAGTAGAGGACTGGGGAACAGAAAGAAAGTTCAAATGAGGGAGGGGAAACAATGCCCAATGATGCCAGAAAGATAGGCTTTAAAAGCTAAACAAAAGAGTTTATATGTTATCCTTGAGGCAATAAGAAGCTACTATAATTGGTTGTGTAGGGGAGTCCTATACTATACATGGTTAGATCTATCCTGAACACAAATTACTCTGGTAGCTTATATAGGATAGGCTGGGGTCAGCAGAGGGAGTATGAAATTGCATCAGTGAAACAACATACCTTTGAAATATTAAAAAAGTAATAATCCACATCCCTTACAGTAATGTTGCATAACTTTTCTTTTACTTAAAACTGGATATCTGATTTCATAGGTGGGAGAATTCCCAGGGAGGATCTCCTATCAATTCAGATTAGGTAATTCTCTGAAATTTGCAGTCTTTGTGAGCTGCCTGGGAGAATTAAAAGGAGTAATTTGCCCGAGTTGACACAACCAGTCTGTGTCAGAGGCAGAATTTTAACTTGGGTCTTTCTCACTTAGAAGTTGGCTCTTTTTTTTTTTTTTTTTTTTGGCCAAACCGCATCTCACTGCATCAATAAAATAAGTTAATAGATTGAATATAGTTTGGAAATAAAAACAACTCTCAAGGCTAGAAAAGGGGGTGGCAAGCCTGCCTCTTGGTGAGCATGGGGAAAACGCACTTGTATTAACTGCCACAAACACAAAGGAATAAGAGAGCTTCCAGCATGATGGGCTAGGTCTCCGATTGAGGATTCAGGATAAAACACCACAGGAGATGAGAAAGCATGAGAGGCTTGCGATGTGTTTCAGGGGAAGAGATACCCACACAGACGAAGCCATAAATCTTGCAGAGTGTTTCAAGTATAAATTTAAGATATTAGCATACTTAGGAAGAAGCTCCCTCTTCAGTCCCTTCACAGCCTTATCTGTCTGAAGCATTTTGCAAAACGAATGAGTAGCTTCTCACTACAAAATGACTGTTGTGCAGACTTTGAGAGGGGGTGTGGGAAAGAGATTTCATAATATATTTGGCCTTCCTCTTTGGCACGGTTTCATAGGAAGGTGAAGGTTTATCTGGCCTTCAGGGATGGAGCATGGAGAAAAAATATTGGTGCCAAATCCACAAAAAACAAGGGCTGCAAAAGAGCTCATCTTGATCTAACTTTCAGGTCCATTTTTCAATTCTTCATAATAAAAATGGGCTTTACATCATAGTAAGCAGAAAAGAAAACCTCATAATCCCCCAGACTGCATTTTCTTTATACTGACCCAGAGAAAATCTTTTTAAATGTAAAAATGGAAGGCATCCCTGTTGCTCATATGCAGCTGGCCTTCCTTTGCCATTAAGCTTAATTATTACAAATAACACTTTCCAGCTTTGAGAGGAAGAAATTGAAAATTGCTAAACACAATTGACTTCCAAGCATAGAAGATTAAGCAGTCTTCCAGCCATACCACACAAGTGTGATTCTTCATTTATTTAATTTGCATAGTTACACAGCTACCCTAATATGTTTTCTTCCTTTCCTTCTCACTATAATAGCTTTTCCTCTGTGTTTTGGTTCTCCTCAAACCATGATTCATTCTCCTTCTTGGAGGATTCCTGAAATATGCATATTTTCCCCCACAAAGCATCTAAATCAACCATTCCTGATCATAACTTATTTATGCTGATATAAAAGATGCTTGCCCAAGTACACCATAGGTTTTGTTCAAACTGATGGGACTGGCACACAACTGACTTTCCTTCCTTTTTAGTGTTAAGCAAATTATCAAAAGTGGGCTGGGAGATAGCATGGTCCCAAGCTGCCCCATGGGAGCAAGAATATCTTAGTACCTAGGGAAGAACAATTCCAATGGTTGTGGATGAGATGTGGAAAATTAGGATCAGATTCTTTTTATGGGATAATGAGTTTAAATGGGGATCAGAGTCAAAAGTATTCAATCTTACATTTTATTTTGTTTGAACAGAAAAACACCGCTGTTGTTAATAAGACACCTAAACTGAAGTCACTTTGAGAACTTCCTGGGTTTTTTGTTTTAGGACTCTGCCTTCATGCAGTAGATAAAACAGTAAGCCTGTAATCAAAGACTCCTCTTCCCGAGTTCAAATCCAGCCTCAGACTTATGAACTGTTTGACCCTGAGAAAGTAACTTGACCACTGTTTGCCTCAGTTTCTTCACCTGTGAAATGAACTCAAGAAAGAAGTGGCAAACCAATCCAGTAACTTTGCCAAGAAAACCCCAAATGGAGGCATAGAGAGTCACAGATGACTGAAACAACTGGACAACAAAACATGCCCCATACTGTCCTAGGTCCTGGTGATACAAATACACACAAGCACACCCTTAGTGAATATACAGTCAGGGAAGCCCAGAGTGGTTCCAGTTGGTTTCTCTGTTTTCTTTTTTTTTCTTTCTTTTTTTTTTTGGAGGGCAATTGGGGTTAAGTAACTTGCTCAAGGTCACAAGGCTAGATTTTGTGTTAAGTGACTAAGATCGGATTTGAACTCAGGTCCTCCTGACTCCAGGGCCAGTGCTCTGTTCACTGCACCACCTAGCCGCCCCTGGTTTCTCTTTCAAGTGAGGCAAGGTGTCTTGTGGCTGGACTCCAGTGACCCTGGAGGAGACATGGAGGCTGACCTTGCACAGCTCTGCCTCATTTAAATCCAATTCATACACAAATCACTGGTTTTCTTGAAGAATGAAGGACAAATAATAACAAAGAGTAGCAGAAAGAGGGATGGACTTGGAATCCAGAGAATGAAGTTCACAAGTCAGTAACTATGGTCAAGTCATTTCACCTCTAGGGAACCTCACTCTCCTCATCTGTAAAATGGGATTAACAGCCCAGTACCTACCTCACAAGGCTCTCATAAGGAAAGTGTTCTGTACTCCTAGCATCATTACATATACATGAGTTGTTGTCACTATTGTGAGACCATTTCCCTGGAAAAGGTGACCATCATAAAATATAATTAAAAAACCACAGCAAACTCACTCATTCAAGGAGACCCTAGTGAAGGCAAACATCAAAGAGCTCGCATAGAATTATGTTTTTATCCTTTTGCTCATTTGAGGTTTCTGTTCCATGAAGCTATTTTAAATAAAAAGATTCTAAATTTTTTAACATGAAAATGACATTACCATTAATCTTCCCTAGGATCAAAGCACTGCTTATCTGCTCTAAGTCTCCTCCCTCAAGGCAAGCACATGCCTCCCTATCATGGATGGATTCTGAATTTGCAGAAGATAAAGTAAAATAATGGTCGGATGTTAAAACAAGAAAGTTTCTTTCCCTCAATTACCTGCAGTTCTCATATATAAATAAATAAGGAAAGCTAATTGGGATATGTGGAAAGAAACTGTCTCCAAAAATATGTATCTAAAACAAGCAAGTCCCAAAAGAATTCAACCAAAAAATGAACAATCTTTCAAAGAGAAGTCACTGTGAAATCATGAAGCAGAGGTGCAATGGCTGTGTGTATATGGTATACATATGTATGTATACGCACATACATATATACACATACACATATAAAACACATAAGGGGGAGGTAATTGTTCATTTCAATGGAAAATTACCACACAATGAAGATAATGTGCCTTTTAAAAAAAGTCACATAAGAAAACTAAAAAAAATTTAGACATCATATCAAAGACCCAGAACTCCACAGGACATCCTTGATGCCCTCCATGGTCAGCCAAAATATATTTGTCTACCAAACCACAGATGAAAAATCAAATTAATGGGAAAGTGTTTGCTGCCCAGATTATGACATGACACTAGAGTCTACTGAGTTAATCTCTCAATGCATCTAACTCAGAGAGCCACTGCAAACACCTGCCAAAACACTGGCTTCCAAATGGAATAGGAGGAAAAAAGAGAAAGAGACAAAGTGAAGAACAAGAACAGTGGAATATATTTGGGAAATTGGACAGCGCTTTGAACAACTTATATTAATCCCTGACATAAACATCTTTTTAAAAAATTTAATTTTTAAAAATTAATGATAATCAATCCTTCTACCTCCCTTCACTTTCTCCCCATTTCCAAAAGCAAAGAAAAACTCTAAAACACTGATCTTTTAAACCCTAGAACACCTTTCCTATTGACGGCAAATATCATGGAGTACCACAATCTCAAAACCAACAACAAGCACCCTAAAAAACTGTACCTATAGTAGCAAACACACTGGTATACCCTGGATGGCTGCTGGCACAGGTTCTCAGATCTGCATTATTGGAAAGAGAGTTGTTTAAAGAGTCAACAATCTTTTTTAATTACAGTCACTAATTCAGGGGAAAAGTCAGCACCCTGAACTTCAGAGAAAATCCAAGCAGAGAAATAAAGACCAATAGACAGGGCTCTGAGTGCCTGAATCAACTATACAGTTTACATATATCCCTGGATTGAGAGAGTCTTTACATGTGAGCAATCAGGAAGCTCTGAATCTTGACCAGGAAATCACAAGTCTTTTCACAAACAAGCCACCAAAGCAAAACTCAAGTCAGAGTATAAATACACTTCTCAGAGCCAGAAGGCATCACAATCCTCATGACTCAGGGCCTAATTAGAAATTAGCAAAAGGTGTGAAAGCTTTCCTACAAGCAAGTCTCCCCCAGGCAAGCTTCCCTTAATTGACTCCATGTCAGGCCTATTAATGGGTAGGGAAGATCTTATATCCTGTTAACATTACAGTACCTAAACAGAAATGAGGGGATACATGGGAGTAATTAAGATGCAATGTATTACCAATGATATTAGCACTCAATAAGAGACAAAAGGGATACTATTTATGGCCATTATGATCAGAAAGAAGGCCAAACAGACTATAACATGAGAGAAAACAGCAACAGATGACTTGAGTGCAGAACTGACAGGCACATAATAAAGGCTTATTCAGAGATGTATTGATTGTACCCATGAAATATTAAGAAGAAAGAAAAACCTTAGAGAAAGGACTCTAGCATGTTGTGTAAATCTTTTGCAGTCAATCTATATGGAATCATATGGACAAAAAAGGAAGGGGAAGGAAACAAACATTAAGCAACTATTACATTCCAGACACTGTGTAAACAAACATTAAAAAACGAACATTTTCTCCTTTGATCCTCACAACAAATCTGTGAGTAAAACACTACCCCCACCCCATCTCTTTTTTTTTTTTTTACAGTTGAAAAAGTTGAAGAAGGCAGAAGTCAAGTGATTTACCCAAGGTCACACAGCTAGGAAGTGTCTGAGGCCAAATTTGAATTCAGTTTTTTCTGACTCCAGGAATAAACAGGATAAGAAGACATGATTGGATCATGATTGGATGGTACACTAAAGAGTTTATGGATACATTGAAATGTTAAAGAATACATTAAGTAAACATTTCCATTTAAATCCATTAAGCAGTAAGCTTTCTGGGAGCTTTTCACGTCACTTAGATGATTAACATAAAGTTTATTCATTTATGCATGTGTTATCTTACATGCAGACACATTCTATTTGACCTTAATGAAGGTAATTAACTCTTTGCCCTCATAATTTATGTCTGGTGTTTATTCATTTCAAGCACAGTCCACTGAACATTCAGTAAGGGTAAGGTAATTGAAGTAAGGTTAGATTTTAGAAGACCAAGGTTTGCTGAATTGAAAACTGCATTGTATTTCCACAATTGAGGGGAAAACACCTTTCTATTTGTACATAAGCAATAGCCATCTCAACCCACACCCAAATCAGGGGAGGCTTGCTTGTAGGAAGGCTTTCACACCTTTTGCTAATTTCTAATTAGGCACTGAATCACAAAGATTGTGGTACCTTCTGCCTCTGAGAAATGTATATGTATACTCTGAGTTGGTATTTTGCTTTGCAGCCTTGCTTATGAGAAGGCTCTTGTGATTCCCTGGTAAGATTCTGAGTGGTTGTATGTTCAGAGCTCCCTGACTGCTCAAATGTAAAGTCTCTCTTGATTCAGGGATGTATGTAAAGCATATACTTTGTTGGTCACATCTTATACCTTCCCTATTGTGAAGGGACACATGGAGTGAAAGAACTTTTAGATGATGCATTCAAACCTTGGCTTCCATCAACTCACTTGTTGGTAGAAATATTTAGGGTTGACCAAGAATGATGAACATATCTGACTCAGAAGAATTAGATTAACACCATCAATTCACATCACCACAGCTCTTCCTCACTTAGAAATCTAGTTCCACTAACTATAGTTAAGTCTAATTCAGCAGTGAGCCGCCTTCACAGGGAAAGCACTTTCAGCACCGGGTGTCTCATTCATGAAATTTTGAGAGCTGCCTCTGTCTTAACAACATGAAATAATCGAACTGTACTTGGGATATGCACTATAAACTTACAGAACTCAAAGAATGAATTCACAAAATCACAGAGTTTCAGAGTTGGAAGGGATCCCAGAGGCCATTTAGTACGAATGAATGAAATGAATGAAAAACATTTATTAAGCATTTTGCATGAGATAAGCATTGGGGATACAGAATGAAGGCTGCAAGGCAATCCCTTTCTTCAAGGAGCTTGTATTGTGTGTGTGTGTGTGTGTGTGTGTGTGTGTGTGTGTGTGTGTGTGTGTGTGTGTGTATAAATGAGTGGTGGTGGCTAAGGAAATAGTGTTTTGGTAGTTTTTATTTCTGGACCACAGGAGAAGTACCAAGAAGTGTTTGTCACTTAAACAAAAATACCTTCTAACAGGGATTCTTAACCTTTTTTGTATCATGGACCCCTTTGTCAGTCTGGTGAAGCCCATGGACCCTTTCTCATGTTTTTAAATGCATGAAATTAAATATTTAGGATTACAAAGAAAATCAATTATATTGAAATACAGTTATGAAATCTAAAAAAAAAAAAAATTCTGACCCTGGATGAAGAACTCCTGCTCTACATCACATCAAAGAAGTGGTTTTCTAGGTTTTGCTTGAAAATTTTTAGTCAGTCAACACACATTTATTACATGCCTACCATATACCAAGTGCTTTCAAGCAATAATTTCCAATAATATTCAGCAACGATATTCAATAGTAATTATTTCTAAGCACTGGAAATACAAATACAAGCAGAAAGATAAGCCCTGTGCTCAAACACAAATTCTAATGGACAAAGACAACCTATAAAAGGAAGAGGAAGAGGAAGGGGAAAGGGGTGGGAAAGATGACAGCCAAGGTGCATAGGGGAAGGGCAAAGAAAGTCTTAAGTGCAGCCTAGAGAGGAATAAGTGAGGAGGGGCTCATTCCATTTTTAGATGCATCTAATCATACTAAATTTGTCTTTATGTCTTTCTTTGACTTCTGACAAAGAGAGTTAAATGGGCCTCTCTGCTACTGCTCTTTCTTGGGCGTAGGATCAACTATGTGAAATGAGCTAGCAATAATAACAAAGATATTTTATAGCACCTACTATGTACCAGGTATTGAGCTAATTTTATTAGCTTCACTTTTTTTTATCTAGTAGGTAGTACTTCACAATTTTATCTAATTTGATCTTCTCAATAACCCTGGGAAGTAGGTGCTATTTATTATCCCCATTTGACAGATGAGGAAACTGAGGCAAACAGGTTATGTGATTTGCCCAAGATCACACATAGCTGAGTGGAGAATTGATACTTTTAATATAACCCTGTTCACCAGCCCAGGTAAACACTTCAGCCCCAATGCCTCCCTCCCTTTGTTAGGGGTCGTATAATACTACAAGATTAATCCTCTGAGCCCTGGCAATGAGGGACAGCTAGAAGAAGCTAGAAGGGACTAAAAGCAGTCAGTCTGCTGTCACTGTCAGTCTGGTCTCCAGTACACCTTTTAAGGAGTGCTACTAATGAAATGCAAAACAGACTGCTTCTGCCTGGGCTTCTAGCCATGAGCTAACTAGTGATAAAGTTTCTAACAAAGGGTGAGAAAACTAAAAGTCAATCATGATGAATAATGTAAAACCCCAAATCCAATAATTGGCCCCTTCATAATAAAGAATCATAGGGTTGTATAAGTTCAGAGGTGAAAGGGAATTGGCTATATGTTGGTCTGGTGTGATAGTTCCAGGAGAATAGCTTAACACAGTATCTGACACATAGTAGGCACTTAAATAAATACTTATTGATTGATTGAGAATATCTCTGCCTGTGTACCATATGGCAACCTTTAAATCTGAGTTGATTCTTTTACAGGAACTAAAATGTAATAAAATAACATCTATCTTTTTTATTTATTTATTTTTTAAAGTGCAGCTGTTGCCAAAAAGCCTCTAGGTACACATACTGGATTTGTAAAAGTTAAATTTACCCACATGTCAGCTAAAGCAGACAACTGAACTAAACTGAGGTTCCATGGTAAACTCTACCTACTACATGTACCAGATGAGTAGGGTAGTTTTCTATCTTGATCTGGATAGTGATCAATATGAACCACCAGACCTGGCTTTACTGGGGATTCCAAAGGTATGCTAACGAAGGTTCCCTGTTCAGCTTCCCCAGTTTCAATGTAAAGGCAGTTCTTAAATTAGATTTGTCTCCAGTGTCATAGGGTTGGCCCCAAATAGGTTAGAATCATACTGGAATAAGTTAAAAGGATCTTTAGAAATAATCTAATTCAAACTTGGTTTACACATTAGAAAACCGAATCTGAAAAAAAGTAAAATGACTTGTCCACAATCACATAACCCCTCAAATGGAAAAACCTGGCACTAGGAATAAGCCTACTCTCCTGATCACTCTTCAGTCACATTGAAGAATGACCAACGGATATTCTTTAAAGAAATAAAACTGTTTCAAACCAATGTCACTGATGGAGTTCTAATAAAGTTGCCTGCAGCCCCAGTATCCTAACTTCATTATAGGCCCAGCCCCACTGAACAACAGGCCCACTGTATCTACCCCCCCCCCCCCATGTCCTAACTTCTTCACATGTGCCTCACTGCTCACTAGAACAACAGGTGTGTCCCCGAACTCTTAATTCTCACAGAACAGCAGGCGTGTCCATGTGCTGGGATCCCAGTCACTGCCTTGACCTAGTTACTGCCCCTAGACCCATTCCCACAGAACCAGGTGTGTTCTTGTACTAAACCACAATCACATCATCCATCTAACCCAAGATAGGACCACAATACCGAACTATCCATCTTGACCAGACAGGACCACAATAGCTAGCCAGTTGGAGGGCAGAATGACCAGAATGTTTAACCACTGAACCATAGATGGGACCCCTCCTCCATTACCTAATCCCTTATCAAATCCCTCCTGCTTTTTTAATATTCATGATTTCTGTTATGTAATTGTATCTTTACCCTATAAAAATCCATCTTGCTTTCTCTGAAGTTGCTGGTTCCTCTTGCAACTTAGCCTGCTTCATGAGAGGTGTCAATCTCAGTAAATGCCTGTACTTGCATTAGAGATGGGCTGACTCTGAATTCTTTGAGATGGTTCTACCACAACACATCATGAAACCCCAACAGTTTTTGGGTAGGCAGAGCCCCCACCCCAGCCATTTATCATTAGCCCCGACAATACCAAAAGAGAGTAGGCAATGATGAAAAAATGAGTAGGCAATGATCAGCTCCTTTTGGCCCCACTAAAGCAGTGGAAAAAATGTGGGTCTTTTAAGACATCCAGGGTTAAGATTCCCGTTCTGCTAGTTACTATCTGTCACTTATTCTCTCTGGGTTTCAGCTGGCTAATATTTATAAAGCCTTTTACAAAGGTGGGCATTTTATCTGGATTAACACATTATGTTTTCCGAGAGTGGTGACAGGTTGGCCAGTTAATATATTACCAGGAATGAGTTTATCAAATTAGTTAAAACTCATTAGCACTCTAGTCATTTAACTAAATGGGCCTCTGGGTAGGCAAGTTTTGGTGTTAGGCTGGGCAAGATTTGGGGGAGAAGAGCATGATACAGTAGAAAGAATATTGTAAATAACTAGTATCAGAAGAGTGGATTTTGGACACTTAGTAGCTGTACGACCTTAGGAAGGCCACTTAGTATCTTTTACTAAGTATCTTTTTTTTACTATCTTTTTTACTAAGTATTTTACTTAGTATCTTTTAATTGGTTTCTTCAAAAGATGATACTTACAAGTACCTACCTCATCAAAATGTTGCAGTGAAAGTACTTTGCAAACCTAAATGGGAGTTGTAATGGTGGTTATTATGGCGGCAGGGAGATCTAGAATCACCAGATTCTGGGGTTCTGAGGTTCCCCTCAGCAGGAGCCCTAGACTTTCAGAGGTCAGCACCAGTTCATTGCATATATGTCACAAAGGTCTGGAAAGGCTCCTGACTAAAAGGTTGACGACTTCACAGTTCTTTAGATAAATCCTCATTATCAGCATGGTTAAGTAATATTGAAAGGAATAAATGATGGGTTTAAAGTATCCAGAGGCAATGATGGGAGGAAGAAGAAAATGAAGGAGGGAGGAGAAAAAAGAAGGGAGGAGGGGGGAGGAGGAGAAGCAGGAGCAGGAGGCCAAAACAGGAGAAAAATGAAGAAAATCTGGGTAGTTTCAGTTCCTGCAATGACTGGGTCATCAACTGCCTGTTGAAATCCTATCCATCCTTCATAGGCCACCTACTCCAGGAAGTAGTCCCTGATCTTCTCAGGCAGAAGCAATGTCCATCTACTAGGAATTCTATTTATTGCTTTCTTCTGCGTTTATCATAATCTACTTTGTATTGTTATTGTTCATGTAAGAGGTATCTCTTCTACTAGATAATAAACTCTTTGTGAGCAAGGAAAATGGCATTCATATTTGTTTCATGCTAAGAGCTCACAGTCAGGGGGCAGGTAGGTGATGCAGTGAATAGAGCACCAGCCCTGGAGTCAGGAGGATCTGAGTTCAAATATGACCTCAGGCACTTGACACACTTACTTGCTGTCTGACCTCGGGCAAGTCAGTTAACCCCAATTGCCTTGCTTTCCTCCCTCCAAAAAAAAAAAAAAGAGCTCTCAATGCAGGGCCTTTTACATACAAATAAACATCTAGTGAAAAATGAATGAATGACAGGCAGGACAAGTATCATTATCCACATTCTACTGAAGAAGAAACAGTCCAAAAATTATTAAATGACTACAGCTTATCTATTCCTGTTTTATGAGATAGGGTGCTAAAATCTAAAACACCTTAAAAAGACTGAGTTGTCCACAAGGTCAATCCTCTGGTAAAGCTTTGTAACAATCTAATCTAAAAGTTTTAAAAGTACAGATGGGGCAATGTAGTAATGAAACATAGAATGGGATAGTTTAAAAAAAAAGTAGTAATAAAGCTTTAAAAAACCTACAGATTTTCAAAGAAATAGGTTGAGATGGGGGGTTGAGTACTCTTGACTCCCAGTAATGTCAGAGATATAGATGCCCAGAAGTCTCAGACCAAATATCTCAGTGGCAATGAACAAACATATCTTCTGAAATGAGGGAACCCAACTTACATTCACCACATTGTCAAAATGTTTTCTCCATCAAGTCAATTCAACAAATGCTTATTATGGACAGTCACTCATATGTGTTTTGACTCTTGGCCAAGAAAGAATGTCATTTCTATCAGATGTTTGTTTCAATAAAGAGTTACTAAGCACATTCCATGTGTTTCACAAAAATATTACACTAGAAAGTTTAGCCAAGAAATTGTCATTGTCTGACAATAGAGTAGGGTGAAAAATGCAGACAAATATATTAGAAAATACTACCTGTTAAGAGCATTAGACAGTAACAATCAAATGCTATGGGGAAACAATCTAAAAGAAAGTGTTACTTATGAGGTGAAAGGTAGAAATCAGGGAAAGGTTTGTGAATGATGAGGTGGCAAGGAACTGGAATGGGCAGGAACTCAGCAAGCAAACAGGGGGGGGGAAATCTTGTAGGCACAGGGAATAGATAGGTACAAAGATGAGACAGCAAAAAGCGGGGGGACAAAAAATGATGTAGTTCAGCTGAGTACATGGAGAGCAACACCAGAGAAAGGTGAAAAGGATTACGGAGGGTCTGGAGTGCCAAGCAGAGGATTTTGAAATTTGTTACCCACTAAGGGAGATGGCACAGTAGATAGAGCACCAGGCCTAGAGTCAGTAAGACCTGAGTTCAAATCTGGTCTCAGACACTTACTAGCTGTGTGATCCTGGGCAAGTCACTTAACCCTGTTTGCCTCAATTTCTCTGTCTATAAAATGAGCTAGAGAAGGAAATGGCAAATTGCTCCAAGAAAACCCCAAATAAAGTCATGAAAAGTCAGACACAACTGAAATAAATAAAAACCAAACAAAAAAGGGGATTCTTTTACAACATCAGGCAGAAAACCAGACCCATATGTAACTAAGATTGTTATTGCAGCCAAAATGATTGATAATTTAGAAAAGATAAGAGAAAGCATTAAGACCAAAAAGTAGACTCTTGCAGATGTTTAGGTGAGAGGTTGGTTGGGAGACCACAGGACAGTGCAAAGAGGTTTTGAGGGAAGTGAAATTGACAGGACTTGATTATTAAATGGATATGAAACAAGAAAGAAGATTCAGAGGGATATAACCACTGGAATAAGTGGTGTCACTACAAAAAAAAAATTAGTAAAGACAGAAGGAAGAATAAATTCATGTGATTGAAGAATATCCACTCCATAATTGGAGGGTACCTCAGAGATCTTTAGTCCAACCCCTTTATTTTATGGATGAGAATACTGTAACCCAAGGAGGTTAAAGGACCTGTCCGAAGTCACACATCTCAGTAACAAAGGTGGGATTTGAATCCAAGTCCTCTTATTCCAAAGTCACTACTCTTTCTACCATACTACAATGCCTTCTCTAAAAAGCTAGTTCAATTTGGGACATAAAGAGTTAAATTAATTGACCCACATGTGTCTAGTTATACCTTAGCTCTATGCCTTTCATCCAAGCTCCTGACTTAGCCAGAACTCAAGAAAGTTAAGAAACAATCCAATTGGGGTCAAATGAAATTAAGATACTGTTGAGTACTGCTAACATTCTTGTATGGATGGGTTCTTCAGCCCCAAACACCTTACTGCAGTCTGGAGAATGATCCAGAAATTGGTGATATTACTTTAGCATTGTACAAAGTATTCCTGTTGCTTTTCCTTCTGAATGGACCATTTGGAGTCATATTATCTTAACTGTTTGAAATAATGTCAAAGAAATAAATAGAAGCCATATTCTCCAAGTCAACAAAAATGTGCCAAGTGCCTAATTTCTATGTACAGAGTATGCATATAGCAGCAAAGGAGAAACAGTTAAGAGGCGGTCTCTGCATCCTGCTGGGCAAAATGTGGTGAATCTGAAACCAGGGGACCTAGATTCAGATCCAGATTCTGCTACTATCTGACCCTTGGGCAATCTACTTACTTCATTTCTCTGGGTTGCCATTTCCTCATCTATACAATCAGGGGGAGGGTGGGTTAGGTAACCTCTAAAGTCCTTCCCAGCTCTCAAGCTATGATTCTGATAGACCTTATAGTGTTTGAGGGTATGACACATACACAGATAACCATGATTCAAAATAGTCATTAAATGTTACTATTTGATTTTCTTTGGGTACAGGCAAGAACACTTCAGAGAATTTTGCGTGGTATGTGTGTGTCTGTGTGCACATGTGTGTGTGTGTCTGTGTGCATGTACAGGTGGGTGTAAGGATCTCATTGGTTTCTGACTATGTCATTGGTGAAGGACATGGTATCAATTAATCTTAAAACCAACAAAAGCCAGGAAATGGAAACCTTGCTCAGATCCCTAACAGTTTTGAGAAGCAGTTTTTGTAGTCAGTATATTTTACTCTGTACTCAGTACAAAGCTCTATTTGTTTATCCTTTGTTGAGTGTGCTTCACACAGGCTACAAAATCACTTTGAGGGAACATTACTGTAAAAATAAATAAGTTTCTGTTTTAATTCAAAGAGGGAAAATGACAAGGGTCCCCTGTGCACACCCACAAGTCTTTTCCAAGAACATTTGCATTTGTTGCTAGACTAAGAAGAATGCCTTGTTGAGAATATCAAAGCTCTTTAATTTATCTACAATCAACCTGAATTAAACATGGAGAAAAATACCCATTTTGTTTCACTTTAAACCAAAACAAGTTTTTTTCTTTTTCTTTTTAAACACATAGCACGGATCCTGAAACATTATATGAATTTGGTGAAGAAAGGTGCCTAAATGTTTTAAAAAAAATCATTCTCTGAGCAGGACTTTAAGAGAGAATAGAGTATATTTTAGTTTTCAAAAGCAGTTGCTAAGTCTGAATAACCATTGTACTCTTGATCTAAAGATATAAGTACTAATATACATACATATATATATATATATATAAAATATAATATAAAGATATATTGTACTAAGTGATCTAAAGATAACAAAAAGGCGAATTTTTGAACTAAAAAGGTACTTTAACAATCACCTGGTTTAGCTTTCTAATTTCAGTTCCTAAACATACCTAGGCAGTTAGCAGCAGAAGCTGGATTTGAACCTAGGTCAGTGGTCAGTCTCCATTAGTACACTGCCTCTCCACCAAGCATGCCAATATTGCAAACATCTGAAAGTGGACTTGGGTTATGTAAATGAAAGATACATGTGGGGGGAATCTGACTACACTAAGCTAGTCTATAAGTATATACTAGAGGCAACTCTCCATCATTGGAGGGCTGAATATCTCAGCGTGTATATCACCTAGGGGGAGGGGTGGGGAATTGGTGGTCTTGAGGCCACATGTGGCCTTCTAGATCCTTGGGTGCAGCCTTTTGACTGAGTCCAAGTTTTACAGAACAAATTCTGAAGTTTGGATTCAGTCAAAGGGCCTCACTTGAAGACCTAGAGGGCCACATGTGGCCTCGAGGTTGCAGGCTCCCCACCCCTGAGGCTGTAGGTTATCTTTTTACACTTCAGTGGTTTGGGTTTTCCCAGTTCTGTGTATTTTAATCACCCTTTCCAAGCGAAATGTGTGGGCAAGGAGAAAATGAGACACTCAAATCAATTTTGCTACTAATGAGCAGATCTTAGCAAAGGTTTAGGGTCTGAAATCTCTAAAGCTGGTGGCCAAAATGTTTTGGGCTTTTGGTAGTGCTGGTGCTAGAGGTGAGGGATTATTAAATTCAGCTATCCCATTTTCTGCTACTAACACAAACAATGAAAAGAATTGACTAGAAAACCAACAGCAAACTAGATAAGGACCAAACCTGTGATTTTGCTGGCATAAGGAATACCCAGATGAGGAAATTCCTTCTACCAGTGCAGGTTGGCACCTTCTTCACACCTTCTAGTCTTGGAGAATTTCCTAGAGCACTGAGAGATTAAGAGACTCAATTCAGGCACATACAACACAGTATGAATCAGAAGCAGGGCTTGAATCCAGCTCTTAGTGCCTCTGAGACTTACTCTCTATCCCCTGTACCACATTGCCTCTAACAGGCATTGAAAATACCTAAAATATTTTAGGAGAGAAGAAAAGAAAAATTATGTGATTTTGTTGTATATTTGAAAGGAATAGCAAGTTGCAGATAGTAGACTGCAGCTTCACATGCAATATTTTTTTTTTACTGTACTGTGTTATAGAAATAATTATTTTAGTCCATAAATTAAAAATAAAATTAATATTAAAAATATCTACAACAAAGTTGAGCAGATAAAATAATCAGATGTACATGTAAGCCTCCTATTGAAATTTTTTATATCTTTCTTTCATTTTTCCTTCTTTGTTTTTGAGACTGGCTCTCCCTATCTTGCCAAGATTGAAAGTTTCATGGCCACTGAGGAGGTTGATTCCATTGATGACTGACACAGAAATGCTAACCTGTTCCATTTTGAAGAGTCAGGCCAGTTTGTCCCTCTTTAGGCAGCTTGGTGAACCTCTCCTAGACAGATCAAGTGACCATCCACCAGTCTCAACTTCCCCAGGAGTAGGGATGATGGGAGTGGACCACCTCCCCCTATCCCCATTTGAACAACATTTTTTAAAGCATGGGGCATGTACTTTCAAACAGAAACAAATTTATTAGGAGGCTGTAGTGGAACAAATGCTTAAAAACTTAATGAGAGTAAAGCTTATAAGCCTTATACCAAACTTGAATTGCTAGTATGAATGCACAGCAAATACAGGTTAAATCCCATTGCCCCCTCTTCCCAATTCTCTCAGAGGAGAAAGATGCTGTCAGTGCCAAGTTATAACTCTATCTTTCATTGTTGCACATGATATCAAACAAGAATTTATGGGGAAAAAGGGTAAAATCAACTTAACTTTTGTAATTTGTCAGTCATTTAAAGAAATTGCTTTTTTCATATATTCTAGTGCTTTTTGCAACATTAAAAACTATATAGGATACAGAGACAATAGTCTTTCAGGCTGCGAAAAGTCTAACATGGCATTGTAAATCACTAGTAGGCTGAATGTTTCTCAAGATAGTTCTTGAAAGGAACTAAGAATTTGCAATAAAATAATACCCTGTCCTAAATCTCCATAATACATTTTCAACTAATGCATTCTAACTGCTGAAAATAATTCTTTACAAGTTTACATGAAGTCTAAAACAAGTCATTCCCAAATGGCTCCCTAAGAAACTTTTTCTAGCACTCACACAATTACTCATAGTTCTTAATGTCTAAAAAGCAAAGAAAACAAATTTCTTCCAAAGTGAAAAATGCCATTCACAACCCAAACAACCAGAATCAGTCTTCTTTTAAACCAGAGAAACTTGAAGAGCAGATGAGTGATGTAGTGGATAGAGTAGCTGGCCTGACGTCAGGAAAACTCATCTTCCTTTGGCTTCAGATGCTTACTGGCTGTATGACCTTGGGCAAGTCACTTTACCTTGTTTGCCTCAGTTCCTCATCTGTAAAATGAGGTAGAAAAGGGAATGGCAAATCACTCCAGGATCTTTGCCTAGAAAACCCCAAATGAGGTCACAAAGGGCCAGACATGACTGAAAAAACAAATGAGAGAAACTTTAAGCTCTCTCATTTGCCTTACTTCATAAGCTATTCCATAAAAGTGACAATCTAATCTAAAACATTCATTTTAACAGATAAGTTATAAGCCATGCCTATTTGCAAACACTATACTTTATAAGAGTATACTTATAAACATAATACTTTACAAGAGTATAAATTTTTTTTTTGTTTTTTGGAGGGACAATTTGGAGTCAAGTGACTTGCCCAAGGTCACACAGCTAGTAAGTGTTTTTGGTGGGAGGGCAATTGGGGTTAAGTGACTTGCTCAAGTTCACATGGCTAGTTTTAGTGTTAAGTGCCTGAGGCCGGATTATTTGAACTCAGGTTCTCCTGACTCCAGGGCCACCTAGCAGCCCAAGAGTATAAATTTTTTTAAGCCAGAGCAACTAGAAAACATATGCTAATTGATATTTTGAAATTTTTCTTCTACTTGTTACATAAAAAGATTGCAAGATCCAAATATTCTTAAACAAATCCCCACTTACACATTTGAAATGTTATTTATTCACAGCAATCTAACAACATCCTGGACTTCCATACTCAAAGACCTTTTGCAGTAATCCACGGAGAAGAGATGAAGAGGGCAGCTAGGTGGCACAGTGAATGGAGTACCAGGGCCTGGAGTCATGAAAATGCAGCCAAATCTGGCCTCAGACACTATCTGTGGAGTTCCTGGGCAAGTCATTTAACCCTGTTGGCCACCGTATTTCACTGCATAATTGTTACCACTACATAATTGTCCCACCCCGTGGAGGTTTTTCCCTCAGTCCAAAAAATTGGTTTGTTACCTTTCATCACATCATCATCAAATGGTATAATTTTGTTTGTTTAAAAGATAAACAGAGCAGCAATGTATTCACCAGTGCCATATGAATACACATTTATTTCTCACCCATTGTGAGCTTCCGGCCAAGAATTCTCAGCACACCTGCACTATCAGTATATTTCCAAAAGCTGACTTGTGTAATTTGTTTAGTGCACTGCAGTACTAATGGTACTGTCACTGAAATCAATGAAGAGGTGGAGGCACAAGGGGAGTGGGCAGGCAGGCTGGTGAAGGGGCCATGAGTAAATCACATGACATGGTAAGACTTGCGTCATTCCCAATTTCAATGTAAATTCCATGCATCCTAATCTTGCACCGAAGACAGTTTAGTAATAAATGATATTTAAGTAATACTAGCACAAATTTAAAAAGAGAGCTTCACATAATGGTTGTACTCCACTTTTTTGCAAAAAATTTGCCATAAAATCTGCAGTGATTATGCAGTGAAATACACTAGCTTCCTCATCTATAAAATGAGCTGGAGAAGGAAATGGCAAACCACCCAGTATCTTTGCCAAGAAAATCCCAAATGGGGCCATGAAGAGTCAAACATGACTGAAAAACTAAACAATATTGGGAGAAGTTTTCCAGAGTAGTGAAATAGAAGGAACTCCTATCTTTGTCAGGAGGGAGATGAGATGGACGAGACCACCTCCGTATGAAACAGTCAGTTTTGTTTGTATGGTCTATGCCTCCAACCTTCGAAAGCCATCCGACAAGGGGTGCTGCTGATCATGAGGGAATCCCAGTGTGGTCACAACACAAATCCACAATCACTACAGAGAACTAGTAAGATGTAGTTGGAGTCACTGTAGTGGTCAGAGTTCCAGCTGTCACTTCCTAGTAAGTTACCTTGTTCAAGTCAACTTGTCTGGGCTTCAGTCTCCATATCTATAAAATCAGAGGCTCTAAGCTCCCTTCTAAATCAAGAATACTAGGAATCAGTTCCTGTCCATCCTTTGTTCTCTTAGAGGATCAATGACATCACAAATGTTGGATGAACGTAACAATACTCTGGGAAGAAAGGGAGAGACTGTAGGTGTTGACAAAAGCTGCTACCATTTGGGGGAGAATAGAAGTAAAAGCACTTTTTGTTTCTGGCTTGATTCTTAGTTACTTCACAACTTAAGGTGTGACAAACAAACAAAGGCAAACGTGCCAGTCCCCTACCTTATCATTATCATTGAAGATCACAGCTTACACAATAGCACTTTATGCTTAACTGTTTTTCTCACAACTCCGTGAGGTGAATGCCAGGTAAAATATTTGCCAAAGGCTGAATCGCCTCTCATTATTGTGACATACCTGTCACAAACCCCACTGTATAGTACAGAGAGGACAATTAACCACTGTTAAAATATTAACGTTCCATGGCACTAACATCACAAAAGGCTTTCCTCAGGCAGATTCTAGGCACACTAATCAGTAAACAGCTCCAAAGTTAACCAGGATTGGGTAGAAATGTTTCTTTAGGGGCCTGCTTGTCTAGACATTAAAAACTTTTCAGGTAGAAAGTTTCAGTATTTTACTCAGGTATTCAGACTCTGTATTTTCAATGATTTACAACTAAATCACTGCTGAAATCACTGTCCAATTTCCACTTTCCTCCCACACTAGCCCAGAAATACTTTATTTCACAAGTAAGGTACAGGTTTCAACTTTTAATTCTTCAGGTGCTTTGTTTGCAACCTTAATTGCACAATTTTCATTCTTCATTTCATTCATTCATTCATTTGGGGAAAGGCTGTTGCTATACATTCATCCTCAGAGAAGATTAGTTCTTTGGGGAAGTAATATTCTCATATCAGAAGATGAAAGAGCTTAGTAACATGTCCATTAACCATTTGCACAAATTTTCACTGCTCATCCCCAAAAAGTGCTAAACCCCTCCCACCTGCAATACCTATATTCATGTTTAATAACAATGTTCTACAAGAAGAAAAGGTTTGTTGACCAAATGTCATGTCCAACTCGACCAATATTTATTGAGTGCTTAATACATTATTCTAAAAGTAGACCTAAATTTCCCTCACCAATGGCATTCCATGAAGAAAAAAAAAGACACATAAAGAATAAAATCTATCCCAGGTGATTTTGTGATTTAATCTTATTCCTTTTCTTGTTTTACAAATTGTTAGATCCATTGCCAAAAAGGAAACTGTAATATTCTCCTCATCTCTGCCTCCCAGCTTCCCTGGCTTCCTTCAAGTCTCAGTAAAAATAGGACCTTTACATGAAACCTTTCTGAATTCCATTTAATTCTAGTGCTTTGCCTCTGATCATTATTTCCAACTTATCTTGTATGCTGCTTTTTTGTCCATACCTGTTTACATGTTGACTTCCCCATTAGACTGTAAGCTCCTTGAGAGCAAGGACTTTCTCTTGCCTTTCTTTGTATCCCTAGTTAACAGTTAGCACAGTGCTTGGTCCTTGTCTTATTTTTGCTTCCCCCCCTGCCCCAGTTGTTTTTCAATCATGTCCAATTCTTGCTGGCCCCATGTGGGGTTTTCTTGGCAAAGATACTGGACTGGTTTGCCATTTCCTCCTCCAACTCATTTTACAGATGAGGAAACTGAAGCAAACAGGGTTAAGTGACTTGCTCAGGGTCACACAGCTACTCAGAATCTGTGGCCAGATATGAATTCAGGAAGATGAATCTTCCTGACTCCAGGTCCAGCATTCTATCCACTGTACCACCTAGTTGCCCCTGGAAGAAAAAAGAAAAAAAAAAAAAACACAGTATCCCAAGACAGCCAAGTTAGACGCTGTATTATTGTTCAGTAGGTTTGGTCATGTCCAACTCTCCATGACCCCATTTGGGGTTTTCTTGGCAAAGATAGTGGAGTGGTTTGCCATTTTCTTCTCCTGCTCATTTTACAAATGAAAAACCGAGGAAAACAGGATGAAATAACTTGCCCAGGGTCACACAGCTAGGAAGAGCCTGAAGCCAAATTTGAACTCAGGTTTTCCAGACTCCAGGCCTGGCTCTCTATCTACTACAGCACCTAGCTGCTCTTGATCCTTGGTAGCTGCTTAATAAATGTTTATTGATTAACTTCTTCAAAACATCTATCCTCAAAGTAACTTCTGGCTTAAACCTAGGTGATTCTGTTTCTTAAGCTTCAAGGAAAATAAACATGAAAAAAGTTACCCAAACTTGAATCTTTCAGATTGGGATGGTAAGAATCTTGCATGTAACTTTTTCTTGATAGCACACAACAAAGTGAGGTTTGGTAAATTCTCACTGATGATGGACAGGCAATTCAGATCATTCATAGGCTGAGGAACTGAATTGTCTACTTTGACCCCCCTCCCTTCTACCCTACAATGAATCTAGAATGAAATACATAAACATAAACCCAAATTGGAAGGCATTTGGGCTTTTCACAGGGTCTCCGACCAAAATCTTTCTTCCATTTTCCCTGGGATGGTTAGTTAAACACTGCCCACATCTAAAAGGACTCATATCTTATTCCAAAGATGCCTGTGGCTTGTAAAGGATTGTGGGTTTCTCTCAGGCCAGAGACACTTTGATTTGCAAATACAATTTGGAATGAGATTACCATACATGTAATGAGCTCTGAATGTTTACTCTTCCTCAAAAAAATTGCAGGGTTTATTCATATGCAGTTAAACTTCTTTATAACATTTTCCTGGGGAATATTGTGGGTAGGAAATTCTTTTTATGGGATGTAACAGAGCTTGGTGAACCCTCAATTCAAATTAAAAAAAATATATTAAATATGTGAAGATATGAAATTGAAGCTAAAATTGTACCATTTTAAATGCCTAAAGATGCTTTCCCTAATACCCTCAAAATATTTTGTCTGAAGTGACACTCTATCAAAATGAGATCTTAAATTTTGATATTTTTTCTCCAAAACTCCCATTTGGGCTAGAATCTACTATTGATTAAGTCTTTTTGGTGCATGCCTCAAAAATATCAGAGAAAAAAATGATGTGGTCACCCTGTATAGCATTTAATTACTTGGTCCAAATTAAGCTATCTGAAGGAGGAAAAATATTGTGATAGGCCTTTTTCCAGGAACTTGACTAGGGAAAATGAGGTGCGATAAATCACAAAGGCAGAGGCAGAAGAGGGCACATGTAGTGCATTGGGTAGCATTCAGGAAATTCCCTTGGAACATTCCAAGGATCAAAAGATGGTGGATTTTTAGAACTGAGAAGGGACCATAAAGCTCAAGCAGTGACCAATGAAGTAAATTACCTACGTCCATTCAGATAACAACTAGCAGAGTCAGGATCTGAATCCAGGTCCTCTGATTCCAAGTCCTGTGTTTTCTTTCTCCATGAAACAATGAAAGAAAAGATTTATCAATTACTTCTACCGGGGGAGTGAGAATGGGACTGATGCATCTTTGGATTAGATTGGTCCATACGTGATGATGACAATTGAGAGTGAATGGTGATGATAGATGGAGAAGCCAGCTGAATTTTGAGAGGATCACTGCAGCTCTGGAGGTGCAAGAGGTATTAGGGCTGGGTTTTTTTTTCCCCACCCTTATGTCTTTAATGTTGTGTGAGAGAGTCTTTGTTCCCTAGCATCTGTAGAAATCTGGAGTCAAGAATCATCTTCAGGGAGGCTAGGTGGTGCAGTAAATAGAGCACCAGCCCTGGAGTCAGGAGGACCTGAGTTCAAATACTTAACACTTACTAGCCATGTGACCTTGGGCAAGTCACTTAACTCCAATTACCCTGCCTTCCCCCCTCCAAAAAGAAAAAAAAAACCACAACACAACAAAATGAAACAAACAAAAAAAGAATTATCTTCAGAGCCCACACAGCATATTCAAGAATGGGAGTAGTACACAATGATGAAATTCTGTTTCAATCCAGCTTGGAGCTATCTAAATTTTACTGTCTGAGTGTACTCCCAATTTCCTATCCCCAGAGGACAGAAATCCGTGGCAGTGGTTATTCATAGGGACCTAATGAAATCATAACATCCCTACTCATGCAGCCGGGAGAAAAGGAAAGGCATTGCAAGCATGTAAGAGCATTGCCTAAGTTCAGCAAGGTATAATAAGTAGATTCAAATCAAACTAGCTCAAACAGTATTTGTTAAGTATCTTCTACTGTGGAATTGAATACTTGGATTGCAACATATCTACCCTAACAGGCGTGAGGAAGAAATTATTGCAGGGGATGGGCAGCATTCTGATTACTTTAAAAGAAATACATCATTTTATTTCTAAAGAGGAGCGTTTCCGTACCTAGTCACAGGCAAGGAAGCTCAAAGCTTTGTTGTTATTTTTAACGTTATTTTAAAATTTTTATTTATCATCTATTTTTCTTCCTATACATTGTTTTTTTGCTTCTTGGGAGCAAAGGAGGATACCAAGTAACCAACCTGTTAGATGGACTGCCACAAATTATCAACAAGTATTCTCGAAAGCCTGTATGGATAGTGAAACTAGTAAACAATTGCTAGCCTTCTGACTGAAGCAAGATTAATATCAAGTAGGTGGGGTGGGGTGATGGTAATATATGCTTGCCATCCAAGCCTCACAGAGGGATCCAGTAAAATCAAGAACTGACATCATATTACAATCTAGTCTTAGAAATGAGAATCTTAATGGTGTGAATGGCCACTTTGAGTATGAGCCCCTCCTTCTCTTTCTAACTCTCTCCTCCCCTCTCCCTTTGTGCTTTCCCTCCTCTTCCAGCTGTTGCTGCTTCTAAAGCATGTCATATTTCTGAATTACTCCTATAACAACATTTTACATTACCACAGAATCAAAATTACAACAAGTTAGACACGTACATGTCATAAGCCTCAGATTCAGAAAGTGATTTTGTAGAGGCCCAAGTTAAAAGGCCCTATCGAATCAGCTATTCTTTTAAATACAGTGAAACTCTTCTACATATAAGATTAGTGTAGGGAAACAAGTTTAAAATCTGTTTTATACACTAACAGGGATTCTATTAGTCTCTGTGTACAGACAGACAGACAGACACACACACACACACACGCACACGAAAATCTTTTTTTTCTGCTTGAAGAAGCAACATAATATCATAGAAAGCTGGCTTCAGATTTGAGAGTCAATCGATAAGCAATTTTTAAGTGTCCAATATGTGCAAGGCTCTAGGAATACAAAGACAGAAATGAAATATTTCAAGCTAAGTATTGCCACTGACAGAGACTGAAGTCAAGTTACTTAACTTTTTAGTGCCTGAGGCAATTCTCTAAGCCTAAAATGTACAGACAATTTGCAGATCTGCATTGGTGGACAGAAATTTCACACTGGGAATTCCCCACCAGAATGAAATCACTGTTCCTAGCCCCCCTCCCCCCCCCAAAAAAGGGAAGAAAATGTCGTGTTTCAAGGGAACTTGATTTGATTCATGGTTTATCAGTAGAATATCAGATTACACCTACAATATTTACACATGGAGATCTAAGGCTACTCTGTTGTATACTCTTATTTTTCCTTTTTCTCAATTTCTCTTCACCTTACTTCTCCACTTCCTTTATGACTCTAAGAAGTCCTTCAGTAGTCTCTGTCCTTCCCCCCCCACTGCCTCTCCCTCTTCTTTTTTCCTCTGGTCTTGGTTTTTCCTCATGCTCTCTGCCCTCATTGAGTTCTTCTCTCCTTCAGCTTGGAAGCTCAGCTCTTTATCATGATCACAAGTATTTAAGTACCCACATCAGCACTGAGCTCTGGCCAATATTCAGGAGAGTCAAGTCAAAAAGCATTTAAGCACATGCTGGAGTGAAATTCATGTGGTCCCTTCCTTCTTGAAGCTCCAAATCTAAACCAGACATTGACACAATACGAAACATAATGCAGACTAAAAACACATATGAAAAATGTACAAACATTGGCTGGGCAGTCAGAATTAATTTGTATAAGTGTTGTCTGGGCCCTGACACTTTGTGTGGTAGGGAGTGTGGAAGAAGATGCAAAAGTTACACATTCAGAGATGAGAGGAGGATGTTCTGGGGAAAATCACAATTTCTGTAATGGGGGTAGGGTTCCCCAAAGTAGAGGGGAGGATCTGAGAATATAAATTTAAACAAACAAGAGGAGCTTTGCCCACTAAGAAAAGGATTTAATTACAGGCACAGATACACAGAGGGCTTAGTACAGGACTAAGAGACAGAAGGGAAAGGATCAGCAACCATAGTGGAGATAAGGTAAGGCAGGGGACACTAAATAGTCTGAGGCAGCCTCAAGGACTACCTTGGGAGTAGAGGGAAAGGCTTCTAACTTACATTATTAGAATAGGAAATCACTACAGGACACATTAAGAGGAGAAGGGATGCAGATAATATCTGTAGCATGAAAGGGCATAGGTGTATAGTGATAAAGCCCAGAGTGGAACAGAAAGCAGAAGAAAAAAAAAAAGAGGCTGATTATGAATGAAAACACATGAATTGTAAAAGAAAGTAAGAAAGGGACAGATACTAAGAGTTTTAGGATTTAGTTACAGACTGAATATGGGTAATTAGGGATAGCAAGCAGTTACAGATAACTTTATTTTAGAATTTGACCTCATTTTTCTCCACTGCAACCTTATGAATATCACAGAACCTCAGATTTGGAAGGAAATACCAAGGGAAAAAAAACATCTCCTTCACAATAGCCCCAACAGATGGTCCTTCATTGAAGGGGAACTCACAATCAGTGGGGCACTGCTCCACTTTTGGACACATCTAATTGTTAGGAAGCTTTTCCTTAGAGCTGTAATATATATACACACACACATAAACATGTACATACACACATATATTTTATCTATCTATCGAGAGAGAGAGAAAGATAGATATAGATATATAAAATCAATTTCTGCTCACCACTGTTAAGTTTTGCCATGGAGGGCCAAAAATCTCCAGTCTAATCAATTTTATTTGATAATACTTTCAGATACCTGGGGTGGGGGTGGGGGGACACCCTATGATGTAAATGCCCAATTTTTTCTTCTCCATCCTCCTAATCATCTTTTCCATCTATCTTCTTTTGACAGGGCTTCATTTCTCTCTATTATTCCTCAAGGTCCTTCTTTAGACCCATTTCAACTTGTTGCTGTCCTTCCGAAATTGTTAAATTGAGAACTAAACACAAGACTCCTCTAAATGTATAAACTTGGTGTGCCTTGCCTCTGTTGATTACTTCCTATTCCTGCATAAAGCTTTTACACATAGTTATTACATATTGTCTCCTGGATTAAACTCTGAGTCCCTTGTATTTGTATTAATATACAAATATGCAAATTAATACATCATTTATGCCCTTGTATACCTAGCACTTAGCACAACGCCTGGCACATTCTGTTCTGTAGTTGGTCGCTGGTGTCTGACTCTTCGTGACCCCATCTGAGGTCTTCTTGGCAAAGATACTGGAGGGGTTGGCCATTTCCTTCTCCAGCTCATTTTACAGATGAGGAAACTGAGGCAAACAGGTTAAGTGACTTGCCCAGGGTCACACAGCTAGGAAGTGTCTAAGGCCAGATTTGAACTCAGGTCTTCCTAACTCTAGGCCCAGGTGCCATCTAGTTGCCCCAATAGCACCTACTTAACAAGACTGAAGTGAGAACCAAGTAAGATAAAAAAAAATAATAAAGTGCTTAGCACATTGCCTGGCACACAGTAAGTATTTGATCAAAGCTTTTTCCTTTGTCCTTCCCTTCTCTTCAAATACCAAGTTTTCCACTTAGTTCCTATGTAACCTGGAGTAAGTCACTTACACTTCTCTAGGCTTCTCAGTTTCCTCTTCTTTAATTTAAGGGATTTGAACTACTGGACCTCTGAGATTCTTTCCAGTTTAAATCTATGATCCTTTTTTATCCCCCAGGTTTTCCATACAACACAACATACAAGCTATCCTTTCTTTCCCAGAATCTCGTCAACCATAAATTCATTCAAGTTAATTGGTAAGAATGTTGGAAAGAACAAGCCTGAGTACAGAGTAGGGTAGCACACCACTCACCACTATGTTCCGAGATGAGTCAAAGCATTCATCGGTGTTCTTTGGACCCACTCATTCAAATAGTTCTCGGTCTTCCTAACTGTACTATCACTTACTCCATATCTTTTGATCTTGTCCATAATTGAATCAAGAAAAATTTTGTCAGGTGTCTTGCTGAAATAAAAGTGTTTCCCTTTATAGTTATTTTCCTGGAATATCCTGTAATCTGTCACAAAGGAAATTTCAGTTTTGTGTAGCATTCCTGATGGACCCATTCTGGCCCACAGTGATACTTACTTCCCTTTTGCAAATGCTTATAAACTGACCCTTTTGTTATACCTTGTAGAGTTTTGCCAGGAATCAAAATCTAGTTTATAAGCCTATTGTCTGAAGAACCCACTGGCTTCCCTTCTTTGAAGATCATGATTCTATCTGTACCCCAGTAGTCATAGGTAGAGTACTTCACGATTTTAAAAAATTCTTTGGTGGCCAAGCAATCATGAGCCACAAGTTATCTTGACAAATGGGATCAATGGCATGAATAGAGCATGGGCCATATGCATGTTTATGCCTGGTAGATAGTACATGTGGGCTTGGTAATGAACTCATTGAGAGGTTTCCAGATAATCCCTTTCCATCTCCTCACTCACAGCTCGGATTTCAATTCCCAGCTAAGCAATTGTATTCTATACTTAACAATATGCAAACCCTTCTCCTTGACAGGAAAAAGAAGCAGCAAAGAAAATAAACATTACTAGTTTTGCTTTTTCTTCTTTAAGCACTAACTTGGTTTCATCCACCCAAAACAGTGATCCTGCTCTATCTTTAATCTTCCTTTTTACTTAAACATAACTTTAAAAGCAACCTTTTTTGGTCCTTAAATCTGTAGAAATCTGACATAAGCAACTTTTGAAGTTACCAAACATCTTCATTTGGTTTCAGAAGATCTCTTCCTAAAAACGAATCCCTGTAGTTTATCATGACCAACAAACAAACAAAATCACATTAAGAAAGTTAGGTATTGAAACTTCCTCTTTTCACACCTTGATTACATAGGAAATTAAATTTGAGAAGAGACCTCGGGCCTTGGGATGAAGATACTTAGGTGGAAAAATGAATACATAGAAAATTATTTAAATTTTGTTTCTTAAAAGATAATACTTTAATTTCATCAGTAATAATTACAGAGATTTGTGTATTCAGTTTTTTTGTGTCCAACTACTTTGAAGTGCAATGCAAGCAACACAATTCTGCAATAAGGCTAAAAAAATCCATTTCATTAAAGATAACATCAGTCCTCAATTGGCTAGAAAAATTTCCCACAAACTATTTAACACTATTTTTCAACATGAAATTATTTGAGTTTTGATCATTCAGTAGATGATAGCGATCTGTTAATGCCTTAAAACCTAACCTTAAAACCATTTGCCATACAAAATATTTCAATTAAAGAGTACTGCAACACACACACACACACACACACACCCTAATGAAAGAATATGTTATCTGATCATAAGTCAATAACATCACCAAGGAGGAAAAAACCTCTTAACATAAATCCTTCCAGCATGCTATTAATGCCCTCATCATTTAAACAGATTCACATAAACACTTTTATGAAAAGCTAAGGAGTATTGTTTTAATTTTAATAGAATCATGGGGCTCAAAGGAACCTCGAGAGTCAACAAATCCAACCCATACCCCTGTCATTTGTTGTTGAGTCACTCTCCATGACCCCATTTGGAGTTTTCTTGGCAAAGATACTGAAGCACTTTGCCATTTCCTTTTACAGATAAGGAACTGAAGCAAACAGGGTAAGTGACTTATCCAAGCTCACACAGCTAGTAAGTGTCTGTGGTGAGATCTGAACTCAGGTCCTTCTGACTCTAAGGCCAAGGCATTCTATCCACACTCTGCCACCTAGCTGACTTAAAAGCACTAATCATGTCTACAGCATCCTCAATAAAGACATACCCAAATTTTGCATGAATACCTCTAGTGACTGACTTCCATCTACCTCATAACAGACCATTTTCAAGGAAATCTTAATTGCTAGGAAGTTTTTCCTCATATTGAGCCAAAATTTGCCACTATTCAACTTCTAGTATTTGTCTTTGGCACCAAGGAGAAGAAATATATCTTTCCCATAATGCTCCAGGGCTCTCATGTGCCATCAAGCATGGTAAACTAATTGTTAAATTTTCATTATTTATACCTCAGAAATCAGCAAACATTAAAAATCTAGGCTTGATTTCTTTTTAACTCACTAAAATTAAGAAAGCAATAAAATAATAATAATAATAATAATAATGCAGATGAACTTGAGAGTATGCAGAGCATACTTTTTTTTTCAGAGCTGCTTGTTAAACATTTACCAGCACACTCCACTTTCTCTAAGACTTCTCTTCACCAGACTCCCTTGTGCTTTAACCAGTCCTTATTTGATAAGGTTTAGACACCAACTCCTCACTCTTGATCACACTCCTCTTACCATATTCTAACTTGTCATTATCAGGTCAATTCAACAAACCTGCTCTCCCAGGTACTGAGGAAACAAAGATAGCTCCAATTTTTTCCTTCCAGTTCTAAATCTATGCTCTTAAGGAAGCTTATAAGGTAAGGTAAGGAGGTGGGATGACAGAAGACAGGCACACAAATATTATCACACTTAGGAAAATGCAATGAGTGTGTGGGAGAAGGGTAGGCAAAATGCCATGAGGGATTTGATAAAGGAAAGATGATTTTCATTTGGGGGAAAGGGGGTGATCATAGAAGATTTCTTGGAGAAGGTATCACTTCATTTTGACATGGAAGGAAGGAAGGAAAGAAGGTACTTACAGTGGCTAAGATGAAGGGAGGGGGTACGTTCATTCTTGCTACAGGAACAACAATGAGCACAGATTTAGGACAGAGTCAAGTAAGAACAAGAAACGATGAATAATTCCATTTGCCCAGAATATATCACAGGAAATGGAATACTCTGAGAAAAGGATAGAAACAGGTTGAAATTAGGCTGAAGAAGACCTCAAAAGGCAAAACATTTGTCATTTATTTGCTAGGCAAATTTTGTGACTGTAGTCACAGGGGGAAAAAAACCAGTGAGATATGGGGCAGCTAGGTGGTGCAGTGAATAGAACACTGACCCTGGAGTCAGGAGGACCTGAGTACAAATCCAGCCTCAGACACCTAACACAAAAAACTAGCTGTGTGACCTTGGGCAAGTCACTTAACCCCAATTGCCCTCCAAAAAAACCCAAAAAAAACCCCAGTGAAATATGATCAGAGAAATTATCAATCAATAAACATTTATTAAGCATCTACTATGTGCCAGGAACTCTGCTAAACATTAAGAATAGTTGGTGCCACAGCGGATATAATGCTAGATTTGAATTCATTAAACCCTGAATTGTAATCTAACCTCAGATTTTTACTAGCTGTGTGACCCTAGACAAGTCACTCAACCTCATCTGTAAAATGAGAGATTGGACTCATTGAGAATTTTTAAGTCCCCTGCCAGTTCCAAATCTATGGTCCTATGATCTATGAAATCTAATTTCACTGGCATTAATGTAAAGAATTATTTAGAGAAGTAAGGGAGTTAGGAAGATAAGTTAAGAAGCTGTTAAAGATGTTGTTGTTGGAATAAAAGATCTCTAAGGTCCTACCCAGTCCCTACGGTCTTTTTTTTTTTTCATTTTTTTTCTTTTTCAAGGGGGGAAGGCAGGGCAGTTGGGGTTAAGTGACTTGCTCAACATCACACAGTTAGTAAGTGTCAAGTGTCTGAGGCCGGATTTGAACTCTGGTCTCTTCCTGACTCCAGGGCCAGTGCTCTATTCACTGTGCCACCAACCTGCCCCACTTTCATCCTTTCTATCCAAATCAAAGGAGATGATGGCCTGAGACATAATGGTTGCTGTAGGAGGGGAAAGGGGGGAAAATGTGAGTGAGGTCACAGAGGAATTTAGCAATCGGTTAATTCCTGGGAATTAACTGGGAGAGGGAATACTCCATGAAAACTGAGGTTTCAAGCCTGGCTGACTGGGAATAAGGTGGTGCCATCAATAGAATGTTAAAAGAGGGGTTGAGTTGGAGACAAGAGAATGAATTCATTTTAGGACATGTTGAGTTTGAAATGCTGGTGGTATGTCCAATTGGAAATAGACAACAGGCAGTGGAAATCTAGGAAGGGGTCGAGAATGGAGGGATAAATAATGATGTAGTTTGCATATATGTGTAAACACAGATGTGGAATAAATGAGATTACCAAGAAATGCTGAAAAGGAAGAAAAAGTCAAATGGAACTTTGGGAATTTAAGGGATCGGGGGAAATGAGTCACTGATTAAAAAAAGCCAGGAAAGGAGACAGTAGACATATAGGAGAAGAATCATGAGAGTGTACTCACTGTCAAGGAAAGCAAGTAGGGAAAGCGGAGAGGGCAGCGGTGAACAAATGCCAAATGCTGCAAGAAGGTACGAAAGAATGAGGACCACAAGAAGTCAATGGACCGGGACACAGGAGTCATTAGTCACCTTCAAGAAAGCCTCTTCAGAGGTAGAGCTGTGGGGATGTACACCAGACTGCAAAGGGTTGGGAATGAGTGGGCAACCAGGAAGTGAAAGGAGTGATTATTGACTTCTATTCCTAGAATTTGGAAGTGAAGAGGAGATAGGAGATAGGACAGTTGCTAGAAGAGTCAAAGCAATTTTTTTTCTAGGTAGGACTGGGGAAACCTGAGCATGTTTGTAGCTTGCAGGGAAGGAACAGGTCAAAAGAGAGAAATCTAAGATGTATAGGGAATCGGTGCTGCCAATTACTACCTGTGTAACCTTGAACAAGAAACAATGTCCCTGGCTCTCAGACGCCTTTTTTGTAAAATGAAGACTAGATAACATTTGAGATGTCCTTATTACTCTAAATCCTATGACTGAAAAAAAAAGTATTAATGGAGAAAGGTCATGGAAAAGATGAGGGGGAAGGGTTCAAGGAGACAGGTGGAGAGATTAGCCTTGATAAGGCAGGGAGAGTTAGTTAACTGTCTGTGTATAGAGGAAGGCAGGAGAGAAAGAATGAGAAAACAGAAAAGTTTTCTGGGAGGCTAAGGACTTGCTCCAGTTTGTCCCAGATCATCTCGGTCTTCTCAGAAAGGTAGAAAAAGAGGCCTGCTATCTGCAAAGGTAACTAAAGTGGGGCGGTGAAGGCAATGTCCTTCCCAAAATAGGTTCAATATTCCAGGTGTGGTCTGACAAGCATAGAAACAATGGGACTATAACTGCTCTCATTCTGAATGCTGTGCCAGCCTACAAACAATTACTAAGCATTTACTACATGTCAAGCACTGTGCTGGGGAACACTATTGGTTAATGGGTCTGAGCTAGAGGAAGCTCCAGCAAAGCAGACTGAGGCATGGTCAGAAAGGAAGGAGGCGAACAAAGGGAGGGTGGTCTCAGGAACATCACTGAGAGAGGCCAGAGTAGCCAAGAGAAGAGGGTAGTTGACAATGTCAAATGCTGCAGAGAGGTCAGGAAGTATGAAGCTCCATTAGATTTGACAATTAAGACATCACTGTAAGGGATGATAGCTAGTGGGGATGGCAGGATCTAGTTAATTGTTTCTTATTTTGGGGGAGGGGCAGGATTGGTGAGAGATGGCTGGGTATGGAGGCAGTGGGGAAGCAACTAGTAGATGGTGAGAGGTTGAAGGTTAGTGAGAGAATAGGGATGATAAAAGGTGCAGTCTTCTGAAGAAAACAGGATGTAAATAAATAATATCAAGGGTGTAGGGGGTTTGCTTGACCAGAAGAGTCACTTCTCCTTAACAAAGCACCTAAGATCTCATTTATCCTTTTTTGGCTTTCCCAACATTGAAATGATTCATAATGAACTTGGATTTGACTGAAATACCCCAATGTATTTTTCACAAGAACTGCTCTCTAGACACACCATCCCCAGCATGTACTTCTCTTGTTAACCTAACTGTAGAGCTCTGCATTTCTCTCTTTTTAATTTCATCTTACTAGATCCAGCCCTTCACTCTAACCTACTGAGATTTAAAAAAAAATTCTACTGAAAGAATGAGAGGCCTAGAGTTGTAAGGGACCTCAGAGGCCATCTGATCTAATTCCTTGATTTTACAGATAAGAAAACAGACTCACAGAAATTAAGTGGCTAGCCTAGTCACACAGAACCACGAGCAGGATTTGGCTATCCTGACTGCTATCTAATGCATTAACTATCCTTCTATGGTAGCTTTGCAATATATGCATATCTCACTAAATATTTCATAATCATTTTTTCTCCAATTTCTAGGGAAATAGAATTTGTAAGAAGAATTATGGGGCTAAGTGGAAAGGAGAAAGAAAATCTTGGATAATAGATATAGAGTCAGGAACCTCACTAACCATCTAGTTCAACTTTCCCATTTTACAAGCAAGGAAACCAAAGCCAGACAGGTTAAATTACTTGTCCAAGGTCACAAAGGCAAAAATTAGAGGTAGACCTAAGATATTCTTTCCAGGGTACCACACTGCCTCTAAGAATCAACATCTGACACTATTGTGTTAGTAAAGCTTATGCTGTAAGAATCATGAGAAAATATAGGTGAAGGTGCTTTAAAAACTGTAGAACACCATGAAAATGTATATCATTACGGTCATGAACGCTACTAGAGAGTCCGTGATATAGTGCTGTGGTGTCAAATTCAAACAGAAACAAGATCGTTAAAGTATTTATAAGCATCCTTACCAGCCCACGTATTGACTTGGTTTTAAAGTATGATGTTATCTATGTTTAATTGTGGTTTTATTCATTTTGTTAAATGTTTCCCGATTAAATTTTAAACTGCTTCAGGCCACACTAGAGAGTGTTGTGTTGTGAGTGCAGGTTGGGAGTGGCATGAGTTCATGGAAGGGAGAAAGGTAAAAAGGGAGGGAAAGATGGAGAGAAAGAGGGCAGGAGGGGAAGAAAGACAAATAGAACTGAATAGGAAAAAGCCATCTAAAGAGCACATCTTCTCATCCAGATTTGACCATGTAGTAATAGTATAATTACTGAGCTACTCTGCACTCTCATGAAAAGTCTGACTTATTGCTGGTTATCACACTTAGTTACGTGGGCACTTGGATGGCAGGTAGTCATCTGTACTTACTAGAATATAATATGATGCAGCACAAAGGAAAAGTTCCCATTGGAAAAGTCTGCAACACAAGCAGTTTGTGCCTAGCTTGTCTGGCCCACAGTGAGTGATCACTAGGGGCTCAATTCTTAGCCTTTGCTTGACTGAATCTGAGCAGAAAAGAAGCCCCAGGACAGTTTCTTTTTACAAATTTCTTCTATTTTTACTCTCCTCCATCCTTGCTGGCAAGCTCCAAGCTGTTATGTATGCAAATTAATAAGGAATACAATGTTGAGAAGGCCCAGGAATATGCCCAGAAATAAAACAATGGAATCCCTTGACTTTTCAGCTCCATGTGAGCTTGATAAAAAAGCACCTTGTACACTCAGCAAAGGACATCTTGGGAGATTTAACATCCATGGAACCTCCACTAATTTGGTATCGCCCTCACTGCTCACCTTTTAAATGTGAAAACTTGACGTTCCATTCCCATCACTTTTGTCTTTTAGGTTAAGATTCAAATGACTACCTCAGGGGCTGGGCCAGCACTGACAGCCTCCTACTAATCTTGCTGTTCTTAGGGAGATAATATTTTACTAGTCCAACAAGAGTATTTTATTACCAAAATGCACATAAATTTTCAATTCTCTAGTCTATTTAAATTTGTAATCAGGTCCCTCATTAACTTTTAAAGGAAGATTCCTTTCCAAGGTCTTAGTTCCTGAGAGTAACAAAGCCCTTTCTTTTTTTAAAAATAATTTTATTTTTTTCCCCAATTATACATAAAAACATTTTTAACGTTCATTTTTAAAAGATTTGAGTTCCAAATTCTCTCCCTCCCTCCCCCACTTCCCAGTCCCTGAGCCAGTAAATAGTCTGATATAGGTTATATCTGGAGAGCCCTTTCTTTAAAATTTGGCCAGGTTGTTACAGGTCCTGAGCAAACAGGAAGAACAGAATGCAATCATTGTGAAGAGATATTTCATTTTTTTAGAAGTAGCTTATCTAATAGCTGACATTTATATAGCTCCGTGCTAAGTGCTTTAAAATTATTGTCTCCTTTGATCCTCACAACAGTATTGGGAGGTAGGTAATATTATTACCATCCTCATTTTACAGACGAGGAAACTAAGGCTAATGAGGTATGACTTGACCAGGGCCACGTAGTGATAAATATCTGAGGCTGAATTTGAATTTTTCTTCCTGATTTCAGACCCTGCACTTTACTGCTCCATCATATGCTTAGCAAATCACAACAAAGAAAAAACAGAAAACTAGAAAAAAATATTTGGAGAAATCCTTTCCCCAAAGAAACTCTTCTCCTTTCTATTTATACGAGACCCATATTATCTCAGTACTTCTTCCTTCTACAATTGTTAATATATTTATCTCAAGAGTATCCTTGGGACAGTGCAAGGGCTCCTCTCTACAACTTCCATTTCTTATCCATTTGAAGATCAAATAAATAGTAAAAGCCTCCCATTGGTATTTAAAGTCCTTCATAAGCTGGTCTCTTCCTACATTTCCAGTCTTAGATTTTACTCTGCTTCCCCATCCCTCCACCAAGGACTCTCATGCCATACCATTGGTTTCCTTGCTGTTCCTCAAACAAGATCCTCCATCTCCCACCTCCAGATATTTTCACTGGCTATCCTCCATGCCTGTTATTCTTTCCCTCCTCACTTTTGTCTTCCCTGGCAAAATCTCTGCTAAAATCCAATCTTTTTCCAAGAAACCTTTCCTGATTCTTCTTAATGCTACCCTCTTCCCTTTGTTGCTTATGTCCAATTTATTACAGGGATGTGGTGGTAGTTAACAACTGGGGAAATGTGCCTCTGATACCTTTTAGGTTTAATCTGCATTATTAACATCTTTCTTAAGTCTAGACGATCACCAAACAAAACACTAAGTCAAGCCCTGATCTGTAGTGTATGCTAATTTCCCATGTGTAAATGTTTACATTGAAAATTTGATAACTGGCTCTCCCATGCTTGCAGCAGCTGGCTCTAGCACAGCCCTCCCTGTGCATATCTTGTTTGTTGGTTCTTTGCATGTTCATTCTCCCATTAGACTGTGAATTCCTAGAGAGTGGGTACCAGGTTTTTGGTGTAGTTCGGGGCCTTTCTTTTTATAACCAGTGCTTAGCATGCTACAGGAAGGGCCTAACAAATTCTTGCTGAATTGACTTGACTTAATGATTTCATAAAGAATAAAATGTGTGAAGTTGAAACTCAAAACTCAAAAATTTTTGGAAGATTTATTTTTTCCCGGATTCCAATTGTTACAGGCATCACCATAATGACGACTTATACTACTTAAAGCAGTACATTTTCAGAGCTCCAGAGAGTTATAAGAAAATAGTATAAGATATTTGGTTTAGTTCATCACTTTTGGTTGCAATTATATGGACCACTTATTCTAAGTGGGATGCGTTATATAATAAAACACACGAGAAGGTGTTTTTCCTTTTCTATCTCCTTTGCTGGTTCATTCATCCATGTGTTTCTCCTGAGGGGACCCTCCATGGTTCTATCCTGGACCCTCTTCTCTCTTTACACTCTCCCACTCAGTGAGCTCCTCAGTTGCCATGGATTCAATGACAATCTCCATATAAATAACTTCCAAATTCATATATTCAGCTCTGGTCTCTTTCCTCCAATCCCACATCACCAACTATGTTCGAATGAATGTTTTTCAGACATCTGAAATTCATGTCCAAGACAGAACTTCCTATCTTTTTCCCAAAATGTGCCTCTCTTTGTAACTTCCCTGTTTCTTTTAAGGATATCCTAATTCTTTCATTCATCCATGTTCCCATTCTTGACTTGCCACTCTGTCTTCACACACCCATATTCAAAGACCTTAGTTTGAAAAGGTTAAGGTTCCCCAATGCATCCTGGGCCATCTCCAGTCATCCAAATCTATGTCTGGCCACTGGACCCAGATGGCTCCAAAGGAGAAAGTGAGGCTGGTGACTTTGCACAGCCCTCCGTCACTGAAATCCAGTTCGCTTGTGCGTCATAGCATCACCTCCCTGATGTCATGGTCCTCTTCAGGAAGGAAGGCCACAACAACAATATCCGATCAGTTGCAAATTCTTATTGATTCTAATCTACTATAACACACACAGCTACCCCCCCCCTCCTTTTTTTTTTTTTTTTACAACCACTGAGTTACTGTTACAGGGCCAATGTCTTCCTAATCCAGCTTCCCTTCCTTCCTCCTTCCCTTCATGAAACCTGAGGGGCCCCAACTTCCCTGACTCAGGATTTGGCAGCTTTTTAGGTTGGGGCCACAAAAAATCCCAGATGCATGTAGCCATGGGTTTAGTGCAGCGGTTCACAACCTGTGGGTTGCAACCCCTTTGGGGGTTGAATGGGGTTGGCTAAGACCATAGGAAAACATGTATTTCTGATGGTCTTAGGAACCGAGACACCGCTCCTCTATCAGTCTCCAGGCGGGTCTGCCCACATGCAGACACGCCCACATACAAGTATTAAAGGGTCGTGGCATTAGGAAGGTTGAGAACCACTGGTTTAGTGGTTGTCTCAGACCACATGAGTCACTACATCTTCATAACGTACTGAACAGAAACATTTCCAGATAGGACCAAGGTCAGAGAAATTAAGTGCTACTGTATCTTGGCTCTATATTTTTGTTGAGTTTGAACAAAGTAAAACCTCGTGTTAAATGACTCATAAGTGTCCCATTTCATCTCAACAGTGAATGTGAATTAAGAAGGCAGTAGGGTTAGATGTTTGCCAGCAATCACCATCATTCTACTGTAGGATCACAAGTCCTCTTGCCTGAACTGCTGCTATAGTCTTTCAAATGGTCTGATTCACTCTTGCCTCTTCACTCCATCTTCCATGTAATTGCCAAAGTGATATTCCTAAAACACCACTCTGGGTATGTTATACCCCCACTCAAAAAGCAGTAACTTCCCAGTACCTTTAGGTTAAAATGCACACTCCTCTGCTTGGCATTAGAAGCCCTTTTTAAAGTGGCTCAAGTCTACTTGTCCAGACTTGTTATATACTACTGCATGAACAAGTAAGTATTCTATGGTCTGGTCTGTGATGAATGAAAAACTTGAAAGACAGTTTCTGGGTAATTAATCAATTTATTAATTAGGCTAGCTAATGCATTGATGATCAGTGGTTTCTCTCCATAACCAAAGATAAAACCATAAAGACAAGGAATAGTTTAAATAGTTTTGGAAAAGATGATGCTCTTGACAGGTGAAAACCCTGATTGGTGAACTATTAATGAGGAGGTAGCTTAATGTAGCAGCTAGCATCCTAGCACACCCAGGATGGCTGCTAGCACAGGTTCTTTGATCTGCTTTTCTAAAGGAAAGCAACTCAAAAGGGGTTAGCAATCTTACTTTAATCAAACATTTATCATTTACCTAGTTCAGGGGGAAAAGTTAGCACCCTGAACTTCAGAGAATAGAAACAGATGTTGGAACAGAAAATAACACAATTCAGCAGACAGAGCTTCTAGCTGTCTGACCATTACATCCATACCTAGTTAGTCACCAGAGAGAGAAGAACCAACATCTGGATTTTCAAAGCCAGGGGGCTCAACAGCTGCCCAGAGTCTCACCTTGCTAAAACCACACAGCTCTTCCCAAAGTGAGTCCCAAAGCAAAACCTCACCTCAGAGGTATATATAGCCTTCTCCAGGGTCAGAGAACACCACAACCCTCATGACTCACGACTACAAAATAACAAAATTTATGCCTTCCTGAAAAACAAGCCTCCCACCACAGGCTCTGCTCCATGTGATGACCTTCAGCCTAACAGGGGGCAGAATATGTTTTCAAATAAGGAAAGGTCCTCAAATTCAATTTAGGCTTACTAAGGGGCAGGGAAGATCTTCAAATTTCTATTATTGCTACACTTAACAATTTTCAATTCCTCCTGTTGAAAATGTGGCTTGATCATGAGACTCAGCCACCTCTAGCAATCTGGACAGAAGACTCCATCTTCACCAATATCATTCTGGTTTTTCTTTCATGAGCTGTGTCACCCTAAACTCCAACAGAAACATGGGCTTATTCCATATGGGCAAGCCAGATTCTGTTTACATTCTAAGAAGTAAGGTCCCCTTGTTGGGTGGGATCCAGCCTAAGATCAAGGAGCATATTCCCAGAAAATTAGGGCAATCTCATCTATCAGCCATGCCCCCTTCAGAGACTGGTTGACTGACCTACAGGGGCTGTCCCGGAAAAAAGGAAATAAAGTAAATAAATGTAATAATTTGCAACATAATAATTAGCAAAATAATTTCCCTAAGGTCCTACTGTCCTACTTACTCTCTCACATATGACATTTAACTTTTCAACTTTTCACCTCTGTGCCTTTGCAAAAGCTGTGTGTCATATCTGTGAAGCCCTTCCTCCTTACTTCTGCCTTTAAAAATCCCTAGTTCCCTTCCAAGAGTCCACTTCTTCCAGGAGACTTTTCCTTATTTCTAGAGCTGTTGTTTTCTCCTCCCCAAATTATCTTTTATTTACTCTGTATGTTACATATATTTAAACACATATACCTATGTTGGTGTTCAGTTGTGTCCAATTCTTCATGACCCCATTTGGGTTTTTCTTGGCAAAGATGCTGGAGTTGTTCTCCAGCTCATTTTACAGATGAGGAAACTGAGGCAAACAGGGGTAAGTGGCTTGCCCAGGATCACAAAACTAGCAAGTGTCCGAAGCCAGATTTGAACTCAGAAAGGAATCTTACTGATTCCCAGCCCATTGCTCTATCCATTGTACCACCTAACTACCCCATTACACACACACACACACACACACACACACACACACACACACACACGGACTTAGAAATGTTGTCAACCCAGCTAGACAGACAGATATGTAAATACCCAGACAGAAAATATAAATAAGCTCCTTGAGAGCAGGGAATGTTTTATTTTTGTGTCCCAAGCACCTAGCATAGAATGCCTGCTGCACAATGATAATGGTGACGATGATGAGTAGGATGACAACAGCAATGATAGTTATAGGAATAATAAGTACATAAATTGCATTTAAATTTTTGCAAAGCACATTACATGCACTAACTCTCATTTGATCCTCACAATGACTTTTTGAGGTAGATGCTATTATAATATCCATTTTACAGATGAGAAAACTGAGGCCCAGAGAGGTTGACTTCCCTAGGGTCACACAGCTAACAAGTGCCCCTATAAGTGGCTGAATTCAAACCCAGGGCTTTCTGTCTCCAAATCCCACATTCTATCCTCTACATCACCTAGATGCCTCATAAAATATTGGACACCAAATAAATGCCTGTTTGCCAAGAAAGCAAGAAGATTTTAAGGTATTAATTCACTCTAGCTTTTCTATAATTCCTATAATAGCATCCAATTCCATTAAATTCATCAGGTATTGAATAACACCAAGGTCTTTACTCTTATTTAAAATGTAATTAGTCTTCTCAGCACCCTCTGCAATGCAATGAAGTTGTCTAAACACTTCATCTTTTCTTAGTAACACAGATCTTGGAAAGAGCTTCATTATCTCTAATAAT
>CM053591.1:9331326-9365728 GCA_028646515.1 Pseudochirops corinnae
CAGCCACTGCCTCTGACGCCGCTTCCAGTCCGCACCGCACAGAGACTAGCTTGGCTCCGGCGTTCTCTTGCTCCACCCCTTCCTGCTACATCAGCAAGCTCAAGGGGCGTGGAAGATCTTCAAATCCTAGTATCGTTACAACAGCTTACTCCCTTCCCTATCTTCCTTGTGAATCAGTTCAAGTTTACACTATACTTTATACTCTAATTGCTTATCCCTTCTTCTCTTGTTGATATTGCCTGGACAAAGCTAGCCCTAGATTATTCACACTATCTACTTTCTATTTATGTGTTTATAAATAGAAATGAAGGAAATCCCAAAACTGTGCTTGTTGGGTCTATGTCAAATTTACATTATCCGATTTCAACAAGGCCTTTGCGGCCACTGTCACATCTTCCACACTTGCTGTTCCAGACCTGTCTCTGTTCAAGCATCCCTTGGCTTACCTCCTTTCATCCTCTAGGTTGAGGACACTCCTTTATATTTCATTTAAAAAAAAAAGTGAAATCTATTAGCAATTGGAAGAAACCTTTTCTTATGCTATCTGATGAAGACAGCTGGGAAAGAAACTAAAAATATTCTGCTTGGCATTTCCTTGTATAAAAAATAAAATATATGATGATGAGAAGGAGGGGATTTGAAATGTGCAAATGAGAGAATGTGGTCAAGGGGTGGGATTTAATGAACCCCAAAATGTTAACCAATGGAATTCAAGGTACAAAATTTGAATCTGGATGAATTATAAAAAGGACTATGTAATTAATTTAAATTTGTACTTGAGCCTTTTCACTAGGGGTAAAAGTTCAACTTACCCATCTAAAATGATGTGAAATAAAAATCTGTTTTTTTCTTTAAAAAAAAAAAGTGTGAGGCACTTGGTTCCCCTTCTTCCCTTTATATCATTCAGACCTTTCCCCCTACTATCTCTTCCTCTACTCCAGTCTCAGATAAAGAAATACTCCTGCTGTGTGTCAAGGCCAACCCCTCTATATCCACTCAATCTCACTGCCTTCACTTCAACAGATTTCTCTTTCTGTCTTGCCCATTCTTATTTATTTCAATCTCTCCCTAACTACTGGTTCCTTCTTTGCTGCCTACAAACATGCTCAAGTCTACCTTATCCGTAAAAAACACTCCCTGGATCTGATCATACCCACAACATCATCCTGTAAAGCTATCATTTCCTCTCTTCTTCAGGTAAACTCCTTGAAAAGCCTTCTACACTACAAGTCTTTGCCTCCTCTCCTCTTGTCTCTTCTAATCACTCTGCAAAGTGGCTTCCAACTTTATCATCTAATTACAACTGTTCTCTACAAAGTTATCAGTGCTCTCTTAATCATCAAATCAAATGGCCTTTTCTGAATCCTCATCCTTTTTGACCTCTCCAATCTGCAGGATTTGAAACTGTTCACCAACCTCTTATGGAGAGTCTTTTCTTTCTTGATTTTTGTTCCAGGAAGAGTCCTGAGGGGTTCAGGGTTCCCATGAAATGAAATGCTACATCAATGCTTCAGCAAGCAGTTTGTTGACAGAAAGCCTGTGTTAATCCAATTATATTACTGGTGCCAAATTTCTCTGGTTTAAATCTCATAATCCCCTTTTCTCCTTCTTTGGAGCTGATTTTCACATTGCAAAGTGAGAAGCATTGGAAAGAAGAAAACACCTATGGTCTTCATCTATTTTAGACCCAACTAAGGTGGATAAATTGAAGTCAGGGGAGGAAGTAGGGGACTTGGGGCTGGAGTTACTCAGCAACCTCAAAGAAATAAGCAACAAGGACAAGACTAGGCACAGCTACAATCATACTGAAATCATGTGTGGTGCTGAACCATCCCCCTAGGAGAACAAGCTTAATCCTCAAAGGTTATTATACCTCCTTAAGGTCCAGCTGTTGGGGCCAGCCAGCTGTGAGGGAATGATTTCCCAAAAGCTGAAAATTGCTGCCTACAGCTCCAGGAACAGGTACTAACATGATGAAAATAGGCACTTATTCAAATGATCACATTTCAGGAACAATCATTTGCAGGGTGTATATAAATGATCGCCAGGGACTTGGTAACTTAAGAAATTAGTTTCTTGAGGTGTCTGGACTGCCTGTGAGTCTCCACTGGAATATGAGCTCCTTGAGAACAAAAACTGTTTTTGCCTTTCTTTGCATCTCTAGCACTCAGTACAATGACTGATACATAATAAGTCCTTAATAAGTGTTTGTTGACTAACTGGTGAAGAGTTGAAGAATGTGTGAGAGGAAAAGAGTGAGAGGCAATCAAGACAGACAGTTGAGAAAGTGAGACAAGATAGAGCATTATTGCTTTAAACTTCTAGTGAAGGATTTTTAAGCAAAGAAGAGGCTTGCATATGTTTAAAGGCAATACAGAAAGAAACTGTGAATGGGGAGAGAGCAGATTACAGGGAAAAAGGGGATGATTAAGGAGGGAATCTGCTGGAGAAGTTAGGAAGGGATGGCAGCAAGAGGGATTGGTTTGGGTAAGGAGAAGGGCTTTCTCATTATTAGAATCTGGAGGAGTGTTATCAAGGGGCTTTGAGATGAAAATAAAGAAAGAAAAGGGAGGTCACATGGAAGGGGCTGATTTTTCTTAGTAAAATTAGAGGCAAGATCCTTAGGGGTATGAGAGAGGAGAGAAATTTGGAATAGCTTCCATGGAGAGTGACATAGAGATTAAGGAGCAATCAAAGGATTGCCTTGCTGCAGTGAGGGCCTAGATAAAATTAGATAACATAAATTTACAGTGGTCCAATCAAAAATTAGAAACCATTTAGGACCAGTTGAGAAACTATAGTAATCATTTGTTAGGAGGGAGTCCTCAAGCTATAGAAGGGTAAAAATGAATGAGAAATGACACCACTGGAATTGGCACTTAAGAGCTCTGGGATGACCTTTATATGATTACACTCCAGAGCAGTGGTTCTCAATCTTTCTAATGCTGTGACCCTTTAATACTCATATGTGGGTGTATCTGCTTGTGGGTGGACCCGCCTGGAGACAGATAGAGGAGTGGTATCTCAGTTCCTAAGACCATGGGAAATGTGTTTTCTGATGGTCTTACGCCACCTCGTTTGACCCCCAAAGGGGTCGTGACCAATAGGTAGAGAACCGCTGGTCTAGAGAGCCTATTCTTTTTTTTTTTTTTTTTTTTTTTTTTTGCTTTTTGGAGGGAGGAATGTAGGGCAGTTGGGGTTAAGTGACTTGCCCAAGGTCACATGGCTAGTGTTGTCTGAGGTCAGATTTGAACTTGGGTCCTCCTGACTTCAGGGCTGATGCTATATAGTCATTGTGCTACCTAGCCAGCCCATAGACAGACTATTCTAATGTATGGAAGAAAGAGCTAGGAATCTTTTTCATTAGGCTATGGTCACTGTTGTGGATTGAATTCCATCTGTTGGCATTTACATATACTCAGGATATTGAACCCTAAGGACTGAGGTGCTGCATCCTCTCCCTTTGCACTGAAGCCCCTCTGTTCTGGACCCATGCATATGGCAGACCAGACCAGGTTGAAACCTTGAGGATCCTGATCACTTGGATGAGGTGGATGGCACATCTTGCACTCCTTGCCTTGTTTTATTCCTTCTACTCTTTCCCTCCCTCCTCACGGGTAGGAAAGATTGATTAAAGTTGATGTTTTAGCTCGTGCTTCTGATCATCTCCATTCAGGTATGAGGAGAGCATTCAGTGTAGGATATAAACCAAGTATTGGCCAGATATATATTTCTTACACACAAAAGGATGTTTAACCAAAAAAATAAAGTGTCTTACAAGTCTGCATTTACAGGAAAAAAACCCAAACCTCAAGCTATATTAACTACTGTTTTACTTTTCTAAGAATTTTTAAGACTTCAGCATGGAGCATAGCCATTTTGCATTTCACCTCACTCTGTACCATTCCCCCCAAGGTATATGTCTTCTGGCAAATCTGGGCAAGAATTGGGCTTATCCTCCAGCCAATGGTCAGTGTCTCCAAGAGCAGAAACTCCATCCTCTACCAGTCAGCTCAGACCATAGGATTTAGTATCTCTGAACCTCTTGAACTCACAAGAAGGCATTAATTTGATATCGGGTCTACAGATATAGTCATATTGAAACTATTTTCACATTAGTCATGTTGAAAAATTAGAACCAATGGGAGAAACCATGAGAAAGAAGAAAAAAATGAAAACAAAACAGAGAGAACAAATGATATGCTTCAATCTGCATTCTGTTCTTTTTCTGGATGTGGACAGCATTTTCCATCATGAATCCTTTGGAGTTGTCTTGGATCTTGGCATTGCTAAGAAGAGATAAATCTATCAAAGTTAGTCATCACACATTGTGGCTGTTAACTGTGTACAATGTTCTCCTGGTTCTGCTCATTTCACTCAGCATCAGTTCATTCAAGTCTTTCCAGGTTTTTCTGAAGTCTGCCTGCTCATCATTTCTTATAACACAATAGTATTCCATTACATTTGTATAACACAACTTGTTCAGCTATTCCCCAACTGATAGGCATCCCCTCAATATCCAATTTTTTGCCACCACAAAAAGAGCTGCTATAAATATTTTTGTATATGTGGGTCCTTTCCCCATTTGTATGATCTCTTTGGGATACAGCCCTCAAAGTGGTTTTGCTGGGTCAAAGGGTATGCATATTTTTATAGCCCTTTGGGCATAGTTCCAAATTGCTCTCCATAATAGTGGGATAAATTCACAACTTCACCAGCAATGCATTAGTGTTCCAATTTTCCCACATCTTCTCCAGCATTTATAATTTTCCTATTTTCTCATTTTAGCTAATCTGATAGGTGTGATGTGGTTCCTTAGACTTGTTTTGATTTACATGTCTCTAATCAATACTGATTTAGAGCATTTTTTTGTATGACTATAGATAGTTTTAATTTCTTCCTCTGAAAACTGCCTGTTCATATCTTTTGACCATTTGTCAATTGAGAAATGATTTGTATTCTTACAAATTTGACTCAGTTCTCTATATATTTAGAAATGAACATTTATCAGAGAACCTTTAACAGGTTGTAAAAATTCTTTTCCAGTTTTCTGCTTCTCTCCTAACCTTGGTTGCACTGGCTTTTTTTGTGCAAAACCTTTTCAATTTAATATAATCAATATTCTCCATTTTGTATTTCATAATGTTCTCTATCTCCTGTTTGTCATAAGTTCTTCTGTTCTCCATAAACGTGACAGGTAAACTATTACATGCTCTCCCAGTTTGCTTATGGTATCAGCTTTTGTGTCTAAATTGTATACCCATTTCGACTTTATCTTGGTATGTGGTGTCAAATGTTGGTCTATTCCCAGTTTCTACCATACTATTTTCCAGTTTTCCCAGGAGTTTTTGTCAAATAGTGAGTTCTCATCCCAGAAGCTAGAGTCTTTGTGTTTATCAAACAGTAGATTAATATACTCATTGACTACTGCATCTTGTGTACCTAACCTATTCTACCAATGCACACCTCTGTTTCTTAGCCAGTACCAATTAGTTTTGATGATTGCTGCTTTATAATATCTCATTCCTTTCTTACATTTGAATTCTTTTTTTGTAAAACTTTTAAAAACTTAAATATAAAATAAGAAAAGATAAAAGAAGCAGACTTAAATACTAGAACCATGGATGGGGAGTCAACAAACTAGTCATCCATTCAAAAGTAATTCTAGGAACATTTATTAAGCACTTGTTGTATGCAAATGCACTGTGTTAAGTGTTGAGGGGATATAAAAATAGATACAGTCTCTGCTCTAAAGAAACTCATGATCAAATGGAATGGAATGCTACTGCCTCTGACTGGCTGGTCCCTAAGGTGAATACGAATATTTCCAAGTTCTAGTTTACTCATGATTCTGTGAGCAAACCTCCTTCTTTGCCCCTCCACACTTTAACCAATACCATGGTCTTTGCACACCCTCTGAACTGCCTCCTGTCTGAATCTTTCAAGGTCTAGCTTAAGTACTAGCCAATTCCTGAACACATCAGTCAACATTGACTCTGTCCTCTGAACTCCTTAGAGAACTTACTTTCACTTGGCACTTTTAAAAAATTTATTTATTTTTTGGTTGCACTTAATAGTATTTTATTTTTTTCTGATACACGTAAAGATAGTTTTCAACATATTTTTTGGTAAAAAGTTTTTTAAACTTAAATCTAAAATAAGAAATGATAAAAGAAGCAGACTTAAAAACTAAAACTAAAATAATACAAAATAAGAAAAGAAAAAAACTAAACATTGCTATGTTCACAGAGGGATGTGAGAGAGTATTAAAAATATGCAGCAATAAATTTCCATTTCATGAAAGTCTATATAATGAATACTATGTATTGTATTGAGAGCTGTCCATCTTTTCTTTGCTTCCTTTTAAGTTTTTTTGTTCTCTGCTGTGCACTTTTTACTTTGTTCTTTTTTTCTTCTTCCCTCTACAATTAAATATACATATGATGTATGTATATATACATAAATCTATACACACATATATATATATATACTCACACATACACACATACATATATATGTATATGTGTGTATATAAATGTTCGTTTTTGTCAGATTTTGAGTTCCAGATTTTTCTTTCTCCCCTTTCCCTCCCCAAAACAGAGAGCAATCTGATATAGGTTATACATGTGGTACTTCTTTTCCAAAGCAGTATTACTTAATTCTTAAACTTTTTGGTCTAAGGACTCCTTTGCACTCGTAAAAATTGTCAGTGATGCAAATAGTGTGTTCCTTCAACTGATAAATAGAACTATGTGTAGTATGATTTTACATATATACATTCACATATACATATTTGTGTCAAATTGTACCCATAGTGGGGGGGGGATGAAAAAAATAAGAAATTTACACAATAACTTTATTACATATTTAAAAGGAAAAGCAAGTTGTACATAATAGATTGCAGTTTCACATATAATCATCTTTTTTATTATACTGTTATGAAATTTAAAAAAAAATTTAAAATTAAAAAAAAATTCTTGATGACACCAAAAAGCTGTAAATGTTTGGGTTAGAGGCCGTCAGGATTGGTTGGAGTGAATTGTTACATTTTCAGTGTGAGCGTTTATATCTCTGAAACCAGCAAACACAAATCACTGCTTGATTTATCATTGTTGAACTTCTAGACTCAAGAAAGTGATAGAAAAATGTTAAATATGGGGATGAAACTTACTGCGAGCTGTTATTGCGTGGTACATAGAGCTAGTTATTAGATAATTACCAGTACATCTGTGTTTATATTTATCAACATTTACCTGATTAGAATTACAAATACTAAATTTGAAAATATATATTTATTCACTTACAATAACAATAAAACCTATTCTATCTTAGGATAAATAACATATTTTTATGAAAATCAACTATATTTTCCAAAACAAAAACATTTTGGTGAGATGAGTGGCATTGTTTTCCATATTTTTGCAGATCTCTTTAATGTTGAACTTAATAGAAGGCAGCTGCATTCTCATTTCTACTTCTGCATTCAATCTGTTGTGATATGTTGTTTTGGTGGAAGTATATGAAGAAAATCTGGCCTTCTTCGGATATGTAGTTGAAAAAGAAAGGAGGATTTTAATAGACAAACAATGTCTTGCTATTATCATGAAAATAGTTTTGACTTCGCAGACCATCTGAAAGGATCTTGGGGACTTTGGGGGAACATGTGGACCATACTTTGAGAACTGCTGGCTTAAAGGATAAAGAGCTAACCTCAGAGTCAGCAAAAATTGGGTTTCAAGTTTCAAGTTCAAGTTTGCACATTCTGGCAAATTACTTAAACTTTCAGCATTACTGGCCATTCTCCAGTAATGTGAATTGCAGAGAAGGTGCCTACCTGTGTTGATGGATGGTGTTCCTAATTGGAGGCTCCCTCCACTAATGTAATGAGGTCCAGTCCCTAGCCTGTCAGAGATTGTCTTTTATTATTATATTTTCTCTTTTATTTTACCTCTCCCCAAATAAAGTAAAAGTTTCTTGAGTGCAGGACTCTACTTTTCTGGTTTATGTTATTTCTCTTTGTGTCCTCCATAAGCATGGTGGAATGGCTTGAGTAGTAGATCATATAAATTAATATTTGTTGATTGAATAATGATAATAAGAATAATGTTGTTCAGTTGTTTCAATCATGCCTGACTCTTTGTGACCCCATTTGGAGTTTTTCTTGGCAAAGATACTGGAGCGGTTTGCCATTTCCTTCTCCAGCTCACTTTCTAGTTGAGGCAACTAAGGCAAAAAAGAATTAAGTGACTTGCCCAGGGTCATACAGCTAGTAAGTATCTGAAGTCAAATTTGAACTCAGGTCTTCCATACTCCAGGTCTGGCACTCTATCTACTCTATCCTAGCTGCCCCAGTAATAGTACTAATGCCTAACATTCAGATAGCACTTTAAGATTTGCAAAGTGCTTTCCAGGTATCACATTTTATCCTCACAACAAATCTGAGGGGCAGCTAGGTAGTGCAGTGAATAGAGCACCAACCCTGCAGTCAGGAGGACTTAAGTTAAAATCCGGCCTCAGACACTTAACATTTACTAGCTGTGTGACCTTGGGCAAGTCACTTAAGCCCAATTACTCTGCATTCTCCTCTCCAAAGAGACACAAAAAAACAAGTCTGAGAGAGAGGTGCTATTATTATTATTCCATTTTACAGATGAAGAAACTGAGATAGGCAGAAGTTAAATGACTTTCTCAGGGTCACAAAAGTAGTATGAGACTAGCTTTGAATTCAGGTCTTCCTTACTCCACTGCACCATCTAGTTGTGTGAGAGTAGTAGTTTGCCATTTCCTTTTCCAGGTCATTTTACAGATGAGGAAACTGAGGCAAACAAGGGTAAGTGATTGTCCAGGATCACACAGTTAGGAAATGAGTCAAAGAATTGAACAAATCTGATAAAGCTACTTACCAATCAACACTTCTCTTCCTCTTCCCTCAAGCACTTATATGTAGTAGCAACCACACTGGCTTACCCAGGATGCCCACTAGCACAGGTTCTTAGGTCTACTTTACTAGAAAAGATAGTTGTTTAAAGAGGTCAACAATTTTTTAAAAAAAATTGCATTCACTAGTTCAGGGGAAAAGTTAGCACCCTTTAATGTCAGAGAAAATACAAACACAGAAAATACAAGCAGAGAAATAAAGACCAATAGACAGGGCTCTGACTGCCTGAATCAACTATACAGTTTACATACATCCCTGGAATGAGAGAGCCTTTACACCTGAGCAGTCAGGGAGCTCTGAACATATGGCCACTCAGAATCTTAATCAGGGGAATCACAAGATCCTTCTCATAAAGCAAGCCCCCAAAGCAAAATACCAACTCAGAGTATATATACACTTCTCAGAACCAGAAGGCATCACAGCCCTGGTGATTCAGTGCCTAATTAGAAATTAGCAAAAGGTGTGAAAGCCTTCCTACAAGCAAGCCTTCCCTAAGCAAGTTTCCCTAAATGGGCTCCATTGAGGCCTATTAATGGGTGAGGAAGATCTTAAATCCTATTAACATAACACCATCCCATCTGTAACAAAAATAAAAAAACTTTTAAAATCAATAGACTTATTTTTTTTTTAAGATTTTAGAACTATGAGAAGCAAAATTTGTTTAACAGGAACACATTTTCTAAGATGAGAAACAGATCCATTTTTTTTTTTCGCCTCCTTTCTTCCATAGGTGGAAGGAGTAGGAAAGAAAATTGGAAGGCTTCCCATGGAGATGGGCATGTATACTTTAGTTCGATGGGGAGAGCGTCATGTACCCAGGCTCTTTATTAAAGGGATTGTGGGCAGAGATTTCTGATTGGTTCCCTGGCAATCATGATGCCACTGGGGAGGGTGGGGCAGCCCAAGAGGATTGCTAATAATCCAGGAAGGGCCACCCATTCTATGCAGCATAGGATTAGACCCCTACCCTGGACCGTAGTAATATCCCAAAGCCTTGGTTATCTAATGCAATCCCAATAAATTCTTTCAGTAAATCATAAACTTTGTAATCAGATTTCAAATGTGTATGAGCCATTTCCTTTCTGGTAGATTGGAATTTCCAAGAGATCAGACACCTTGTTTGTTTTTTCATCTTTGCATCCTCCCCCTCCGCACCTAAAAAATAGCCCCTAAACAGCAGGTGTTTAATAACTAGCACAGTGCGTTAAACACTGTTAATAAATGTTTATTGACTGACCAAATGTTTGTTGAATTGAATCTGTCAACTTACCAGCTATTTATTGAGTGCCTTTGTTGTTGTTTTCTGTTGTCTAACTCATCATGACCCCATTTGGGGTTTTCTTGGCAAAGACAATGGAGCAGTTTGCCATTTTTTTTCTCCAGCTCATTTTACAGATGAGGAATTTGAGGCAAATAGGGGTAAGTGACATATCCAGGGTCACACAGTTAGTGAGTATCTAAGGCCAGATTTCAACTCATGTGGATGAGTCCCCCTAATCTCAAACCCAGTGCTCTACCCACTCTGCCCCACTTAGCTGCCTAAGTGAGTGTCTACCATGTGTAAAATCCGATAGGATATTTGAAAAAGTAAATTACATGCCCTTCCCTTAAAACAGTGGTTCTTAATCTGTGGGTTGTGATCCCTTTGGGGGTTGAATGACCCTTTCACAGAGGTCGCCTAAGACCATCGGAAAACACAATTTTCTGATGGTCATAGGAACTAAGACAGTGCTGCTCTATCAGTCTCCAGGCAGGTCCGCCCACATGCAGATACACCCACATACGAGTATTAAAGGGTCGTGGCATTAGGAAGGTTGAGAACCATTGCCTTAAAAGGAAGTTAAGACAAATACTAGTGGCAGAAAGAGTAGATGATGAAAAATTCTCAAAGAGAGGTACAAATAAAATGCAATAGTGGGTGGAGGCAGGGGGAGTTGCGTCTGGTTGGATGGATTAAGTAAGACATGGAAGAGACAGCTTTTGTTCTTGATCTTGAAGGAGACCAGGTGTGAGAGTTGAGGGGAAAGACATTCTAGGAAAAGGAAACCATGCAAAGGAGGTGATCCATGTAATGAAAATGGTGAAAAATCTTGGTTAGCTGGAGCATAGAGTATGTATAAAGGAAGAATGTTTGATGAGATTGAACCAACTGGTAAGGACCATCTTGTGGAAAGCCTTGAATTATAATTATAACATTTATAGTCTCTGCTAATACACAATTATATACAATATTATAATTATACTATATTATTATTACCTTTACATGTAACAATAGTAATTAATATTTATGTAGTACTTTAAGATTTTGAAAGGTTCTTTACATATATCATCTCATTTGATGAGTTTGGGAGTACCGCTAAGGTTTCTGAACAGGGAAGTGAGGTTTCTGAGTTGGTAGGAAGGAGAGAAAAACAACTTAAAAAAAGCAGCCTGATTTAATTTAATGAAAGATTTGACCTTTCCAAGGGGTTATTTTTGCCCAGGGAGGAAATAGTTTAGTGCCATTTTATCAGGTGCCATCCATTTGTGGTAGAAACACATTTAGTTGGAGATGTGTCCCTCTGGGCTAGGGCACAATTTAAAAAGCAGATGGTGCCTCTTTCACTCCCAAGCTATTTCTGCATATTTAGGGTGGTAGTAATAGGCTATTGGGGGTTTGAGAACCAAGAAGAGAGATGGCATAATTCTGGAGACTGGAGAAAGGCTATTACTGGTTATGTTCTAAATTATTTTCTCTGGAAGGAAAGTGTGTGTGTGTGTGTGTGTGTGTGTGTGTGTGTGTGTGTGTGTTTGTGTGTGTACCCTGGGATCACTTAGTGTAGTATCTGATATTTAGGATGAACTAACAAGTTGACTCTTATTACTATAAATTATAAAAGGTGGTACAGTGGATAGAGCCCTGGTCTTGGACTCAGGAAGACTTTTCTTCCTGAGGTCAAATCTATTCCACTGCTGTGTGGGCTCTGGGCAAGTAAGCCACTTAACCCCGTTTGCCTCAGTTTCCTCATCTGTATAATGAGTTGGAGAAGGAAGTGGCAAACCAATCCAGTATCTTTGCCAAATGGGATCACAAAGAATCATACACAACTGAACAACAATGCATTATAATATTCACTTATCAGTAATGTTTCTAAGCCTACAAGAGAAAAATCTTCCACTTCCAGAGAAGTCAAAGAAAGGGAGGGCAGCATTGTTTCCAACCATCTTTTTTTTGGCAGGATCTCTCAGAAGGGTCCTCCCTTAGACCTCAGGATTTCTTCTTGACAATAGAGGTTATGGAGTGTTTTTAATGAGGATTTTAGTCATGTCTTGAGTGGTTTGCCATTTTCTTCTTCAGCTTATTCTACAAATGAGGAAACTTAGGCAAGCAGGGTTAAATGACTTGCCTATGGTCACACAGCTAGTAAGTTTGAGGCCAGATTTGAACTCAAGTTTTCCAGACTCCAGGCCTGGTACTCTGTGCCACTTGGCTACCCCACACATTTATATAGTAGGGAATAAATTTGAGATTTTGTTGACGGAAGGAATTCCCAGGTGAGGAAATTCCCTTTATCATTGTTGGTCAGAGCCTTCTCCTAGAACATTGAGAAGGTGAATAGCCCAGGATCACACAACCAGTATGTATGAGGTAAGATCCAGGTTTTCCTGGTATTGAGGCCAGCTCTCTCCTTATAATGCTACCCTGCTGTGTATATGTGTGTATGAATGAATGTGTGTATGTGTGTGTACATGTGTGTATGTGTGTGCATATGTACGCACGTGTGTATGCATGTGTATATGTGTGTATGTGTGTACACAAAGAGTTATCTTTTAGAATGGCTTCATTTCAGTCTTCCCTAAGGTAATAGATGACTTTTAATGTTCCTTCTAGTTCTAACATCTGTACGAGTCACGTAGGGCATAAGCTCCCCAGCATTATTTGTCTTTATATGCATGTTCTCTAATTTTCCAACTGAACTCTGAAACCATTGAGGTTGGGAGACCAGCCTTATGCCATTTTGTTTCTCCCCTTCCTAAATGACTCGTACCATTCGATGTCAAATTCAAATAGACAAAGATCCCCGCAGGCCCACGTTGACGTAGAAAACTACAAAATGACATCTACGTCTCATTGTATTTTTATTTTGTTAAACAGTTTCCAATTACATTTCAATCTGGTTCATGCTCAGGAGTTTGGCCAAGAGTTTGACATCTCTGACTTATACATTTGGCTTATAAATCTCTGGTTATGATGATAATTTAATTCTCTTGTTATGATCCAAGATACCCGTCAAGTGATTTTTTCATACAATTATACTCCTACTTCCTTGAAACAGGGTGAATAAAGTGAAATGGGTTACTATTATATCTCTTTTCATGGTGGGGGGGGGGTGTTGGGGAGGCACTAACAATTCCGCTATATATGAAGTCTGATTATGTGGTGTTAGATGGTGGGAGTTCCTCATGACCTATGTATGTGGTCTATGTGTGAGCTCTAGTATTTGTGTTGTTGCTTTATGCTCTATGTAGAGGCCTCATGACTTCTGGATGTATTTCATATGTGTATTATGTAGACTAGTTACTCACATGTCTATTGTTTGTCTCAGTTTCCTCATTTGTAAAACGAGCTGGAGAAGGAAACGACGAGCCACTTTAGTGTCCTTGCCAAGAAAACCCCAAATGGGGTCACAAAGGGTTGGAAGTGATGGAAAGTGACTGAGCAACCACAACGACAATGCCAATTAATGAATATTTATGTTTATAGTTGTACCTTGATACCCACTGAATTGGCAAGTCAAATCACTGCCACCATTGCCTCAACTGACCCTCTCTGAACACTGATGGAGATATCCTAACACTTGGAACCCAAAGGGCTTGGGGACAGCACTGCCCTCCAGATTTCCCATCCTGCTTCTAGTTCACATCACACAGCAATCATGGAAGGGACAAAATCATAGTAGAGGTACGCCAATCCTTTCTACCAGTGCTGTAGCCATAGTTACCAAAGACCCCTGTAATGCCAAGCAAAGATGACTTCCAAGGTTCGGAATACCAGCATAGTAACTCTCCATTTATTCAGGCAAAACATTCATGGAACAGAGAAGATCAAAATGCAGTGTAACTCAGTCATTTAGCAAGTTCTCAATTCAATAAAAAAATATCTCAATTAAATCACAAAGTATAGAGTCAAAGCACTACTGCATCCCTGGGCAGTGCATTCATTTAGTCAGTCACAGTCTCTCTTCTCAAAGGGAAATTAGTTTCCCATCATAAACAAAGTACATTCATTTGGTCACTCACAGAGCAGAAAAAGTCAAAAGTTTCCCATCCCTGGATCACAACTGAATTACAATTATCATCAGTTAATGCCAAGCACCTTCTCAAAAGGGGCAGTGGAGAGCACAGAGGCCATCTACCCCGAAGCTTTAACGAAGTTAAGATATCATCATAGCATTTAATACCCAAAGAGAGGTCTTTTCTTCATCTTGATGGTGAGGCAGATTCTCAGCAATCTCTGTTCCTGGGGAGACAAAGCTTAACAAAGCCACAATATACATTGCCAATGTCCTCATCAATTTACTCTCTTCCTGCACAACAGTCCAGAATCCCTGAAAACATCAGCAAGACCCTCTTCCAGGATTTCTGTACACAGACAACAAGAAAATCCTTCTTCAGGGATTCTGAACCAACAGCAAGGTCCCAGGACCTCTTCAACAGCAGCACTGTCCTTCACCAGCAAATGAATCTGGCAAAACATCAAAACAGACAGACAAAATACCAGCATCAAAGTCATGTCTCCTCAGTTCTTGGTAACTCCGGATGGCAACTCTCAAAAGTCTTGGGTAGCTCCAATTGGCCCTCAGCAGTCCCTCTCAGCCACTCTGGCCCCTGGCAATTCTCCTCTTTCTCTGCCTCCGTGATACTGCTCCCCAAAAGTACTTCTGTCCTCCTCTGCTTGGGTCTGTCTCTAAATCCACAGCACCAGCTCCTTCCAGTTCAGCCCTCTCTCTTCACATCAACAAGTCCATCCCACAAATGGGATTCACAAGCTCTGAGTTTTAACACTTAACTCCAAAACCAAGTCAATACAAGGGGATCTTTAAATTCCATTACCATTACAACCCCACAAGGAACATTTTTGCCATCAAAGTCCTGGTTCAATACCATAAAATGACAAGATTTTATCAGTGGAAATTTCAGTAAAGAAGAAGCATTACCATTAACTTTGTTCTGTGCATCCTAAAGACCATAGGACCTTTGTATATGACTTGCAGCTAAATCCTTCTATGTGTATTTTATTCCCCAGTAGGATGTAAGCTCTCTGAGGACAGGGACTGTCTTACTTTTTGATTTGTACTCCACTCTTTAGCATAGTACTCTTCACATAGTGAGCACTATAATAAATGCTTTTTCATGGATTCAATTGATTTGTAGGTAAGTATAAAATATTAATAGGGGATGACTCTAGGATTGAGATGTTTGTGGGAGACATACATCCTGTTCTCTTTGGGAACTACATTCTTTTTTTTTTTTTTGGAGGGGAGAGGGCAGGGTATTGGGGTTAAGTGACTTGCGCAAGGTCACACGGCTAGTAAGTGTGTCAGGTGTCTGAGGTTAGATTTGAACTCAAGTCCTCCTGACTCCAGGGCCAGTGCTCTAGTCACTGCACCACCTAGCCGCCCCCCAGAACTGTATTCTTGATAAGTGTATACTAGGGGTTTGCTGGAATGAGTTTCTTCTGCCTTGCAAGAGCTCATTATGAAATTTGCAGTGCTGGTATTTACACCTTGGGAATCAATACACCTACAAATCAGGGCTTAACTTATTGTTTTGTTGATTGTCTAGACTTTTAAAAAGTAATGGATAAAATGTTAATAAAACAGATTAAATTACACACATTTTTGTTTCAGAGGCAATCAGGGTTAAGTGACTTGCCCAGGGTCACACAGCTAGTAAGTGTCTGAGGTCAGATTTGAACTCAGATCCTCTTGATTCCAGGGCCAATGCTCTCTCCACTGCACCACCTGGCTGCCCCAATACATACCTTTTTGTTTTGAAAGCCAATTATTTAGCATTTCCTGACCATTACTGTGTATTGGAGCTCAGCAGGTAACAGTGTTATCCTGGCATGGAATAGATGTACTTTCCACATGACCAGTTTCAGAACATTGTCAAATATCTAACACAGGACAAAGCACAGGCTGGAGACTAAAGAGTCAGAGCCAGGCCCCTTTAGTCAAACACTTATTATTCATGCCTTGACAAAGAAAAACACCAGATTACTCTAATATCTAACTCCTTTGCTCCTGATTCTCAACCTTCTTGAACTCCCTGAAACATGTGACACTATAGAGTACCTTCTCTTCTACTCTCTCCTGGTTCTCCTCCTGCCCATCTCTTTGCTCCTTTTCAGTTTCCTTTGTGAGATCTTCATCTGTGTCACATAGTAATCATGGGGTTCCTCTAAGGTGATCCCAGGCCCTCTTCTTTTTTCATTTTGCACTATTTTTCTTGGTGATCTCATCAGATATTATAGGTTCAATGTTCATCTCTATGCAGATGAATTCCAGTCCTAATATCTTTCCTGAGTTCCAACCTTACGTTGCCAATTGCATTTTGGACATCTCAAGCTGGTTGTCCAATAGGTATCTGAAACTCAACATGTGCAAAACAGAGCTTATTATGTTTTCCTTCCCAAACCCACCCCTTGGCTAAATTTCCCTATTTGCTGTCAATGACACCACCATCCTTGCACTCAGGCTTATAAGTGCCTTTTAGACATATCAAACTGTATGTCCAGTTTGGGCATCTGAGACTGAACATACAAAATAGAACTTACTTTGTCTCTTCCCTGTCCCAAACAATCATCTTCTGAACTTCTCTAATATTGTCAAGGATACTACAATCAGCCCAATTACTCAGGCTCACAACGTTGGAGCCAGCCTTGATTCTTCCCTCTCACTTAACCCATCATGTACAACCTGTTGCCAAATCTTGTCATTTCTACCTTCGTAATATCTTTTATACCTTCTCTTCTATCCATTCACATATCCTCCACTCTAGTTCAAGCCCTCTTCACCTTTTGTCTGAACTGTTGAAATTGCATTCTGATAAGTCTCAACTCAAATCTCTCCCCATTCTCATCCATCCTCCACTTAGCCACCAAATTAATTTTGCCAAAGAGTAGGTCTGACCATGTGAACATCCCCCTCCCCCATAAACATTAGTGGCTCCATATTATCTCCAGGATCAACTGTATATTTCTCCATTTGGTTTTTAAAGCTCTGTACAACCTGGTGTCTTCTTATCTATTCAATCTTCTTTATTCCCCTCCATAAATTCTGTGAGATAGCCCCAGTGGCCTGCTACTGTAGGGGCAACCACACTGGCATACTCAGGATGGCTGCTAACACAGGTTCTTAGATCTACTTTACTAGGAAAGATAGTTATTTAAAGGGGTCAACAATTTTTTAAAACATTACATTCACTAGAGCAGGGGAAAAGTCAGCACCCTGAACTTCCGAGAAAATACAAACAGAAAATACAAGCAGAGAAATAAAGACCAACAGACAGGACTTTGACTTCCTGAATCAACTATATACTTTACATACATCCCTGAATTGAGAGAGCCTTTACATCTGAGCAATCAGGAAGCTCTGAACATACAGCCACTCAGAATCTCAACCAGGGGCATCACAAGATCATTCTCATAAGCAAGCCCCCAAAGCAAAATACCAACTCAGAGTATATATACACTTCCCAGAGCCAGAAGGCATCACAACCCTGGTGACTCAGTGCCTAATTAGAAATTAGCAAAAGGTGTGAATGCCTTCCTATAAGCAAGCCTCCCCTAAGCAAGCTTCCCTTAATGGACTCCAGATGAGGCCTATTAATGGGTGGGGAAGATCTTAAATCCTATTAACATTACACCTACTTGCTGCTACTCCAACACTATTTTTATTTCCTGATTCTGTGCCTTTGAACTGGATGGCTGGCTCTCACTGATTGGCTAACAGTAGATCCCAGGCCAAGCCCTACTTGGTCATTGTTTGGGCCCAGACTGGCTCAGAGTCAATGTAAACAGCAATTATTTCTGTTTTGGCTAGAAACAGAGGGTCTTCAACTCCCAGATGGATTTTTTTTTTTGACTAACTGAAAAAGGCTATTTTTGGTCTCACTTCTTACCTACCCTTAATCACTGAAAGGGTGTTTGTTGCCTCAGTCAAAATGAGACCCATTAAAAATCTTAGCTTAACAAGGGCAAGATCTCCCACTATATTCAGGGCCATCTGCAATTGTCCTGATCTGTATCTTGTCACTGTATCCAGATGGCTCTGGAGGAGAAAGGGAGACTGGTGATTTTGCACAGCCCTCCCTCCCTTAAATCCAATTCACTTGCATGTCATGGCATTGCCTCCTTGATGTCATGGTCCTCTTCGAGAAACTGTTCCCATGCTTGGAATGGTCTGCCTCTTCTCATCTGCCTCTTATTTATTATTATTACTTTTGGCCTTCTTCAAAATTCAACTCACATCTCATATTCTGGAGGAAGTCTTTCCAGGTCTTCCCAGTTTCTAGTTCCTTCCCTTGAACATTATCTCCCATTTTCTTTCTCTCCCTCTCCTTCTGTCTTTCTATACAAATACACACACACACACACACACACACACACACACACACACGCACACACACAAAGTATTACCTAGTTATGTTCGTATTTGTTTCCTTCATTAGAATGTGAACTCCTTAAAGGCAGGAATTTCTTTTGACTTTCTTTGTATCTTGAGTACTGAGGTAACTTCCTGGCCTATAATAAGGCCTCAACAAATGCTTAATGACTGACTAATTAAACTCCATCAAAGAGACAAATTTGGTCCTGATACTCAAACCATGGAGAGATAAAGCAGTGAAAGAAAACAATAAATCTATATCTCCAATGACCATTAATGCAAAAATACTGACTAAAAATTAGCAGGTTACAGCATATTAATATAGTATATTAAAAAGTTATCCACTATGACCAGGTTGATTTATCACCAGAATACAGAGTTGGTTTGACATTAAAAAACCCTGTTATAACAATGCATATAAATAACAAAAATAATAAAAATCAAATAATTATAATATTTCAATAGGTACAGAAAAAGCCTTTGATAAAATACAACATGCATTTGAGAACACAAAAAATTATAGAAATAAACAGATCTTTCTTTAATATAGTAAATGGTATTTATACAAAATGAAGAGTTTGCATTATCTCTAATGGCAAAATATTAGTGTTCTTTTCAATAAGAAGGTGAGTAAACTAAGGATGTCTTGTTACCACTATTAAATCATACAGTTTTAGTTTTTACTTTTTTTGGTTGCTTTTTTTGGAGGGGGGAATGCAGGGCAATTGGGGTTAAGTGATTTGCCCAAGGTCACATGGCTAGTAAATGTTAAGTGTCTGAGGCCACAATTGAACTCAGGTTCTCCTGCCTCCGGGGCTGGTGCTCTATTCACTATACCACCTAACCACTCCAGACTCATACAGTTTTAGAAATGTCAGCTAAAGCAGTAGCATTAAAAAAAAAAAAAAGAAATGGAAGGAATAGGCGAAGACAAAGAGAAAACATAATTATTGCCCTTTATAGATGTTAGAATGATTTGACCAGAACACGCTTGTAGAGGGTAGCATAAAGAAGAATGAAAGTGGTAGTGATAGATGGGAAGGGATATTTTCCCTGCTTCAGAGAAAAATTCTGAATGACAAGAGTAAGAGAAAGTGGATGTTTTTCAGCCATAGGAAAGGGAAAAATGAGTGGAATTCAGCTCCTGCTCTCATGGGTCATATGCTAATTGAGGGTAGTATCAGTTTGTCCTTCCACACACTGGAAACAAAATCAGGTCAGGCCTCTGCATGCCTAAATGCCTCGTGATTGAGACTTCAGGGATCTAACTGAAATCACATTCAGTACCTGTTCCTTTATCTCATTGCAAAATGGCAAAGGTTAATGGAAGCATCCTGCATGGGAATTAAGCACCACACTCTGGGCTGGTCCTGAGGTTTGATGCTCTGCCAGCAGATCAAGTCCAGGTGGCCAAAAACCACTGGTTTAAGACAGTTTCTTGTTGGTGAGAGGCCTGGTTTATGGGCATTTTATGCTTATGGAGGGCTTAGGCATTATCTCAGATGATTGTTTGAAACATAATGGGGTAGATAGTTCTTCTGCATATAGCAACAGGCTCTGGAGGGAAGAGTCTTCTGACTCCAGTCCCTGGGTAAAAAGGAATCTAGAAAGGACTTCTAAGGATTATGAAGTTTGGGGCAAGAAAGACAACCTCATGGCAACATTTAACTGGGAAATTTTGCTCCTAAAAGAAGACCATAATATCATGTCTCCCTATGCTGTTATGGTGGACTTAGGGTAGTAGGTGCATTTTTTTCTGGTTTTCTGTTTGTCCTTCAGGGTTTTCTACCTTGTTACACCCTCTTACAGCTCTACCTTAAGGACACGGGTGGCATTTCCATTTTTTAATATCACTTCTGCCAAGGAAAGGCAAGAACATTTCCATAACAGACATGTGTTAGAAAAAAATTAGGGAATGTTTTACATGAATTAGGAGGAGGGGGGAGAAGGAAGAAGGAAAAAAGATGAAAAAACATGTACTACTGTTTAGTAAGGTCAGGCCCAGAGCCAGGCCCAGTTCAAAGTCAATAGTAGCCGAAGGGCAGCATGGAAATGCTGGCTAATAGATATATAGGGGTAGGACAATGACAAAAAAAGAGGAAGGGACTTCTGAAGAGTGTGTCTATATCATCATCAATCGACGAGTCTATTAAATGTTTGTCATATGCCAAGCACTGTATTAAATTCTAGGGATGCAAAGAAAAAGCAAAAAGAGTTCCTGTCCTCAAAGAGCTTATATTTTAATGGAGATAAATATACACACATCATGTTGGTAGGGCCAATTGCTGTCTTAGGGTCTAGAGCTGGAAAGGTCCTACAGACATCTTAAGCTCAGTACATTCAAAATAGATTTATTATCTCCTTCCAACCTCCCAAATTTCCCTTATTCCTAGTTTCGCTTTTACTATAGAAGGCACCACTATCCTCCTAGTCACCTAAGCATATGACTTAGGTGTTATCCTTAAATCTTCTTCTGTACTCATCCCCCATGTCCAATCTGTTGCCAAATCGCGTTGTTTTCACCTTCATGATATCGCTCATCTTTCCCCATCAGCCACCAGACTGATGCAGGTCCTCGTTGCCTCACCCCTAAATTGTTTTTTGGTTGGTCTCCCTGCTTTGTACTTCTCTTTATTTCATTCTATCCTTTACTCAACTGCCAAATAATCTTCCTAAAGAGTAATTCTTCCTTTCTCACCCCTGTACTTAAAAAACGGAAGACTACTTTGGTTTAAGACCTCTCCTCCCCTTGACTCTTCCATCCTCCCTCCACCTCTCTCTCTCTGTCTCTGTCTCTCTCTGTTACACACACACACACACACACACACACACACACACACACACACACACAAACACACTCACACCCACAATTCCTGAGCTTACATCAACTAATGATGTTGGATAAGGTCAACAGTTGAAGGGAATCAGTATTGGAAAATCAGTGTTCTCCAAAAAGGATGGTACTAATCTGGTACTGTAGTTTGTTTTTTTCTTTTTACCCAGGTTCTTTGATACCTAATTTCAGCCTTGATCTATATGACAACAAAGTGTTAGTACTGTGTACTGGATAGATACTACTAGGGTAGTTACCCTGGTTCTTTTATTCTCTTTTAGCTTTGAATGCTTATTTTGTTCTCTGCCCTAATATGTTCATCCTGCCAGGTGCCTAGAGCCTTCGCTACCTAGGGCCAACTTCAGAACTAACGAATGTAAGGAGGGACCTTAGAGGTGATCAACTCAAGTTTCTAATTTGACAGATAGGAAAACTGAGGATCAGGGGTGTGAAATGACTTGCTACTAATCAGCACAAATTTCTTTTTTTTTTTCTTTTTAAAAATATTTTAAATTCACAGAACAAAACAAACATTTCCATAATACAGTACAATTTAAAAAACTGATGGCACATGAAATGCAAATCTACCACGTACAATTTGCTATTCCTTCCAAATATACAGCAAAGTTATCATGTAAATGTCTTTTTTTCTTTTTTTTCCTCCTTCCTTCCCCCCTAACCATTGGGAGGAAAAGATAGAGGGGGACTTTTGGAGGAGTTTGTGGATTGGGAGAGGGGCAAGGTAGCAGATGGGAGGGACTCTCATTAGCACAAATTTCAGTCTTGCTGTGTTGAGCTGGCACTAGCAAGGGGAAATCAGGGTTTTGACTCAAGTGCAGATATATGACAGAGTGTACCTCTCTCTGTCCCAACAGGATCCTGTGACTGTCATGCCCTTATCCCAGGGCCCACTTTCCAAATTGAGAAGGCTTGCTCCTGGACTGGATGCTTGACCTGAAGACTTATGCTCAATAGAATATCCAGCATCAGCTGGGAATCAGCAAGGGGATCAGTGATGAAAGTGGCATATACTGGTCATTATTCCCTAATAGTAAACTCAGCCCTGGGTTCCTCCCCTCTGTAATGCCAAGCAAAGGCAACTTCCAAGGTTCAGATGACCAGCATAGCAAACCTCATTTATTCAGTGACAGATTAAGGCAAACATTCACAGAACAGAGAAAATCAAAATTCAGTGTAATTCATTCATTTGGCAAATAAATTCTCAATTCATTTGCAAAGCTCCAAGGTCCGAGTATCCCACTCCTGGCCAGTACATTAGTCAAAGTAGCCCACTCCTGGGCAGTACATTCATTGAGTCGGTCAAAGTCTCTTTTCTCAAATGGAGATTAGTTTCTAATCATTAACAAAGTACATTCATTTGGTCCATCACAGAGCACAAAAAAAGTCAAAGGTTGCCCACCCCTGGATCACAGTTGAATTGCAATACCATCCATTAACGCCAAGCACTTTCTCAGAAGGGGCAGGAGAGCACAAAAGGCCATCTGTCCTTAAGCTGCAATAAGGTTCAAATATCATCACAGTGTTCAATGCCCAAGGAGAGGTCCTGTCTTCATCTTGGCCCCGAGGCAAGTACTCAGCAGTCCCCGTTCCTGGGGAGGCAAAGCCTAACAAAGCCACAACACACATTGCCAGTGTCCTCATCAAGTCACTCTCTACCTGCAGAACAGTCCCAGAACCCCTGAAAACATCAGCAAGACCCTCGTCCAGGATTTCTGTAAACATACAAGAAAATCCTCTTTTAGGGCCTCTGAACCAACAGCCAGGTTCCAGGACCTCTACCACAGCAGCACTGTCCCTCACCAGCAGGTGAATCTGGCAAAACAACATCAAAACAGACAGACAAAATACCGGCATCACAGCCGTGCCCCCTCAGTTCTCAAAAGTCCTGAGCAGCTCCAACTGGCCCTCAGCAGTCTTTCTCTCAGCAACTCTGGCTCCATGATACTGGATACTGCTTTTCCAAAAGTCTCCTCTCAGCTTGGGCCTCTCTCCCAATCCACAGATCCTCCCAGTTCAGCCCTCTCTCTTCACGTCAACAAGTCCATCCCACAAGTGGGATTCACAAGCTCTGGGTTTTAACACTCAACCCAAAAACCAAGCCAGTACAGGGGCATCTCCAGATTCCATGACCATTACACCCTTTGCCCCCTCCCTACCATGTACCTAACTTTTGCCTTCTGGAAATCTCCACTATTGTTTAAAAAACCAAATCTCTGTCTTCCTAGATCTCTTCTTCTCCCATCCTTTCCATCTTCTGGTGCCTACTGACATTTTTTTCTCGAAGACACCACATATCTTGGCACCTTCTCCAAGGCTGACTCTTCCTTCGGAGGAGGTGCCGGCTGTTCTCTCTGGTTCACTCCATCTTGTACATCCTTTTTGCTGTCATTTACTTCTCTTCAGATTACTCTCATTTCTTTCCAATAACTTCAGTTTAAGTCTCGTATTCTTCTTTCTTCTAACCCCTCTCTTCCCTCCACAACTCTTAGTTTTTAACCTCAGCTACCAAGCCCTCTGTCTTTAGTCTACATCAACAATGCATGGCAATGGTCAGGCCCACATACATTTGTTTAAGGTTTCAGAATTTTTCTACCTCTGGCTTTATATCTTCCTATGCATTTTAGGCATACACATAACAATCTAAATCTGTAGGTAGAGGGGGGAGGTATAAATTTGGATGGAGCAGCTCATCTTGGAGAATAACAGAAGATAAAAATTTTGGAGAGACTGTTAGCTAGAAGCATACAGGGAGAAGGTTGGGATGTAGATTCTAGTCTGTTGTAGAAAGCAGGGCAATTTCATATTTGTAGCCAAAATATATTATTCTTTTTTTTTTTGGAGGGGGGAAGGCAAGGCATTTAGGGTTAAGTGACTTGCCCAAGGTCACACAGCTGGTGTGTGAAGTATATGAGGTCAGATTTGAACTCAGGTCCTCCTGACTCCAGGGCTGGTGCTCTACTCACTGCACCACCTAGCTGTCCTAGAAATGCATTATTCTATGGTTTTTAATGTAAATGAGTGTGTATTTATGTGGTATTGGCAAAAAAAAAAAGTGACCCAGGCTAATAAGTCTGGTAGCTGGGTGACAAAGTGGATAGAGCACCCAGCCTGGAGTCAGGAAGACTCATTTTTCCTAAGTTCAAATCTGGCCTCAGACACTTACTAGCTGTGTGACCCTGGGTGAGTCACTTGACCCTGTGTGCCTCAGTTTCCTCATCCATAAAATGAACTGGAGCAAGAAATGGCAAACCACTCCAGCATCCTCACCAAGAAAACCGTTGGACACAATTGAAACAATTGAACAATGAAAATAAAAGGTCTACGGGCTAGAAAAAAATAATTATCTTGAATGTAGTTTGTAGGGAAGCAGAAAAAAGGATCTCCCCTTTCCCTATCACTTGCTCTTGTCAGTTTCTATTATTGGAATACCTCCCTTCCCCATGTTAGTGATGTCTTCTCTACTTAAGTGAAATCCTACTTGTCTTTTAGGGTCTAACTGAAATCCTCCATGAAACTTTCTATGACTCTTTCAAATCCAGACATGGTCCTTGGATTGAAGTGGTAAAGTCCTAGCACTAAGAGTCAGCAGACTTAGTTACCATGGGCTTTTTGAGGCTCTTTGAGCCTCAATCTCCCCACTTGTAAAGTGGGTATACTTTAATTTGTACTACTGACTTCTCGGGCTTGTCATGATCCATAAAATGTAAGACATTATTATAAATGTAGCAATCAATCAATCAATGTCCATCTACATAAAGACACCAACTATGTGCCAGTCACTGCCGTAGAGACTGGATGTATATATCCTTTTGGATTGTAGTTATTTGTACACATTAAATTCCCAACCCAGCTATAAATTCCACGAGGGCAGGAAGCGTGTTTTATATAGACATGGTGTCTTTCCCAAAGCCTGTTATGGTGCTCTGCATATCCATAAGGTGCTTAGTAAATATTTACTGAAGTCAATGACTGCCATAATGTGCATGATAGCATCTGTACTATGAGTAGAGATGCTGGGACATCTAGAACTGAATTTCCAGGAGACGTCTTAAACTGAACATATCAAAAACTGTATGTATCATTTTTTCCGTAACCCCTCTCCCACCTCCTTCTAGAATTCCCCATTACTATGAAGGGCACCTCCATCCTCCCAGTCTCCCAGGCTCACAAGCTGAATGTCATCATTACTCCCCATATCCAATCTGCTGCCAAGGCTTACTGATTTGCCTTTGCCATGTCTCTCCAATATGTTGCCTTCTCTCTTCTGATACTGCCTCCATTGTGACACAGGATGCATGAACTATGGAAAGAATCTGCTGGTGGGTCTGCCTGCCACTACACTCTGCCTGCCCCCTCCAATTCATCCTCCATTCAGCTGCCAATGTCATTTTCCTAAAATACTAGTCCAACTGTGTTATCTTCTGTGTCTTATCCCTCATACTCAATAAATTTCAGTGGTTCCCTATCACTTCTGGGTTCAAATACAAAATCCTCTATTTGAAGTTCAGATCGCCTTCCCATCACCTCGTCTTCCCCTACTTTTCCAGTCTTCTTATCCCTTACTCCCTGCCATGTACTCTTAAGTGTACTAATGTTGTCCTCCTTGCCGTTCCATGAACAAGACAGTCAAGCTCTTGGCTCCGTGCATTTTTTCTGGCTATTCCTCATTCCTGGAATACTTTCCCTACTCATCTTTTGCCTCACGGCTTTCCTGGCCCCTTCAAGTCCAAGCCAAAACCCTACCTTCTACAGGAAGCTTTTCCCACCCTACTGCCCTTCTAGTTCCATTCTTCTATGGAAATCATCTAATCCAACCCCATCATTAAAGCCTACGGACATCAAGTGATTTACCCAAGGTCACCTACAGACAGAAATGGGATTTTAATCCAATTCTGACTCCAGAGCCAGTGATCTTTCCAGTATAATTAGAACAAACTATGGTATAGAGAATCATGCTATGCCCTATACTTTGCTATACTTAATCCATGATTAACAGTATCATCTAGAATGAGATGAGTACATTTAGCACATGATAGCGTTTAAATAAAGAAAGAAATAGTTCCAGACTTAGTAACAATTTAATGGCAAATATAAGTGGGAAATGAAGGCTAAAGCCAGTGAAAGGGAGGAAAGGCCAAAAGAAATCTGAAGGACAGCCAGAGAAATAAATCTGCAGGGTGGGGAAGAATTGCGATGGCAACAAAATATTTCTTTTTAAAATAGCAAACCATAAGCCTAATAAAAGCATGGCTTTCAAACTTAAGGATGCAGAATATTCCTCATCAAGCAAGTTGCTGTGATTTATGACAGCTACGAAAAGATTTTGAATGTGTACATTCAATGCTGAACTATTTGTCCTCCCAAAAGAGCATAGTACAGTGTAGTGGAAAGAACCTTAGATTCTGAAATCCTTGGCTTTAACGATACTTACCAGGCGATCTCCTTCTGAACCTCCATTTCTTTACCTGTAAAATAGGTATGTGTTTTTGGGAAAAGCAGAGTGAAATCATATTGCTCTTAGCTAGGTTGGTTTTAGATCAAATGAGAAAAGCTATGTGCAAGGACATTATAACAATAAAATGTTACACAAACATAAGGAATTACAGGTATATCACACCTAATTTTACAATTAATTTCCCTTCAATATGACCATAAATGAAACAACATCATGAGAGGAAATTAGCTGTATAAGTAACAATATCATAGAGCCGCTAGGTGGCGCAGTGGATAGAGGATTGGGCTTGGAATCAGAAAGACTAATCTTTCTGAGTTCAAATCCAACCTAGATATTTTACTAGCTGTGTGACCCTGGGCAAATCCTTTCACCCTGTTTGCTTTACTTCCTTATCTGTAAAATGAGTTGGGAAAGGGAATGGCAAATCATTCCAGAATTTCTGCTAAGAAAACCCCAAACGGGTTATAGAGAATCGGACATTATTGAAAAACAACTCGACAACAACATTATAAAGGGGAGATACATTCCTGAGCTCAGTGATTCTGCAGGGAGGTGGGCTCCTGGCAGTGAGAGGTGGGGAAGTTGTGGGCAGATGGCATAGGGAGTGCTGAGTGGTTGGGGAATAGGCAATCAGAAGCATAGGGTGGTATGTTTGGATCATTGAGGAAAATCATTGATAAGGTCCATATTTTGGGGGTACTTGTTGAATCATGGTTATCCTTAATATTATTGAGATAGGAATGAGGATAATAATAATAATGGAAGAAATGATTCAAACCGATAATATGAAATGATGGTTAACACTTTGTTACCCTGTTCTGTATGTTGGTTTTTACCTCATCATTCAAGACCATTCTGTCTGAGTAATGATGAACAAATATCCTGAGATAGTTTAGAAGTGAGAAACTCCTGAGTAAAAGGAAAATTTGCTGAAGTTGCAAGTGGGTAGTTGGAATGCAATTAATTAAGTGTAATAAGCAATTTAGGGCAACTAGATGGCACAGTGGATAAAGCACTGAGCCTGGAGTCAGGAAGACCTGAGTTCAAATTTGACCTCAGACACCAGCTGTGTGATCCTAGTCAAGTCATTTAACTGTTTGCTTCAGTTTCCTCATCTGTAAAATGACTGGAAAAAGAAATGGAAAATTATTCCAGTATCTTTGCCAAGAAAACCCCAAATGAGGTCACAAAGAGTTTTACGTGCCTGAAATGACTGAATAGCAACAATAAGCAATTGTGATGACTAATGTGAACAAACGGATGGAAAAAAGACCAAGGGTTAGAGCAAGCTAGTCTTGGACAGGGCCTGAACTCATTTATTTTTCTGGAGATGTGAGAAGAGTTCAAGGAAGACCCTCAGTTTGGTGGACATCCTACAAGAAGACATATATAAGATTTGCACAGAATAGGCAGTGATCTGAATAACTGAAGGGGATGCCCATGCTGATGAGGTCGCAGATGCATTTCAGGATTTGAGTAAGCAATTGCAATTGATAAGATTATAGATGTAGAGCTAGAAGGTACCTTAAAGGTTATCTAGGCTACCCCACTTCTGTTTTACAGATGAGAAAACTGATATTAAGACAAACAGCATGATTTGGCCAAATTCCCACAGAGTAGAGGATGAGGCAGAGGAGGGATTCATCCCAGGACCTCAGACCTGAAATCTAGCATTTTTCCCATTACACTGCAACATCCCTCAAATTTTCAGTTAAAAGACACACACACAGACACATACACACACACACACACACACACACACACACACCCTCAAAAGCACTACTGCTGCTTGAGAAGTAATTAGAAATTGAGAGGATGCCCATCAATTGGGGAAAGTCTGAAGAAGTTGTGGCATATGATTGTGATGGGATACTATTGGGCTACGAGAAATGACAAGCCAGATGGTTTCAAAGAAACCTAGGAAGACTTGTATGAACTGTTGCAAAGTAAAGTGAATATACCAGGAAAACATTGTATACAGTAACAGTAATATTGTACAATGATCAACTATGAATGACTTAGCTATTCTTAGCAATATAAAGATCTAAGACAGTTCCAAAAGACTTATGATGGAAAATGCTGTACACACTGAGAGAAAAAATTGATAGAGTCTGAATATAGATCAAAAATACTATAGTTTACTTTCTTTATTTTTTTGGTGGGGTATCTATCTATCTATCTATCTATCTATCTATCTATCTATCTATCTAACTGTATTTATTTATTTCTTTTGGTCTGTTTTCTTTTATAACATTAGTAATGTGGAAATATGTTTTTCATTATTGCACATGTATAACCTATATCAAAATGCTTACAATCTCAGGGAGGGAAAGGGTAGGGAGGAAGAGAGAGAATTTGGAACTCAAAATTTTCAAAAACAAATGCTAAAAACTATTTTATATATAATTGGGGAAGCATAAAAATACTACTTAAAACAAGAAACCACTACCACCAATCTGGGAGCCATAAATTCTTAGAGGTCAGCCCAGATGGCCAAAAAATTATAGCATCTTAATGTGGATTTAGTCAAGGGAAGATTGAGTGGGTAGAACTGTATCTATTTAACTTCCTCTGCAATAATTTAAGGATCCTAAAAACCTCATTCAATAAGCTTGTCTGGGTTTGTGTTTGGAGGTAAGTTTGTGGAGGTTGGAATTATTAATTCAGAAAAATTAGTTTTCTATTTTGACTTAATTCCTAACTAGTATGCAGCATGTGAAAAGGGGACAGACACTCTTTAAAGTGTTATATTTAGCATCAAACTTTCTCGGGGCCCCTTAAATGAGGCAAACCAATTATATATTACTGTATGTTTACCAGAAGAGATTTCCTTCCTGATTTCCTTCCCTGTTCTCCCTTGAGGTAACCCTCTACCCTGGAGTATGTAAGTTAATTACACTTAACATTCATACTTTCCATTGCTATGTGTTGTTATTATTAATTATCATAAAAATTAGCTGTCTTAACAGCCCTTAACAACATCATGGGATGCTTTGTAACTATTTCAGAGAAGATGAAATGTGTTCTGTTGTGCCTAAGAACTACAAACTGCTGACTTGTCCAGATTGCTGAGGACAAGTGAGGAGAGAAGTGGGGGAGGAAAGAAGAGCTTGTTTCTAATTGCTTTGTTGCTGTTTGAACCATAGGAGCCATACCGAGCTCTGGAGATGTAAGGTACTCTGCAGGCCATGCTGAATAACCTTTTCACTTTATAGAATTGGCAGCTAGACAATGTGGGACTTGGGAGTTAGGAAGACACGTTCAGATCTGACCTCAGATGTATAGTAACCTTATAATTCTACTCAACAACTCATCTAACCTCTGTCTGCCTCAGTTTCTTCTTCTGCAAATGGGTTATCCTAGAGGGCAGGTAGGTGACACAGTGGATAGAGCACTGAGCTTAGAGTCAGAAAGACCTGAGTTCAAATGTGACCTGAGACACTTACTAGATGTGTGACCCTGGGCAAGTCACTTAACCCTTTTTGCCTCAGTTTCCTTTAAAATGTACTGGAGCAAGAAATGGAAAACAACTCCAGTATCCTTGCCAGGAAAACCCCAAAGCGGGTCACAAAGAGTCAAGCACAACTGAAATGACTGGACAACAATGAAAATTGAGGCTATCTTACAGGGTTTTGTGAGGGTCAAGTGAAATAATAATATATAGTAGTTCCAGGTTTACCAGGCTAATCACAAAGACTATTTTATTCTTACAATGACCTGGGGAAGCATTATTCTGTACTTAACAGATGTCAGCCTCCAGAGTTCGGTCTAAGAAAGACAAACAGAATTAGGTTGTATGTGTGTTTTTTTTTTCTCTCAAAGCAGAGGCAGGAACATATGCATATGGAGCTAGAGTTGGAACTGGACTCACTTTGGCATTAGGCTGCACAGACTACAAAGACAAAGAGAAACCACAAAGCTGGGCAGGCATGGTCGTATTGTGGTTTAATCAGGTACAGCCACAGTCCCTTGGGTTAGGTTTCAGTTTCCCAGGGAGGGGTCATTTCACAGAGACAGTGCGATTCCTACATGGAACAAGGAAGAGGGTCAGGCTGAAAAGTCCCCAAGGTCCCAGGACAAGGATGCTTGTGCTAGTTCTGCCTGTTAAAGCTGGGATGAACTAGCTTACGTCAGTTCTGTGGTCGCCAGCCCAGCTGAGGGAGTTCTGGTCTCAGCAAGAGACCGCCGCAAAGGATCTCTGGTACATCAAATTTAAGGGATGCTCAGTCTGCCTCCTGATTGACTGATTCTGATTCCCTGGTTAGTTTGGCCTCCTCTGGATGGAAAGGAAGCTCATGCAAATCAAGGTGGTTAGTAAAGTCATTTCTGACACAGATAAGACAAACAGAAGGAAAGTGACTTGCCCAGGGCCACAAAAGTAGTAAGTGTCTGAGGCCTGATTTGAATTCTGGTCTTCCGGGCTCTAGGACCACTTCTCTACTTCTCCGCTTTGCTTCCTTCTCATATAGGGAAAGTGCTTTGAAAACTTAAAAACTCTATATTGTTATTATAAATCATAACACAGAGCAGCCAGGAGAAAAATAGAAAAATGTGAATCCACATTTAGAAAAGGGGAAAAAGACAGCTCTGTAAGAATTAGACACTTAAACTAAAGTGACTAGAAGGAATTAAGGATTTCATTTAAAAATGAACACGGAACAAGGAAAATTGAATAGCCATTCTGAAGTATACGTGGATGTAAACAGAAGGTTGTTAATATGGTTACATCCATTTGGCAACAGTTTGGGCTGGGTAGAGTGCCTGGTCATTTACAGGTTCGAGTTCAAAGTCCTGGGCCAACAGATATTTGGGGAGCTAGCAGCCCTAGAAGATTATACCAAAATATCAAAAAGCTAACAGTGTTAGCCCAGAGGATGAATAAGGAACAAGAAATACATATAATGAGGCAGTCTTACTGCAAGAGCATTCATTTAAGGAAGATAGAGAAGAAAATACGAAAAAAACTGGTTTCCTTTGGAAAAGCACTTGGGGAAGTTTTTACGCAACTGTCATCAAATTTCTCCGGATTCACCACAGTGAAGCACCCCCGTTTTTATTTTACAAACCAGTCAATATTTTTTTCCTCCTCTGATTTATGTGATAAGTACACTCAAAGAAAGGGTGAGAGGAAAGCACATTATGGTGTAGTGTAAAGAATGCTGGACTTACCATCAGGAAAGACCTGGGTCTGAATCCTCCATCCTATATTTCCTAGTCATGTGACTTAACCTAAGTCTCAATTTTGTCCCCTGTAAAATAGGGAAAATAATTGCACTTATCTCACAGGGTTGTTGTGAGGGTTAAATAAAATACTATCATCAAAACAATTTGCAAATATCTTTAAAAATTAAAGTTTCTTTTTTCAATTAGCAAGGATATATTTTCACACTTACCTCCTTCCCCTCACTTGGAGAAAAAAAAAAGAAAAACAACCTCTTTTCACAAATATGTGTAGTCAAGACTCGCATCCATCCCCCCCTCCAACATTCTGTAATGCTCGTGTCAAAAAAATGTCTATCTCACTCTGCATAGTTAGTCCATCACTTTTCTGTCCAAGGATGTGTAACATTCATCATCATCAGTCCTATGGAACCATGAATAATCATTATGTTGATGAGGTTGTCAAATCTTCAATATTGTCATTCATTTACTCGTCTGATTTATTTGTTCGTTTATCTAATTATCTTATCTAGCTGGTCTAGGATACATTGCTTTTCTGGTGCTGTCCAATTCACTCTGCATCAATTCATAAAATTCTTCCCAGGATTCTCTGATATCATTCCTTTCATCATTTTTTTTTACAGCATAACAATATTCAGTTATATTCATATCCCACAGTTATTTTAGCCTTTCTCCAGGTGATAGACATCCCTTTAGTATTATATTCTTAGACACCATAAAAAACCAGCTATCGGTATGTCTGCATGTGCCAAATATTTTTCTCAATGTTTAGTATTTCTGAGGCATAGTCTTAGTAGGGGTATTGTTGACTGAAAGGGTATGTACAGTTAAGTAACTTTGGGAATTATTTTCAAATTGCTTCCCAGAATAGCTAGGCCAGTCCAGAACTTGCCCAAAAGTGAATTTATTTTCCCAAGGTCTTTCTAACATGTAATCTTCCTTTTCTGGGTCAACTTTGTCAATTTGATGGATTTGAGATGGAATTGCTTTAAATTGAATTTCTCTAATTATTTAGAGCACTCCTTTTTCCATATGTATATAAAAATACTTTTTCTGTATATAAATATATGTATATATAATATATAGAATATGTGTATATATGTAATATATGTATATATGTATACATGTGTGTATTATACATAATATGTATGTATTATATGTAATACACAAACACACACATATTATAGATAGCTTTGATTTCCTCTCTTGTGAATGATCTGGTCATATCTTTTGATTATTCATGAATTGGGGGAAATGCAATTTGTAAATACTAAAGAATTGTCTCCACAGTGGTGTTGAATGCATGGCCCCAAACACCTCCCAAGTATAGTCTGAATCAGCTTAAAAAGTAATTGGGAAGTATTTGAAAAAATTAAAATATAATAAAACATGGATAATTTTAACATATGGATTTCTAAGTCAATATGTGGTATGCAGTGATCCTTGTACAGTTTAATGGCCCCTGTTTCTATTTGTATTTGATAACGCTGATCTACGGTACCAAATTCTCAAAAGCTGAAAAAAATAATATAAAATTTCAACTAAAAATCAAGAATCTCAAGGGTAATAAAAAAATTCAAACTGTACTATATATATATATATATATATATATATATATATATATTTTTTTTTTTTTTTTTTACAATTTTTTTGGAGGACAATTGGGGTTAAGTGACTTGCCCAAGATCACATGGCTAGGAAGTGTTAAGTGTCTGAGGTCAGATTTGAACTCAGGTCCTCCTGACTCTAGGGCCAGTGATCTATTCACGGTGCCACCTTGCTGCCCCTTAAAACAACCTATTTTTAGAAAATCTAATAAAAAGATATTGAGTAAAAAAGGAAGAGGGGAAAAACAATTGCCTATCAAGCTAGATAGGTATAGAGATAAATAATTACCTATCTAACCAAGACTGACAGTGAGAAACAACAATGTAGAAAAGAGACTTGCAATTGAAATTTCCAAAGTTTAGGAACTTGATCACAAGACTAACTCAAGAGGCATGGTACAAGTAGTGATAGGGAACTTTTTATTTTCTTTCTCTTTGGGGAAAAAAAAGGTCCATCCTTTCTTCCTTCCTTCCTTCCCTCCCTCCCCCCTCCCTCTCTTCCTTCCCTCCCTCCCTCCTTCCTCCCTTCCTTCCTTCTCTCCTTCCGTCCTTCCTTCCCCTTTTTCCCTCCCTCCCTCCTTCTTCCCTTCCTCCCTCACTTCCTTCCCTCCCTCCCTCCTTCCTCCCTTTCTCCCTCCCTTCCTTCCTCACTTCCTTCTCTCCCTCCCTCCTTCCTCCCTTCCTTCCTTCCTTCCTTCCTTCCTTCCTTCCTTCCTT
>CM053591.1:9366228-9382590 GCA_028646515.1 Pseudochirops corinnae
TATACACAAAAGAAGGGGAAATTCATAGCTTTACCCTCCAACCAGAAGGACAGAGGATAAGATGAAGTACCAAGGCTGATGGGATTTTGGAGGATAATGAGGTTTCCCCAATAATTAGCTTCCTGGAGCATGGTGAAAAAATCCGAGAAATAGTAAAGTGGTGCAGCCAGGTGAGAAATGAGATATTCTGAGTTGAACTTACTCCTTAAATGCATGACTCCAACCTTCCATCAAAGGATCATAAGGTAGTCATAAGGTGGAATGCCAAGGCTGATGGGATCTTATAAGATAATAAAGTTGTCTCAGTAGAAAAGTTAGTCTATCTTTAAAATAATAAATGACACAATGGTTATGTCCAGGGAGGTAAATGAAACTTAATAGTGGGGGCAGAATAGATTCAGAGTAGTTAATTAGTGGCACATATTTATACTAGAAAAGTATCTTACTAACTTTCTCTTTGATGCAAACATAATCCCATCTTTCTTAACAGTAGATACCACAATCTATTACCAAAAGATGAAAAGAATAGTGCCATCTTCAAGTATAGAGTCATTACACCTTTATGTACTTTATGTAAGACACTGACAACTTACACTGCTTGAAAATATATAAACATTTAAGAAAACAAATGTATTGGGTGAGGATTTAAAAAAAAATGTGCCTTAAAAATCCCAACGTGTAGAGAGAAACTCATTATTGATCTAATTATTATTGAACAAGTCATCAGAAAGTGCCCTAACACTTACACTGCCTCTTTTTAATTCTCATAAAGCATCCAATTCAGTTCTTCACTCATGGCTTCAAATGCATAAAATTGAGCAAGTGTAATGGGAATACTAGAGTACTCAAGTCAACACGGAAAATTCCCCCTGGAGTTTTTCTTTACTAGCCATTTTCTGCTCTATTATTCCTATTTCTTTTCACCTTTTACTCTGGAATTGTAATACATCGACTCTATATTGCTTCCTGAATGGGTTTGTTCATTGTTATTTTCTTTCTGACTCTTTCTAATTTTCAGGGTGTTCAATTTTTGGATAAATTTTTGTCACCATCTTTTTTAGGATATTAATTCTCCTTGCCATTCTCTTCCTTCTAATTATTCCTTTTTGAATCTCTTTTTAAAATTTCTTACAGGTACTGCTTTAGTCTTTTCTTTGAAGTTCTACTTAGACTTATTGTGGGATGATTCTTTTCTTTGGGTTTTACCCGTTGGGTTTCTCTTAGTCCAAGGTTTTCTTCATTGTATTTGGAATTTTCTTCTGTTCATTCATATCTCAAGCCTCAGATCTTGGTTGGACAGTTTGCGTTTGGGTCAAATTCTACTCCTGAGCTCTTGGGATGATGTGGGTGGGCTCTGATTGACCCTGAGCTTAGTGGCTAAGACTAGGTCTTGCTGTCTTCAGGGATGGTTTGTTTGTCTCCTGTTGTGGTTCCAGTCTTGACTAACTGGATGCTGTGTTGAAGGAGGTCTTCAAAGAAGTAGATTGAATATCCTAATGTTACAGGCTGGCTCTTCTTGAAACAGATGTGATAAATGGTTCAACATGGAGAAGAGGGTAGTGAGTAAATCTCCTTTGTCTTCTGTTACCCCAGGAAGTCAAGATACACTGAAAAGCCCAGAAATACAATATTTTACTTGTTGGAGATGCTTTGGTGCAAATATCATTGACCACTGAAGTGGGTAAACCCCAAAGGATTAGCAATATGAATGCTCTTGTTATGCGATAATTCTATATTATAAGACCAATGGAAACAGTCTTTTTAGCTATGAGCAAGGGCTCCAGATTGTTTTGTTTTGGTTAATGGCAGCCTAGTGCCATTATATGGCCACTTACTGAAGATCAATTTTAAGAAAGAACTTTCTTTCAAAGCCCATATTTGAAGAAATAATAGTTGAAATCGACAAGCTCATCAAATCTAAACTGGGAATAGTTGAAGAACCTAAGATTTTTTTACTTAATACAAAACCCAGAATGCACCTTTATTTAATACAAGGTCCAGACATGACAAAATGGATGACAAAAGCAATACTGATGTTTCAAAGAGTTTTGAAGAGAAGATAGGTGTGTTTTGGCAAAAATTTCACTTTTTGAGTTTGAAAGCACCCATCTACTAGGAAACTATACCAAAACAGGGTAATTAAAAAAAAAAAAAACAACTGCCACTTTCTTTAACCATTGTGAACAAACACTTTGCCATAATATTTGAGAGAAAACATAAAAACATTTCAGGGCCTGTACACACTAGCAGTATGGCCATTGCCATAATAAGGAAGAACTCTCAAAGAATACTTCAAAGGGCAGGTGTCAAAAAACTCCTTGTCTGAAACTACTTGAAAAAATTTCTGAAGCCCTATATAATGGCACGGGAAGATAAGACTGAGTTGGTTCATGCACTAGAAGACTTGAATGACATTTCCCAGCTAAGGACAATGAAAAGTAAACGTATGGAATGGAATTTGTAAAATGAAAGTATATCTGCAATTCTAGATTTCCTTAATCAGTAAGTGAAATCAAATCAGAAGTTTAAAGGGCTCAAAGGAGTTAAAGCAGGGCAAGGAATGAAATAAGCAACTCAACATAAATCAAAATAACACAGACACTTGAGGAGCAAAGAAACTAGAGGAGAGAAAAAACTCCTTAATAAAGAAGATGTGGAAAATTTATGGTTGTTTATATTATTATAAGAAAATCAAGTTGGATCAAATGCAAAACAGAAAGCTTGCTCATTGTTAATACAATGAATAGCATAACAGTTATAAAAAGGAAGTGACTGAAGTTAGTTTCTCTGGGTAAAACTGGGAACTAGTGAGACTGGATAAGATACAGGATAGATAAGATATGATCCATAATTATCGACTCACACACTATATATTACCATGTAAATTACAATCAAAACTCTTCTATGTTTCCTCTTAGGCATAAGCCTGATCATACCTTTTTTAACAGAAGGCATCATATATTTACAACAACAACAAAATATTAATGATCTCCCCAAATATGCACAATTATGTGTTTATATACTTTATATAAAACATTCAGAGGCTGTTCTTAAAGAAAGCCATAAGAACTTATAATAAAATAATATAGTGGCTGAGGAGCAAAAAGGGGGACAAAAAGCCCCAAGAGCATAAAGAATAACTTATAATCAATTTATTAATTATTAAATTAGCTATCCAAAAGTACCATGACATTTTTACCGCTTTTAATGATTATCACAAAGCCTTTGACTCAGTTCCAAGATTATGGAGGAAGTCAAATGAATTCAAGGCTTCTGTTTTCTCCTCGAGTCCCCACACATCTCCCTCTTCTGTGTGTATTCTGCATATGGCAGGGGGGAGGAGGCACAGTGAACATGAGTAGGCTGCAACATGGAAGCAATGAGGAACTCCAAAGAAGAAAAGGGGGAAAGGAAATAAGCATTTATATGGAATCTGCCATGTGCCAGGCAATGTGCTTAGTGCTTCACAAATATTATCTTGCTTGATCCTCACAAAAATCCCTGGAGGTAAGTAGCTATTATCACCCTCATTTTACAGTTAAGGAAATTGAGGTAAAATAAAGTGACTTGCCCAAGGTCACACATATAATAGGTGTCTATGGCTGAATTTAGCTCAGATTTTCCTAAATCTAGGCCTGGTACTGGGTGAAGGTCTGCCAGAGTTCTCTACTGGTAGCTCTGGGATGGCAGGATAAAATAAGAGGCATCCTGCACATTAGGACAGTCTGGACTATCATCATCATCTCATGGGAGGCATGGACAAGAATCTCATCAGAAGGGCAGGTATGAATGGGCTGTGATGTACAGTGACTGCAAAGAACTTGTAAATTCATGTTAACATAGATCCATTCGAGTAATTGAGTGTTTGAGGAAGAACACTTTGATAGCTATGAGCCTGACTTCCAGAACATCCTCATCCCAAAGGAAAGTCTAACATTGAAGAGCTAGAACATGAAATAGTTACCCAACAAAAGAACATCACCTCAGAAGAGCCCATCTGGGGCTGGAAATCAGGCATGCCGATGACTGAACTTATTCCAGGATTCTAAGAGACATTTGGGTTATCATAAACTCCATTTTTGGCTACATTTTGCCACTTGACATACTGTCTGTATGCATTCTATTCCTGCTTCTTTGTGAGAAACATTTCATTTCTCCTAACTGTGCCTTTACAATGCAGTAAAAATAGAGAAAATAATAAAGCTCTTGCCGAATCTATAAACAAAGTCTGGGGGACAGATCACCTGAAAAGTCATCAGCATTACCCATACAGACTCTTGCATGAACTTGTAGTCACCTAATCCAGTTATTAAAATATAAAAGGACATATTTTCCTTCAATAAACTTAACAAAGACAGTCAAATCATTCATTTCCATTCTTTGTCAGAAATTATAGTCTATTTTGACATCCACATGAGAGTCTCTATAAGACTTTATTGTACAGCGTCAAAATAGTATTGTTGTTCAGTTTTTGTTTGGTCATGTCTGACTCTTTGTGACCCCATTTGGGGTTTTCTTGGCAGAAAACTGGAGTGGTTTGCCATTTCCTTCTCTAGCTCATTTTACAGATTAGAAAACTGAGGTAAACAGGTTTAAGTGACTTGCCCAGGGTCACACGGAGGCCAGATTAGAAAGAATTTAGGGAAAGGAGGCTTCCTGACTCCAGGCTCAGCAGTCTATCCACTGTACCACCTAGCATATACTCAATCCAGAATTTCATAATCTATCCTTTCATCCACCAGTGTGGAACTTGTCTACACTGAAGGATAATCATAACTCTGCTCTAACTCAAGAGATAAGCTTTTGATAGCTACTCGGCCCCGAAGGCCCATTATTCTGTGGCTGACCTGGTGATGAATCTCTTGGAACTTTGTCAGGCTGGTGCTTTGACGATAGACATGTCAGTTATTCGCTGGGATAATTTTCCAAAGTCTTTACCTCTTTCTTTATTCCCTTAGCTGCTGGTGCCCTGATCTAAACATTCTTTAATATGTATTTTATATCTTGCAGATGGTTTTCCTTTCTCAGGTATAGGTTGGATTATGTCATAGAATAGATTCTCTAATTACAGTTTAGCATATAAGATAGTTTAATAAAAGGCTTTGTTTCATTCTTTATTAAGTCATGACAAGGAGAAGCATCACTAAGCCTGCAGAGAAGCTAAGTCTCTATGGGCCAAGCAGGGTGCTAAGAGTCATTTTTCAGAATAGCATGTAATCATGATGGGTTCACAAATAGTCAGCTGCTGGCCTTGGGGATGGTGTATTGTGTTCTGGGGAGGGGGCAGTCTTTCTAACCTGCTAGCTTGTAATAGGTCTTGGACCTGGGACGGGGCAAACTCAATTTGTCTTTGGCCGACCTTGCCCAAAAACTGGGGCATAAGAAAATGAAATTACAAGCATTGGACATTACGCCCATTTATATTGGAGTGGAAGCTAACTCTGAAATATCATTACTAATTCCACAGAGAGAAAACACAGATCAGTTCTCTCTCTACCAGTGCAATAAGATGGTCACTAAGGTCCCTTCCAACTCTGAAATGTTGTCATGCTGTGATCCCAATTATTCTCCATTGCTTTTTGAGGTAGGCTGACTGATCATGTGATTTTATTAGTGTAGGGAGCCACACCAAGATGCAGAACCTACTCCTCCCAATATAGGTCAGCTCCTTCTCTGTAACTTACAATCTTAGAAAGTTGCTTTGAGCACTGAGAGATGAAAGGATTTGTTTAGGGTCACACAGCCAGTATGTGTAGGAGGGGGGGCTTGAACCAACGTCTTTCAGGTTCTGAGGTCAGTTTTCTGGACCCCTACACTGTACTGCCTCCCAGAAAGAGTCAGTGATGGCATCGAATGTGAGGAGTTACTTAATGTCAAATGAATGTTTCCAATATTGTAACATGTAAGAATAGAAGATGGTTTTATTGCTTCCCCCTATGTATTTCTCTGTGGTCCCTTTATTTTATATCGCATATTTTAGTAAAAAGAACTCTAAGCTAGAATTTAGTGGCCTGGTTCTAGTTCTGAACCTGTATCTGTATGACACCAGAAATGTTATGAGCCCCTTACATCTCAGCTTCCCAAGTGTCAAATCAGGAATTTGGTTTAGAATACAAAATCCTTGCAGCTAGATACTGTATTCTTTTTCTTCCTTGTGTAGTGTGTGCCATTAAACAACTATCTCAGTTTCTACTTGCACTGACAAATTGGATCCCTAGAGCAAGAGCAAGACACTCCCTCAGGGATCTAGGGGTGGGCGAGGGTGGTTGGCCCTGAGGGTTTAGAGAGTATAATCTTTCTGATGAGCTCCCATTGGCATGCTCCTGGGGATCATAATTTGAGCACGACTCCCTCCCATCTTTTGTTTAGCACTAACTAACACTAAAAAACCTCCTTGCAAAACTCTCTACCTCAACAACCCCTCCACAAGAACGTTCTCTGTGAAAACATCTGTTCAGGCTGATTTCAGAGATTCCCTGATCTCAGGAATCTGCTTGGTCTTTCAGATATAGGTATCTTATCAGCCAGCTCTCCCCACATCCCCTCTCAGTTTCCTTTTGCCTGGAAGCTTTCCTCTTTATGGTTTAAGCATAGATAAACCTTGTCCTTTTGCTCCTTCCAGAGTATTCACCTGTGGGGATAGGGCTCCCCTGCTGGGGAACTTAATAAATGCCATGGAGACTTCGATACTCTGGTTCACCCACACTTCCCACAATAGTTATGGATTGATTATCACTTAGTTATCTATATTAAAGTAGTTTTTAGAAAAGATATATTTACTAAAGTGTTATACTAAGAACAGCTGTCATAAAACAGACCTCTAAAAGTCTGTGACATCTTCTCCCACTCAGAGATTTATTTTGTAACTAAGTTTCTGTTGTTGGAAGTCCTTCTCTCCCTTTCGTGAGGTGCTAAGTGGTGCCATAGTACATAGAGTACCAGATCTGGAGTCAAGAAGATTCCTCTCCCCGAGTAAAATCTGGTCTCAGACACTTGTTAGCTATGTGACTCTGGACAAGTCACTTAACTCTGCCTCAGTTTCCTTACCTGTAAAATGAGCCAGAAAAGGAAATAACAAGTCACTCCAGCATATTTGCCAAGAAAACCCAAAATAAGCACGTGAAGAGTCAGACACACCTGAAAATGACTGAACAACAAGAAGTTTCCACTGAGCATGCTATAGCTTCTTTTCTGGGCTTCTTCCAAAGGCATAAATCTACATCCTGTTCTGTCTGCTCCTGATGCTGATAGCCAGATAGCTGTTCCTAGGTTGTTCCTAGGATGCTAATAAGAAGACAGAAGTACTTTTGACCTCTGACACTTGCAAGCTCCTCTTCTAGTCAAGGTGGAGATTGGAGTAGGGAGGATACTGAGGTTGACATGGAAGTGCTCTCCTCCCCTCAAAAATGATTTCTTTTCAAATCAAGGGCTATCGATAGGTACATGAGGAAGAGCTCCAATCACTTTTGATTAGAGAAATGCAAATAACAACAACTCTGAGGTACCACCTCACACCTATCATATTGGCTAATATGACAAAAAAATATGTAAATGTTGGAGAGAATGTGGGAAATGGGACTGTAATACATTATTGGTAGAGTTGTTAACTGATCCAATAATTCTGAAGAGTAATTTGGAACTATGCCCAAAGGGCAATCAAATAGTGCATAGCCTTTGATCCAGACACTACTAGGCCTGTATCCCAAAGAGATCATAAAAAGGCGAAAAGGACCTACATGTACAGAAATATTTATAGCAGCCCTTTTTGTGGTGGCAAAATATTGGAAATTTAGGGGATACCCATCAATTGGGGAATGACTAAGCAAGTTGTGGTATATGAATGTAATGGAATGCTATTTTTCAATAAGAAATGATGAACAAGTAGATTTCAGAAAAACTTGAAAAGACTTATATGAACTGATTGTAATGGTAATGGTAATTTGAAGATCTTCCCTACTCCTTAATAGGCTGAATGTAATCACATGGAGCCTGTAGTAGGAGTAGTTTGCCAAAGGATGGAGTAGAGCCCACAGGAAGCTGGGAGTCAGAGCAGGTAGACGGTGGAGGGAGGAGAGGATGTATCCAGGGAGATAGGTAGGCTTATGAGTGCTGGTTTTTGGGAAGGCTGTGTGGCTCTCTGCCATGTTATGGTGTATTAACTTCTTTGCTACTATAATGGATTCAGCTTTCTGGTTTTGATATTTGGTTTTCTGGTATCTAAATAGATATTTTATTTCTGTCTTCTATATGGAGAGTCTGTTATATTTTGTGATTGAGCACTATATTGGCATATTTATAGTGGCTGTTGGTGCTACGCCTATTGCATTGGTGTTACATTTGGCAGCAAGGATGAGATCATGAAATATTGAACCTCTATTTGGAGGCATAAGGGATTTAGAAGAAGAAATAGGGAGGATTTACCCTACTCCTCTCTAGCAAGAGAGTGGACTAAAAGTACAGGGCTCTGTGAAAACTGGAAAACTGATGTTATAGGAGGGAGAACCAAGGGATTTAGAAACATGTTTGCAAGGAATACCAATAAAACCAGGGAGAGAACTGGAAGGGATATGTAAGAAGAGGCTGGGTTTTACCACCAGCTTACTGTATTATGTCTAAGAGTAGAGACAAGCTATTACAAGATAAAATTCAGATGGAGAAGCAATTAGTTGTTTTGAATGAGAAGTTGGCTGTGTTACAGCATTCAAGATCTCCTTAAGAAGAACAAGCTGGAGGGTCTCAGGTGGTAGAAGAAAAAATTGTGAATTGAGCTCTAAAAAAGAAGCAGAAAAGTAACAGCAGGAAGGTTCATTGAGTTCTGGCAGAGGCTGAACCTAGTTGCCCTGGCAATGACTGCCAGGAGAGTGTATAGGTGGAAAGTGATACAATGTTAAATGATGGGGCTTTTATGAGGGTAGAAGTTCATCCCATACTAAGAAGAAAGCAGGAGACTCAGGGAGGCAAAACAAAATTCAGGAAGATAATTGAGGATTTCACTCAGCAGGAGATTACAGATATATTAAGTAGATTCACCCAAAGGATGGGAGAATCATTAGTGTCTTGGATGGTGAGAATCAGTGATGAAAGGGTCAGAGGAGTATGGGTAGAAAATGTGTACTGCTTGAAATTTAGAGGTATTTGTCAGAATTCTTTTGTCCAGCAAGCTTTTAGGGATTGCCATATTTTAGGAAGTAAAAATATGATCAATTTGTTAGCTTTAGCTGCCAATGGATGCAATAAAATGTATTCCACTGATTCTATGTGGCCTAGTAAAGACAGTATATGGTATTTGCTTAGAGACTGTATGAGAAACTTAAAGGAAGAAGTAATGGAAACTGCCATCAGGGTTGGAGATGTAAATGAGTATCATGATATCTCCTTAGCAGTTTTTCATAGAAATATCATAGTGAAGATGGCTCCTCCTGCTTATAAGCACCTACTTTTGACTCTACAAATTGGTGAAATAGAACACCCTCTTTCAGAGGTGCTAGATAAGATTTTACAGCTAAGTGATTTGGGAGAATGGGAAAAAGATAAATTTCCTTAAGAGGGAAGAATAAATAACCAATGGATTCAAAGTCAGAATAGATTGACAAGAAAAGAATTGTGTACTGCTCTACCGAAAGCAGGGGTTGATTTTGGGAGAATTGATGGTATTCTGACTAATGAACTATACGAAACGTATCAAGCAAAGGGGCTTGTTGTTAGACGGAAGAGGGAACTGAGAACTGCCTCTAAAGATCTTCCTGAACCATCCAAGTTCATCACACCTTCAGGGAGACTCAGATTAAAGAAAGTGCTGGGATGGGGGTGGGGGGAAGTTGGTGGGTTGGACTTATGGCAGTACATCAGATCATCGATGCAAAATGAGAAGGACAATGTCATATATTCACTGATTCATAGGCAGTGGCAAATGGGTTGGCTACATGGATGCCCATGTGGAAAAATCAGAATTGGAAAGTTCATGGCAAACAGGTTTGGGGCAAAGAATTGTGGGAAGATATATGGGACATATCTTTGGTTGCTAACTTGTCAGTTTATCATGTGGATGCTCATGTGGTCCCCACCATGCCAGAATGTGAGCGCAATTCACATGCTGAGCAACTAGTGGGGATTGTTACTCAATGTGTTGTCCCTACTCTGACATCAACTGATGGCCTGTACTAGCAAAATGAGTTCATGGATTCTAGAAGCATGGCTGACCCTGCATTTGTTTCTTTTTGGCTTTATACATATTAAACTTGGTTGTGAGATTTGTTTTCTGCAGGCTTAGTACCTTCCAACTGCAGCCTATTAGGAGGCAGGGAAGATCTTCAAGCAGGGAAGGTCTTCAAATTCCCTTAGGCTTATTAAGGGGCAGGGAAGATCTTCAAATTACCATTACCATTACATTTGGCCCCAAGATCTTTCATGTCCCTTACACAGCAAAAATACCTTAACAATACATTTCATTACATAGGTTAATGGCAATTTAGGGGGGTAAGTGGTATAGTAACTGGTGTCAATATAACTTTACAACTATATAACAGGGATAATAGAAAATAAGCACATAAAACAATATATTAGGGTGGAGGCTTGAGCACAAGTACCCCATCATTCCCCCCTCAAATGAGTGGGACTCAAAATCTTGGGGTAAGGGGTAAAAGTCTCTTCTTCCCTAGCTACTTCCTGCTGAAATTGGACATAGAGGTGTCCCTGCCCCAAGAGGTCCCATTTGAGAGGCATCTGGAACTTGGGGTAAAGCCTGGCACAAGCAGCTCTCCAGAGGACTCCTGCTGTGAGTAGCTTTAAGGTTCTGATCACATGGTATAGTGAACTCTCTATTTATTCAGCAATAAACTGAGGCAAAACATTCACAGAAACCAAAGGACAGCATTCTCAATGATATAACAACTTATCACTAAAGTGGCCACATAGTTTTAAACAAAAGATATCATTCAGTAAGTCCTTAACTCAGTCATCCTTAAGGAGCAATCCTCCTTAAGGGACACAAAATACAAAGGTTGAAGACTCACCTTCCTGAGTTCCGATCTGGTCTCAGACACTTACTAGCTGTTTGATCCTGGGCAAGTCACTTAATTTCAGTTTGCATCAGTTTCCTCATATGCAAAATGATGAAAGAAATGGTAAACCACTGAAGTATTTTTGCCAAGAAAACCTCAAAAGGTGTCATGAAGATAGATTGAATTGACACCACTATGATGACTGAACAACAATCAGACCATAAAATTTCACTTAACTTAGGTGAGATGGGTGTAATTTCAATAATTTATTCCATTGACTATACCCTTATACTTGTATCTTTAGTTCCTTACATACAGAAGACATTTAAGAAATATTTGTTTAGCTGACTTCATGATTTCTAAAGTTCAAATCATATTATTATGATTGCAATGGAGAAAAATCCTCTCACACTTATCTTTCCATTTAACCTTTTTCCCTATGAGGTAAGGGCCCAAGTATTACCAGCCTTGCTACTAGTAGAAATACTTGGATGAATCTAGGGTGATTGTAAAACAGTTTAGATGCATCACATGTAGAACAAATTGGAACCAATGGAATTCATCTCTCTTTCATGAACTTAATCAATGATCTCTGGCTCACAGGATTATTCATAGGTTCATATGATCTCAGACCAGGTCTAGAAATGGAAGACACAACCTGGGCTATCTATTATAATCCTCTGATTTTAGAGATGAGGAAGTGAAAGTCCAGGGTAGTTAAGTGATTTGTCAAATTTAAATATAGGTCTTTGGACTTCAAAATCAGAATTCTTTCCATTATTCCATGAGTTTTGCAACTTGCCTACAGTGTATAATAATGCTTGGAGATCAGAAGGAGGCTCTCTTTAGGGACCTGGTTTGGGGCATGGACAAACCAGAAATATTTATTACAATTCCAGCCTACAGTCTATAAGCACTTATTTTTTTAGCACGTGCTTTGTGTAAGTCTCTGGGCTAGGGGAACAAAGAAATGCAGAAAAAAAAAATATGCACCAATTGCAAGATGTTTATCACTGTCAAGGGGGCAGAGGTTGTGCCTACTTTCCCAGAACAGTGCGATGACTTAGACTAGTGGAGTTAATGAAACAACTCTTTTAACTCTTTTTTGATATCAGAACTTGGTCCTGGGATGTTTGAATCTAAAAGCCACGTCAATAGAACTGACTATTCTACCTCTACTATTATGGTAGCCAAGAGGTTAAACTGGATTGAGGCTAAAGTGTTAGAGACATGGCCAAAATCAAACTCAGCTCCAAGGCCAGTAAGTTTAATAACACACCTGATGGCTTATGGGAAACTGTAATGGTTGTCCTTCCATGTTCTCCCTCGACTGTGGCTAGTAGGAGTTGTAGCTACATTTTCAAGATTGATGACTGGTAATCTGAGTGAGACTAGCGAAGGGAGGAAGGAAAAAGAAGATAATGAGGAAGAAATATGGTTATTGCCAAGGAGAAAGGGCAAGCAGGACTTGGACAAGAACTGGAAGATAAACAGCACCTGCATGAATGTAACTTTTGTCCAAAGGTAGGAGCTATGCTATGTAAATTAATGCTTATATAATAAGGGTAAACAAGTCAAATCAATAAGTTTATTAAGTGTTTATTATGTGACAATAACAGTTACAATGGGACATTTAAGAAAAATGATCCAGTGTCATTTGGAGTGGGGCAGGAGAGGATCAGAACGAGAGAGTGGGATGTAATTTAATAAGTGAATGTCCTGTATTTAAATGCTAAAGAAGAATTCAGACTGCATATCCACAGAAATCCCTTCTTATAAATAGTATTCTATTTCTTCCAATTACATGTAAAGACAATTTTTTTTTCTCATAATAATAGTAGGGTATTTTTTCCTTAATAGGTATTTTTTTTCCAATTACATGTAAAGATAGTTTTTAACACTCATTTTTGCAAAATTTTGAGTTCCCAAATTTTCTCCCTTCTTCCCTCCCCTCTCTCCAAGACAGCATATAGGTTATACGTGTACAAGTACAATAACGTTAAACATATTTCCACGTTAGTCATGTTGTGAAAGGAGAATCAGAACAAAAAGGAAAAATCATGAGAAAGAAAAAACAAATATCAAAAACAGTGAAAATAGTATGCTTAGATCTTCATTCAGACTCCACAATTCCTTCTCCAGATGTAGGTTTACTCGAGTCTATGTAAATACAACTTTTAGAATTCATTTAAACATTGTTTTGAGTTCTAAATTTTTCTCCCTCCCCCCCCCAAAGGTTGTATATGTGCAATTGTGTAAAACATATTTCTGTTTCAGTCAGATTTTTTGCCCCAATTTATTATTTATTTTTACTTTTCAACATTACTTCCATAAGTTTTAAGTTTTTTAAAATTTAAATTTTTAAAATTTTCTCCCTTTCCCTCTCCCCAAAGACAGTTTACAATCTGATATGGGCTCTACACATACATTCTTGTTAAACACATTTTCAAATCAGTCATGTTGCATAGAACTATAACAAAAGGGAAAAAACATGAGAAAGAAACAGCAACACATGAAGAGAAGGATGTATGTGTGTGTGTATATGTATATGTGTGTATGTGCTAACTACAACTATACATAAGTATTTTATCTAGTAATTTCTTAAATCAATCTCATTTTCATATGATTCATGGAAATAACAAAAATGCCAATACATCCCATCTGGATGCTTTCCATATCACAGTGTTGAAGTTCTAGAGATTAAAAATAATAATAATTAATTCCATCAAATATTCAATCTTGGTTATTTAACTTTTTATTGGTTCTGTCTTACCCTTTCGAAACCCTTTTTTGGTAACTGAGTTGGACCTCTGGCATGAGATTTACATGTAAGATCTATTCTTCAACTGGTCCCTTCTCAAAATGAAGAGACTTTTGAGTTTATCCCTAGACATATGTGAAATATTCAGGTGTATTTTAGACTCTGGTCTAATATGCTTCTAAAGTTAAAAAAAAAAATCCAAAAAGTTTTGTCTGTATTCCATTCCCAGAGTGTCAGGAGGGTAGTTGGTTGCAGTTGCAAGCTGTCAATCCTGAGCTCTGCCGTGATTCCTGTTTTATTTTATTTTCGTTGGCCTTTTATGATATTATATCACTATTGTCCTAAAATCACAGACATTTAAAAATTTGATTCAAAGATGCTTCCCAACAAATACTTAAAAACATAATCCTGTCTCCCAGTCTTCCCTATTCTCCTTGCAGGGTACAGTCCCTGAGAACAGTTATACAAAGCCACCTAAGCATGACTGTGACTGACAGAACCTGTAATTTTCCAGTTTTGTTAACTGATTGTCAAAAGAAAGGAGTACTTTCATTTTATTTGTCTGGCATCAACACTGCTGAATTTGATCTGGGTTTTGTGGCCCTTTTTGTTCATCTTTATTTAAAATTTACAACCGTGAATTGCCACTTCAATCATCTAGAAGTTTGATTCTTCAGAGATGGTGTATTTCTCTGATTCATGTACATCATCACTAGGGGGACAGCATTATTAGGGTTATGGGCTTTTGCAGAAAGTGGTAACAGTCACTGAAAGAATTATGCAGTTTTCAATTACGATACAACCCGACCTTTTCCTCTAATTGAGTTAGGGGCCCATCTGCTCTGGATACATATATAGACTAATGGAACAGGCTGTCTATTCAGCTCAAAAAGTCTATATTTATTAAGCACCTAACTCTGCCAGACACAGTGCTAAGTGCTGGGAATACAAAAAAAGACAAAAGACAGTTCCTGCCCTCAAGAAGATAATAATCTAATGGGAGAAGAAAATGTGGGGAAGAGAATTGTGGGGGAGAGGGGAAAGATACCAGCACCAAATGAAGACCTGCAGCACAGTGGGAGATAATGAGGCAGTGAGCAGCATGGGGCTCTCTCCTTAAACAGAGGCTCTAAGAGTCCCTTCCTTAAAAGGAACATCTGAGGGGACCTCTCCAATGTCTACCCACCATCCTCTTGAATCAGGGGGAAGGAGGTGGTCTCAGAACTAGCTATATGTAAATATGGAGTTCCTTCCTCCCTACTCTATTCCCTGCCATCCATTCTGTTTCTATAATGTGTGTGGCTTAAGTGGTGTATTTATAGATACAATATATATTTAGGTTTTTTAATATTTAATTTAATATTTAATCATAGAATTAATGATTTCATTAAGGAGGCTTTGTCCTGTTCCAGGCTTAATGAAATAAAAGCAACAATATATGTGAGTAGGAGCACTGGGAGAACTTTCCAATCAGTAGTGAATGTTTCTTCAGTTTGGACTTTTGCAAGTTTGACTCTCTGACACTGACTTAGGTATCCTAGTATTATATCTTGTTTGATGCTCAGCAGGTCATTAAACAAAGTTATCTTGATGGTCTCATCTAACAAGAGATTTAAAAATTTTTAAAATAAAATATTTAAATTTAATTAAACAAATTAAAAATAAGCCATTTAAATAATTTAATAATTTTTAAAACAATTTTAACATATTGTCCTCACTTTATGTAAACTTGCTTTACCCAAATTCAACTTTACATAAAGAATTCTAAAAGAAATCCACATTCCAGAAGGGTGGAGCCAAGATGGAGGTGTAGGAGCAGCAAAATATCGCAGCTCTCACATAGCCACCCCAAAATACCCATAAAATATGACTCTAAACTAATCCTAGAACTCCAAAATGCACACAAATATACTTTCCACTAAAGTCAACTTGGCTATGAGGAACCATATCAGCACTGCAAACTGAAACCAGCCTGGCCTGAAGCCCTGGCTGAGGCCCGGAGGCGGCTGGACAGGAGGAGCCGAGGAGCCTCTGGTGAGCGGATTAGAGGCAGCCGCAGCAGTGTTCAGAACTAGGTCTGTGAGACTTGCCAAATTGGGGGAGAAAAGCAGTCCAGCCAAAAGGCCTCCAGGGTTGGAAAGTGAAAGGCAGAGGTTTTGCACCCGCCTCTGCATTGCAGCTTCCGTGCCCTCGGCCTGCAGACAGCAGTGGGACTAAGCAATTTTTCAGAGGCCAAGTGCTCTTGCACTAAGTGGCCTGGATCTAGATTGCGGTCTTGGGCCTCGGTCCTGTGAGTCTTCATTATCCAGTGAGCCGGAAGTAAGTAGGAAAGGGACTCAGCACCTTCCTGAGAGCTATGGCAGCCGGGAGGACCCCAGCGATTTGGGACAGAGCTTTCCCTTCTGGAAGCAGAGCCCCACAGAGATTTAAAAAAAAAATCACGGACTGAACAACCATGAGTAAGAATAAGCATAAGAAGCAAAGTAAGAACAGCAACCAAACCCTAGATTCCTTCTTTGGGGAAAAGAAAGATCATGGCAGAGAGAGGGAGGAGGAGAGCGCAGCCAGAGCGCCCCCACCAGAGGCCTCCAATAAACATGA
>CM053591.1:9383090-9407190 GCA_028646515.1 Pseudochirops corinnae
GTCAGTGGTTTTTCCAATGAGATATTTCATATTGCCTTCTATTTTTTCATTTGTTTGGATATGTTTAATAATAACTTGATTCCTCATAAAGTCATTTGCTTCCATTTGCTCCAATCTAATTCTGAAAGAATTATTCTCTTCAGTGAGCTTTTAAAATTATTTTTCCATCTAGCAAATTTGGCTTTTTAAGGCATTCTTCTCCTCATTAGCTTTTTGGGCCTCTTTTGCCATTTCAGTTAATCTATTTTTTTAAGGTGTTATTTTCATTAGTCAAGTTATTGACTCTCTTTTCATGATTTTCTTACATCATTCTCATTTCTCTTCCCAATTTTTCCTCCACTTCTCTTACTTGATTTTCAAAATCCTTCTTGAACTCCTCCATGGCCTATAACTGGTTTATATTTTTCTTGGAAGCTTTTGGTGCAGGCGTTCTGACTGTGTTGTTTTCCTCCAGTTCCATGCTTTGATCTTTTTTGTCCCTACAAAAGGAATATAAAGTTGGATGTCTGTGCTTGCTTTGCTTCCTCTGTTTGCTCATCTTGCCAGCCAATGGCAAGACTTTTGAGCTCTTTCCCACAATAGAATTCTGCTTCCAGAGGGCAGAACTTTGTCCCAAATTGCTGGGGTTTTTGCAGCTGTTGGAGCTATTAGGAGGGCGCCATCTCTATAGCCCCCATCAGCTTTGGCTTGCTGGTCACAAACCTCAGGACCACCACCCAAGACTGTGATCCCAGATCCATGCAGGTTAAGGCAAGAGTGCTTACCCTCTGAATGGTTGCTTGACCCCCCTATGATCTTTAGGCTGGGAGCTCTGAAGCAGCCACGTGAAGGTGGATACAGGGCTGCTGCTTCCACCGCTTTTCGCTCTGGGAGCAGAGGCTGGACCACACTCCATCCCCCCCAGAGTTAGCAGGGTTTCACTGACCTTTTACTTTGTCTTTGGCATTTATGGGTTGATAATTCTGGAAACTTCCATAGCTGTTGGTGATCCACTCTCCTGAATGTTCCAGCCTTGGCTGGTCCAGGCTGCCCTGAGGATAAAACTGTGGGCTCATTGCGGGGCTGGGCTAGGCTCCCAGCACGCTGTGATGAACCCTTCCTGTCTGCCTGCCAGGCTGCCTTCAGTGGGAGATTTGTTACTCTCTGTCACTTTGTGGGTTCTGTAGCTCTAAAATTTGTTTAGAGTCATATTTTATAGGTATATGAGGTGGTTATGTGGGGAGCCACAGAGTTTTCCTGCTTCTATGCTGCCATCTTGACTTCACCCCGTAGGGTATATTTCTTGCTTCAAGGACTTAAAAGCTAAGCATGAAGATTTCAAGATATGAAGGAGTTTTAAAAAAAAAAAAGGATTGGATGTAAAGCTTCCCTTCTTCTCCTTCTCTTTCTCCTTCCTTCCCCTTTCTCCTTCCTTCCCTTTTTTGTTCCTTTCTTCCTTCCTTCCTTCTTTCCTTCCTCCTTCCCTCTCCCTCCTTTCCTTTCTCTTTTGAAATAGTTACTATCTACTATCACACTCTTTATTCCAAATAGAATTCCTCCTTTGTGGCAAACATGCAAACACACACATACACTTATACTTAAGTAAAGTAAGTCAACATATAGGCCGTATCTGAAAATATGTCTCATCCTACACCTCTGGTTTGTTACCCTTCTTCCAAGAGATGGATAGTACACTTCATCAGGAGTTTTCTGAAGTCTTGAGTTGGTCATATTTTTTATAGTCTTTCAAACTTGTTTTCTTTGATATTATTGTGGTCATAATCTAGGATTTTCTCCAGGTTATGCCTATTTCATTCTGTAGCAGTTTGTACAAGCTTTCCTGAGGTTTTTCTAAAGTCATCCTATTTGCCATTTCTTAAGAAGAAATAGTATTGCATTACATTCACATCTGCAATTTTTCAGCCATTCCCCATTTGATGGATGAATATTTTGGTTCCAATTTTTTGCTAGACAAAAAAGTTGTTGCTCTTCATTGCAACCCTGGTGTTGGAGCAATTAATTGGTCTGACTATTTTGGAATACAGTTTTGTACCATACTCAAAAAGTCACTAAAATGTACATACCCTTTAACTCATTAATATGACTGCTATTAGACATATAACCCAAATAGATTTAAACTGTATTTTCCAATCATTCCTCCTTTTACCTAACTCCGTATACCAGCTAAAGTTCTCATTTTTTATAGAGATTTAGAGTTAATTAAAAGAAAATCTTTGAAAAAAAACCTCTAGAAACAGTGCAAAAAATTTTACTCTGAAGACACAGGAACTGTGTTCATCTCCTATCTCTGGTACTTAGCAACTGATATTTAAGTGATCTTGGGCAAGTAACTTAGTCTCTCAGAGCCTCTCTTTTCTCATCTATAGAATGAAGAGATTGGATAAGACAATATGAGAGACAGTAAAGAGTTAAGTTTCCAAAGAACTGTTAGAAATTGTTGAAGTAAGACTGATAAAGGGAGTTAGTAGACAGCAGATGGACCAGACCAATCAGAAGGCAGATAACAGCCTTGAGAGACATTCAGACTATGATAAGAGCTGATCCGGCTTAAATCATTCAGGATCAATAACCAGGTATCCTAAAATTACTATTGCACACACTTAATGAACCTCATGCATGTAACATGACAAACACTGGATAAAATTACAGTAAGGAAAGTATGATGAAGGGAGGGGGATCATGTTTGTACATGTCTAGGAGAAACATACAATGGACATAGAAGGAAGATTGTGAGCAGGAAGAGAATGGACCAATCAAACTAATCGTATAAAGCTTTTCTTACTCCTGTATCCAGTGCTCCCTCTTCCCAAAGAAGGGTGGAGCCTGCTTCTGGCCAGAGATGTTCAATTCCTCTGATCTTTTCCTCAATAAACTTCTTTTGAAACCCAAATTTCAGTATCAATTGTGTTTCTAACAACAACCTCTGATACCTCTTTCAGATCTGGTTCTAGAATCCTGTGGTCTCACCAATAATAACATGACTATGACCTTTGGGCCATTTTTTGCAATATAGTAGTTTTCCCTACCTCCAGAAAAAGTTTGCTGACATTTCTGAGTGCTTATTTTATATTTTTAAAAAAGCAACTATGGGGCAGCTAGGTGGTACAGTGAATAGAGCACCAATCCTGGAGTCAGCAGAACTGGAGTTCAAAGCTAGCCTCAGACACTTGACACACTTACCAGCTATTTGACCTTGGGTGAGTCACTTAACCCCAATTGCCCTGCCTTTTCCCCTCCAAAAAAAAAAGAGCAACTATGTCATAAGAGTGCATAAATGCCATTTTGATCACCATGTTCACTACCTCACACCAGAAATGTTCTTAGTATGAGTCAAATGGAAAATCTTTGTAAGAGTGACACTATTTCTCTTCTGACATTCTGCCTTCAAACATCATAATGAGTACAATTACCTGTTTACCTTTGGAACCTCTCAGTAGAAGGTAAGCTTCTGGATGGCAGGGGCTTTAAAAAAATGTCTTTGTGTTCTTAGAATGTTGTATGAAGTAGCCACTTAACAAATGCTCCTTGAACTGAAGTGGATTAGCATGTATATTTGCTGCTGTAAAGTTGGAGAAAGAATGGAATGAATGATGGAGAAGTAGGAGTTGAAAGGTGAAAGGAAGAGACACTACAATCTACCCTAACTCTATAGAAAATTGATCAACTTGGGGCACCTAGGCAGCACAGCAAATAGAGCACTGGCCCTGGAGTCAGGAGGACTTGAGTTCAAATCCAGCCTCAGACACTTAACACTTACTGGTTGTGTGACTTTGGGCAAGTCACTTAGCCCAATTGCCCTTCCTTCCCCCCTCCAAAAAGCAAAAAAATAAAAGCACAAAAGAAAATTGATCAGCTCTTTTAACTGGTGCAATTTAGCGCTCTGGGCCTAGAGTCAGTAAGACATCTTCCCTGAGTTCAAATTTGGGCTCTGACACTTATAAGCTGTCTGGCCCTGGGCAGGTCACTTAACCCTGTTTACTTCAGTCCCTCATCTATAAAATGAGCCAGAGAAGGAAACAGCAAACCATTCTCTAGTATCTTAGCCAAGAAAACCCCAAATGGGGTCATAGAGAGTCTGAGACAGCTGAAATGACTGAACAACAAGAACATTAGCGATTACATAGTGAAGTGAGCGAAACTAGGAGAACAATTTACACAATGATAACATTGTAGAGGAAAAGCAATCCTGAAAGACTTGAGAACTCTGATGATTGCAATGAGAAATGATGACTTCGAAAGAATGAAACTGAAAATGAACACATGGCGTTCACCTCTTGATAGAGATGTGAACTTAAAATGCAGAAGCAAAATAATACATCTTCAGACGTGGTTAAAATGGGAATTTGTTTTTGTGGTCTTGGAACTGTGAATTGAGGGTTTTATTTTTGGGATTTATATTTTTTATTTGCTCCACAATGTGTGCAGTAGAAGAGACGAGAGATTAGTGTAAAAAATGTTTGTTAATTGAAAAAATAAAAATATTAAACTATTGTATAAAAAAAGAAAGTTGAACATTCCTGGGTGGGTGAGATGATATTTTTGGAAAAGCAAATGTGTACTGAGTAGGATCACATGACCCAGTAGAGTTTCCCTCAAAACAACATTTAATTCATTTTTGTTTCATCACTATGTTCAGGTTAAATGCACATAAACAGAACTTTCCTTATTCCTTCTATTTTGGTTTATGTTTTTATGTAGCACATACCTGAGAGCTCTTTTCCTCTTTAGCCTTATACGTTCAATCCCTAGAGACCTGTTTACCTTTTCAACTTCGCTTTTTTTCCTTTCTCTCACTTTAATGGTAATTCACAGCGGAATGGGCAGAAGGATGATGTGTATTCATCCAAATTTAGGACGGGTCCACATGCAGTTAACAAAAGTTTCCATTTTCTGAGCTGTGCAAATAGGGGTAGGCACGGAGCCCAGTCATGAGGGGAGTGCTGCTGAGCCGCATCAGGGACTTGCTAGAGGTAGGAAGATGCAATGAGGAGCTGTATTTGAAAAGACTGACACTCTCTCTCTCTCTCTCTCTCTCTCTCTCTCTCTCTCTCTCTCTCTTTCTTCCTTCTCCTCTTTCTTCTCTTCTCTTTCTTCTTTTCTCTCCTCACTTCTTTTCTTTTCTCTCTTCTGTTCTCTCTCTCCCTCCTCCTCCTCCTCTTCCTCTTTCTTCTTCTTCTTCTTCTTCTTCTTCTTCTTCTTCTTCTTCTTCTTCTTCCTCTCTCTCTCTCTCTCTCTCTCTCACACACACACACACACACACACACACACACACACATCCCACAACACACTGCTTTGAGAGTAATTATAGAGAGACAGAGAAACAGAAATGGAGACTGGACTAGGTTTTGCAGTGAATAGTGGGCTACACCCAGAATCAGAAAGACCTGAGTTCAACTTCTGAGACACTTATTAGTGAGTGGCCTGGGACAACTCACTTAACCTGTTGGTCTGTTTCCTCTTCTGCAAAAAGGGGATGACAATAATTGTTACATCTCTCAGTATTGTTGTGAGGATAAAGTGAAATAACATTTGTAAAGTACTTTCCAAACCTAGAAACACTATATGAATGGTAGCTTTTATTATCATTACACACACACACACACACACACACACACACACACACACACACACACACATACACACGACCAAAATATGTCATTGTATATAAGGAGGGTTTTGTTATCCTTTTTAGTTCAATTTCTCAGGATCCATGGCTGTGGCAATGTTTAGTTTCCAGGTGTTAGATTATAACTCCCAGAATAGCCCCAAGGATCCTAGATAGTAGTTACTAGAATCATAGTGATAGGCAGTCCTACTGAGGCTGAGCTATGAGATTTGGGGGTGACATAATTGATACTGTTTACACTTGTGCAGAATGACGATATTGCTAAAGTTAAGTTGTAAGCTTAATGTTGGCAAGATGCCTTCTTTGTCTGTTGCCCTACAAAGCAAGTGGACAATGAGTGGGTAAAAAAACACAGGGAACCCATGGGGGAATCTGTGTGTGCCTCAACTGGCCCCCATTGAAGCTTGAGGGGATTTAGGGGACATACAAGTTGTGCCTTGTCTCGACTGGCCTCATAGAGATGTAGGGGCAGTTACCCCCCCTTCATGCTGGCCCCTGCAAGAAGGGTGATTAGAGAATGTTGTATGAGTTGGTTCTTCCATTATCAGCAACCATTTGAGAAGATTAGACTAGAATAAAGCTGATTATTAGCCTGTCTGAAGGTGTCTGCCTGTCTGATCAGCTCAAGAGTGAACCTGTTAGAGACTGGAGTCTCAAACCTCCAGTGCTTCCTGTGTATTATATCTGTGTATGTCTGTGTCTATATCAATCAATTAATCTTTGATCAATGACCTATCATATGTGCCAGACACTAGAGATACAAAGACAAAAATGATAAAGCCTTTGCTCTGGTTTTATCCACTACATTTTACTGGTGGAAAAAACATATACACATACATATGTGGACAAAATATATATGAAGTAAGTACATGTTAATTTCAGGAGAAGCCTCTTGCAGCTGAAAGGATCAGAAAAAGACTTGTGGAAGGGATGCTTCTTTAGTTGGATAATTAGCAAAAACTAGGGATTCTTAGAGTTGGAGGTAAAGAGAGAATAAATTCTTGGCTTGGAACACAATGTGGGCAACGTCACGGAGCCAGAAGATGGCATTTCATGTGTAGAGAACATGGAAGGTCAATTTGGCTGAGCCATAGAATGTAAGGTTTAGTAAATATGAAATATGTATGTAATTATATAAATACGTATTACGTATCATATGTGAAAAATGTTTTTTAAAAACCTGGAAAGGTAGACTGAAGGTAGGTTGTGACCTATCCTAGAGGTGAAAAGAAGATGTTAGAACAATGATGTGACATGATCATACCTATCTATCCATCCATCCATCTATCTGTCTGTCTGTCTGTCCGTTTGTCCGTCCATCCATCCATCTATCTATCTTTCTTTCTATCTAGCTATCTGTTGATAATCTATCTACTGATCAATCACATATCACCTGTCTATTGATCATCTACCATCTATCTATTGATCATTTTCTTCTTTCATCAATCATGTATCTGTCTACGTACCATCAACAGATCATTTATCACCTTCTATCTATTGATCATCTATCATCTCTGTCTGCCATTCATCAGGTATCAGTCTGTCATCTACTATCTGTCTGTCTTTCTTCATAGGTCATCTCTCATTTGCCTACATTTATAATCTATTTATCTATCCATATTTCTTTTAGAAACTTACATATATAGTCGTATAATGTAGCTCTTAACAAAATCATATTCCAATAAAAATTTCAAATTGTTTTTTTTTTCTTGAAAGGTTGCTAACTTCTGCAGTAAACTTCAGGTTCTTTGGGAGCAAAGACTATATCTTTATAGTCTCTTGAGTCCCCAGCAAAGATGCCATGTACTTTATTGGTGACATATATGTATGTATGTATGTATGTGTGTGTGTATGTGTGTATATATGTATGTATGTGTCAGTGATCCAAGATTCCAATCTGATCTTTATATGGGATGTACTTTCAACTGTAATGGGAAAAATACTCATGGAGTTCTTTGTAGGTACTGCTGCTAATAGACACTATCAACTCTCAGAGAGGCAGGAAACAAATACTTGGGTTTTTTTTATGCTTAAGCACAAGTTCAGAATTAAAAAAAAATAACTCTGAACCCCTCAGAGTTTTTACGAAGCTTATGTAGTTTTCAATTACATCAGAGAGACAGAGGAATGATTTTTGTTTTATAGCTGTCACCAGGGAAGACAATCTCACACATGAACCAGGGGAAGGAGAGAGAAAGTTTTACAGAGATAAACTCAAGGGAATTGCATTTCCAAGCTGAGCTTGTGAGATTTATACTTCAAGGTTACATTTGGAGAGTTTGTGGAGGGCTAACTGAGAGGGGAGATTGAAATTCCAAAAGCTAACTGTGGCTAGAACTTGGTTGTGGATGACACAAAGAGAGAAGATGTAGAGAATTCTGGCAGATGTGGGAGGTTCCATTCACCGCCCACGTGCTCACCTTTTTTCCCACCCGAAGGTCACCTTTATCTTGAGAAAAAAAAAATGACTGCAAGCCTAAACTGATTTTAACCCACCAAGAGAAAGGCCATAGTCCATTATGTAATCTTCCCAGAGAAAGTGTTAGCTCTACACCCCCAGTAGGAAAACTAATAAAAAAGTACTCAAAAACTTTTATCACACAACCAAGGCTGGTCTATCTACCAATTCTGGTTTGGAAACATCATTCTTCATTCAGCCACATAAAACCACAGCAGTCTTCTCTTAGAGTGAGCAAAACCAGAGATGCTACTAATAAATCATTCTGCTACATCCTGATAATAACATTTGGAACATTCTTGGGGTCCACCAGTTCTGTCGATCATGACATTTTAATTTAAATCTTAGGGGACTTCCTTGCCTAAAGTCATAGTCAACTGTCCTATTTAAAGTCATTTCTTGGTTTCTTTCTTTTTCTGTCTTATTTTCACTTGCTTACTTAGCCTATTTACATTAAACTTTACACTTGATGAGGACTATTTTTACCAGATACTTTGCAAAGATGCTGACATCTCGGGGTATTACATAAGCCTAGAGCTTCATACATTTGATTTAATCTATATTATTTATGCATGATGTGTAATCTTATCATATTTGTGCTTTAATTTATTTTCTTTCTAAAAAAGAAGTTTCTAGATTCCTAAAAGTTTAAAAGAAGAGGAGAGAGAAAGAGAATGATAGAGAAAGAGAGAGAGAGAGAGGGAGGGAGAAGAAAAGGCAAGTAGCCAGCATAGAGGACTTCAGGGTAACATATACCATGCTTATGCCCACAGGAGGGCAAGCTAGAAAGTTCTCATAAAAGAATTTTTAATTAGAGAGACATACAATTTTGGTATTTATAGCTGAAATATACAGTTGTAGATGCTGAAATGTTGGTTTGGAGGAATTTGTATATATGTATGTGTATATTTTAACCAACGCAAACTAGTTTCATTGCAGAAAACCATATACTTTGTCCTAGAAAATGAAGAGGAAAATATAGACTCCAGGGCTTTTCTTTTTCAGAGAACAGAACAAGAATAAAAGCAGATCATCTAATTTTCCATTTAAGAATATTTTAATATAGTTACAAATACAGAAGTGACATAATTTTCTCACATATACGAGCTATTTAAATTCATAACTATCTATAGACCATCTATATCTGTATATATATACACACACATACAATATAGACATATGCATGTAGTGTACAAAACATACTTACACATACATGTTTGTAAATCTGTGCATTGAAACATATTATACTTATAACACATACATAGAAAGACACATGTATATATGTAGCATGTGTATTTTGTATACATGTATATATGATACATTGGAGCAATTAGGTGGTGCAGTGGATAGAGCAGGTTCCCCACCCCTGGAATAGAGTGTTGGACCTGAAGTCGGGAAGACTCATCTTCTTGAGTTCAAATCTAGCCTCTCAGATACTTACTAGCTGTGTGACCCTGAGCAAGTCATTTAAGTTGGCCTCAGTTTCCTCATCTGTAAAATGAGCTGGAAAAGGAAATGACAAACCACTCCAGTATCTCTGCCAAGAAAACCCCAAATGGGGTCATGAAGAGTTGGACATGACTGAAAATGACTGAACAACAATGAACAAAGTAGTTATAATCATAGTAACTGTGTCCTAGAATTTTTAAGAGGATCAGATGAGATCATATATGTCATGTGGTTTGCAAACCTCCAAGTACTCTAATACACATATTAGCTATTACTGTTAGCACAAGTCCTTTGTTTTACAGATTAGGAACCAAAAGAATGATGCGATGCTCCTGAGGCTAGATCATTAGGTAATGATTGCCCTGAAATCAGAACCGGCGTCTTCTGATATTCTTTCCAGCACTGGCTCTATAATTTCTTGCTTCCTTTTTCCTTTAGTGTTTCTAGAATAATAATAGTATTAATAATTAGCATTTATGTACCACTTGAAGGTTTGGCAAGTTCGTTATATACATTGTTCACTCTGACCCTCATAATCACCCTGGGAGGTGGGTTCCTCGTCTTATGGATGAGGAAACTGAGGCTAAGACGGGATACATTTTATAATCCTTTCAGTCCTCCAAAGTATCTATGGAGTCGATGTTTAGTTAATTATTTGCAGTCCCTAAAAAGTTATGCACCCCTTCTCTCTCCCCTACAATGTGACAAATAAATAAAGTCGCTATCATCTTGTTCATTTTGGAGAGAAATACAAGGTGTGGGAGATGATTTGCATTTATTTAAATATTCCCATTTCAGATGTTTAGTCTAGAGGGACAAGAGCCCTGTAGTCGCTGCAGCCACTGCTACAGCTGCCCCCTGAGTCACATGGTCAGAGCTCCTCTCAGGGCTAGCCCCATGTTTTCCCAGAACAGCTAGGAATGAGTCCCAGATAAGGAGGATTTTTGATTAAGAGGCAGTGAGGCTGTAGGCAGAGGAAAGACATGTATATGACTCTCCTATGTCTTTCTTAAGAAGTGTCAGGCAGCTATAACTGTTCCTTTGGCTAATGTCCACATCTGCTGTGACAAGAACAATACGGAATCTTGTTAGAGAAACTTCTGTTGGCCATTTGGAGGAGTGAGTTCAGCTGTGTGTTAGCAGGATGGGCTAGGTAATGTATTATTCAAGGAAAACATTTTTTCTTGATATTTTCCTTAGAAAAAATAAGAGTGAGAAATATTCAAGAACGGAAGCTATTTAAATAAAGACGGTATTTTTGTTGCCTTATTTCTGGCATAAAGTATGGTCCTTCTTGGCTATGCACCGTTTCTGTTTCGGGACACCATCCTTTCGCTTGCTGAACAATTTTAGAGGGTTTGAGTGGGGGTTGTGGGGGAGGGGATAGGGGAGAGAGGAGAGGAAAGAGAGAGAGCCTGCAAGAGAGAGTGAGAGAGACACAGACGTGAAGAGATATACACAGAGAAAATGAAAATAAATCACTTTGAGTCACAAGATTTTCTCTAAATGTAGACTAAGCTGTTTTAGAAATTCAGGACATTAGCCTAAAGAGGCCATTTTTTGTAATACAACCCAAGGGTTCCTAATTTTTTTTGTGTCATGGATCCTTTTGACAATGTGGTCAAGTTTATGAACTCAGAATAATGATTTTAAATACATAGGTTACATAAGATTATAAAAGAAAGCCAATTATGTGGAAATAGTTATTAAAACATATATAAAAATATAATCACAGACTCTGGGCTAAGAGCTCCTGATCTAAAGAAACTCCCAAGTTCTACTTACAGAAATTACTCTGTCATTGGAAATGACTTGTATTTTCCTGTTATTAACCCTTTTCAGTTCAGGGTGGATTTTGATAACAATCTACTTCCTGCAAATGATGATTATTTTCAATGGAATCTCTAAAGTCTTTACTTCCAGGTAGATAAGATTATAATTTCTTGTATTTATAATACAGCTCTAAGGTTTACAAAGAGCTTTACAAATACTAACTTATTTTATTATCCCTGGGAGGAGGCTGGTATTATTAAAATCCTCATTTTACAGATGAGGAAAAACTAAGGCAGACATTGCTCAGGGTCACAGAGCTACTAAGTGTCTGAGGCAAAATTTGAATTCAGGTTTGAATTCGGTTCTTTATCACTAGTGCCGTCTGGTTGCCTAAAATGATGCATTAAGTCCAATCATACCCTTTATGATAATTCTAGGAGTAAAACAAATAGAGTCCATAAAATTACTAAATCAAAACTATAAGACAGTAGAAAATACACTGGCTCAAGTTTTAGAGGCCCTGGGTTCAAATCCTACCTTTGACACTTAATATCTCTGTGATTGGCTGTGGGGAAGTCACCTCACCTTCCTGGGCCACAGTTTCACTGCATGTAAAATAAAAGGGTTGGACTAAGTGAAATGAATAATTAATTGATAATAATTAATCAACAAAATAAAAGATTTGGACTAATTGGAGGGTTGGATTCTGGAATACAGGTCCTTTCCAGCTCTAAATCTGTGGTCCTATGGTCCACTTTGGGACAGTGGAAAAAGCACCAGGCCTAGAGTCATGAAGACTTGAGTTCCAATCTAGCCTCAGACACACCAGCTGTTTGACCCTGCTTGAGTCAGTTTCCTCATCTGTAAAGTGAGTTGGAGAGGAAATGAAAAACTATTCTAGTTTCTTTGCCAAGAAAACCCCAAAAGGGGTCCTGAAGAGCTGAAAATGACTGAAAAATGACCATACAACAATTCTGACTTTCTGTATCACTTACTAGAATACACACCACTACAAACACACAAACAGAATTGTCACCACGATTCATTCAGTTGACTTCAGCTCAATATAGGAAAAAAAATGTCTTGCCAATTAGAGGAGAGCAACGTTGGGATAGGCTGCTTTGAGTGGTTTGGGGTTCTTTGTCTTTGGAAAGTCTTCCAGCAGAGGTTAATGACTGCTCGCTGGGGATGCCATAGAGGCTATCCCCGTTTAGGTTTAGGGTGGATTAGTCAGTCAACAAGCATTTATTAAGTGCCTGCTGTGTACCAGGCACTATGCTAAGTGTTAGGGATACAAAGAAAGGCAAAGGATAGTCCCTACCCACAGCCTGCATGGTCTCTGAAGCCTCTTCTATTTCTGACATTCTGTGAACATTTCTTTTTGTCCCACTTTCTGGCCAAAGGGTAAGGGGGCAGAAAGAGCATACAACATGGTATAAGGCGATCTAGCTTCTAGTCCCAGTTGTGCCAACTAGGAATGATGTGACTTGGGGCAACTTTTTGAGACCTCTCTGGGCCTGTTTCTTCATCTGTAAAATGGGTGGAGTGAGGTAATTTCTATGGAGAAGGAAATGACAAACAATTTCCGTATCTTTGCCAAGAAGACCTCAAAGGAGGTTCACAAAGAGTCAGACACGACAGAAAAATGAGTGAACAACAACAGGTAATTTCTAAGATGCCTTTCGATTTTAACTAACACTGTGGAATGGTCTTTTTCTAGACCACATTTGAGTGGTAATGGAAACAGTCCTGTTTTTCTAGGGTATGATCATCTAAATTTGATGTAACAACCTATAAAGCCCTCGAAAGCTCCACAATCTGTGTACACCATGAAGAAATGAAATATTAAAAACCATTCTACCCACTGGTGATCACTCCAGGAATACCCATACTCAGGAAAAAACTGGTCCTAGATCAAATCTTTATCAAAGAGACTTTGCCAGGAGCCTCACGTCTATTCTCAGGGAAGAGAGAACTCACTTCTCAAAGAGAGTGAACACTTTGAAGAGAGTATATCATGATCTAATGAAACCAAGGGGCCTCTGAGCTCGACACCACTAGGGCTGCTTTCCAGCTCCAGGAACACAGTCTGGCAAGCTAAATACCATGAAAGGGAAAAAGAGAAAACAAGCTCTTTCTTCTACTTTACCAATGTAGAGTGTGGCCTTTCTGGGTCCCAGGGGTTCTGTTTGAATTGAAATTGCAACATTGAGCATTGGACATGGGACTTTCCCTGTTTACTTTGGAAAACAGACTGGTAGTCCTATGTGTTAGGAGAAATGTCCCTCAGCATTTCTGGGCTTTGCTTTCATTATTCCTGATTCTTCCCCCCACTGGAGAATGAAAGTCCACAGAGAGAGGCTCCATTGAAACATTCCCCGCTCTTAGTAACAATCACTATGAAAACCCCCCACCCAAGACTGAACACATTTGCATCACTCCCACAAATACATCATTAGTGTGTTCAGAGGAGCTTGGCTGGCCTGCTTTAAGGTACACGTTGCTCTCTTCAAATTGCATTGGTGATGACTACTCAGCAAGCAGGGGTTTCTGACCTCCTCCCACAAGCCAGAGCAGGGTTGGGGTGGGGCTTTTATACAGGAGATACTAGAGCTCTGTCTCCTCAGTCACAGCTGGGCCTTCTCTGCCCTGAAATTTTTTCTTTGCTGTTTCATATCATTCCACTGACCAGCCAAGGACAAAATTCTATCTCTGGGTATTTAGTAAAGGCTTTTTACTGCTTGGGGACCCCATCATTATCAAAGCATGTTTTCCCTGATTTATGTTCATTCTTTTGAACCTTTATCCATTCAAAGCTACATATTAACCACATGTACCATCTGAGTGAAAAGCAATTATTACCTGTTTACTTTGTGCCAGGCATTGTGCTTGTGATTTCATTGATATAAGGAACTCTGGGTAATGACAATCCCTTTATCAATGAAGAGCAGCATTTATTCTACAAGTTATGATCTTAGATAATTACTTAGGGCACTGAGAGGTTAAGGGATTTACCCAGGGTCACACAGGCAGTCTGTGTCAGGGGTTGAACTTGAACCTGGGTCTTCTGGAGTCTGACTGGCTCTCAATGCATTATTATCATGTTGCTTCTCAACATATGACATTTTAAAATTAGCTCCTTGGTTGTTAGCTTTTGAATAGAAATACTTGAGAAGTCATTAGCACGGGCTGGTAAATATTACTAAACTGAGGATTTTATCTTTCAAACAAGAGGAGCTAGGTAGCCCAGTGGTTAGAGCACCGAGCCTAGTGTCAGGAAGTTTATTGTTCAGTCTTTGTTCAGTTGTTTTTGACTCTCAGTGACCCCATTTGGGGTTTTCTTGGTAGAGATACTGGAGTGGTTTGCCATTTCATTCTCTAGTTGATTTTACAGATGAGGAAACTGAGGCAAACAGGGTTAAGTGACTTGCCCAGGATCATGTAGCTAGTAAGTGTCTGAGGCTTGATTTGAATTCAGGTCTTCCCGACTCCAGACCTGGCTCTCTATCCCCTCTGCCACATAGCTGCCCTATATCCCCTATAAAGAACTCATAGTTATACAAGTCGTACAATGCCTGAAACAATGCTAAGTACATAGAAAGTGCTCAAGAAAAGCTTGAAAGAAGCAGTGTTTTAGGAAAATGAATTTGCTGTGTGTGTGTGTGTGTGTGTGTGTGTGTGTGTGTGTGTGTGTGTGTGTGTGAGAGAGAGAGAGAGAGAGAGAGAGAGAGAGAGAGAGATAGAGAGGGAGAGAGAGAGAGAGACAGAGAGAGAGAGAGAGGGAGAGACAGAGAGACAGAGAGAGAGAGGAAGAAGAGGAAGAGAGAGAAGGAGAAAGAGAGAGGGAGAAGAGAGAGAGAGAGAAACAGATACAGAAAGACAGAGAGAGGGAGGGAGAAAGAAAGAAAGGGAGAGAATTACTTTTAAAATTCAAGCTTATATCTAAAATTCTAAATTCATCCTAACTACTTTAGAATTCCTCTATCACGTTCCTCTTTCAAACTGAAATAAGAGTTTTCCTTTTTCTTCCGAGAAAAGCAAAGATACTACTGCCTCTTTTTATATAATGCCCCTGTGAGGCAAAAAAAGAACATGCTTTTTTTTTCTAGAAGTTCAAGGTAGAAGGAATGTGAGATATTGGCTAGTCTAACCCTTTCATTTTATAGATGAGGAAACCTATGTCTAGAGAGGGAGAGAGTGACCTTCCTAAGGTCATCTCAGTTGCAATCACCCAAGCTGGTTGCCCAGCTCCTCCAACACAAAATTTGAGTGCTCTTTCCAGTATGCCAAATGTGTCATCAGCAAATGAAAAGAGGCCAATGTGCCCATTTTACGGATGGAAATTGTCACATAAGTAGTAAATGACTCAATCCACAATCCACAGTCACCTTGTTTAGTAACGAATTTTGCTGAGTGGACCAAAAAAATGAGAGCTGGCTTAACAAATAGTTTGCTAAAATAAAACCACGATGAAATCTCTGTTTAGGGCTGCTGGGTATACAGAAGTTGATCACTTCAGTACCTTGCTCCATATTGTTTCATTTTTCCCCCCCTCAAATTAGTAAAATGAAACTTGCAAAGTTGTTTTATTTCTGTCACTACCCTTATATTTGGGATGCTTCATGGCTGTGTTAGTGACTCATTTTGAACAAAATAACTTAAAGTTAAAATAAAACAATACAATAAGAAAACCATAGTTTTATCAGAAATCTAGATTTTATATATAGCTTGTTAAAACTCTAGAGATTATTACTTAGTCTACCTTCTTCATGTCACAAATGAGAATCCCAAGACCACAAGAAGTCGACTGACTTGTTCAAGGTCACATAGCTGGGACTGGCCCCTCAGCAAGCCCAGTGTTCTTTTCACTGTACCATCTTACTTCCCTGATAGGCTCAAAGAGAAAAATCTCCAGGCAGGATGTGAGAGAAAAATTGTATATAAGACACAATCCTGTTAAAAGTTAATTTAGTTCTAAATTCATTTTGAAATGGGTTCAACTTAATTCCAAGATGTCAAATTAGATTGTGGTAGTTCTTATCTACTAAACCACATGGCTACCTGTGCCAGATCACAGACATGCATGGCATTTCCATTTCTGAATCATATCATTTACTCCAAAGACTTTTTTGAAAGGGAAACTTGCTTTTCTCAGTAGTTAGCTTACACGGCAAGGCAGGGATTCAAAATGCCTCCTACTTGGGTGTAGTGCCAAGATCATTTCTGAGTTGGTTTTCCCAGAATAATCAGCATCAGCGGTATTTTAAAAATGTGATTAAAATTTGTCATTTATTGTATTGCATGTCTTGCTATATGCAAAGACTGTGCTAGGTATACAAGGAAACAAATGAAAATATCACTGCCTTCAAAGGGCTTACATTCTGCTGGGGAAATATGTCACATAAATATAAGTGTAAAACAAGGAAAATTGTGGGGGGCAGAGAGAGAGAAAGAAAGAGACAGAGACAGAAAGAGACAGAGAGACAGAGAGAGACAGAGAGACAGAGACAGAGAGAGACAGAGAGACAGAGAACGAGAGAGAGAGACACAGAGAGACAGAGACAGAGAGAGACACAGAGACAGAGACTGAGAGAGACCGAGAGAGAGACACACACACACACACAGACAGAGAGACAGAGACAGAGAGAGAGAGAGAGAGAGAGAGAGAGAGGATTAAGGAAGTGTACAGAAGGGGCAGTTTTATTAGACATTTTGAGTTTGAAGTACATAGGGGACATCCAGGAGGAGATATCTATTAAGTACCTGATGATCATTGAATGGAGTTTAGAAACGAAATTAGGGTTAAGTGTGTAGATTTGGAAGTAATTGCCATAAGATGACATTTGAACCAAGGGAAGTCAATGAAATCTCTAATAGGTAGACTAGAGAAAGAAAAAAAGAGAAGAGGGCTCAGACAAAAGCTAGAATCAGGATTGTAGAGTTTCAAAGAAGTAAAAGACAGAGTCCAAGAAAGAGGGTTATAGCAGCCACTAAAACTGCAAAAATATCAAGAAAGGTGAGTCCTGATTTCTTGAGGATGGAACTTTATGATTTGTCTCTGATCATTTTTTTGCCTTTGGATTTAAGAGGTTTCATGATTATGCAAATGACTTCATTTCTCAGAGTTTGTGTCTTCTAGGTAAACCCATCTTATAAAAATACTCTTCTGGTACTTTACAAATTAAACCCATTTGGAGAAGGCCCAAGAAGGAGAAAACATACTTTTTGAGGGTTGGTCACAAATGATGTTTTTGAAATGTCTTTCAGGATATGATAGTAATGGGAAAGAAAAAAGTTCAAATTCTAAGAACGCACACTACCGTAAATGGATAATAATCCTTCTGCTACTTACCTCATGGTGTTGTGAAGAAAGTACTTTCCAAAAATAAAGTTATATTAAAGTAAAACCCAAGAATATCATAGTATGCTGATTATGCAGTCCACTGATTCTGATGTAAGAGCAAAAAGTATAAAGGTTTCTAGAAATACTCTTTACAAACGGAGATTCCATTAGCAAAAATTCTTGGGGAATTAAAGAAATGTCAGGGTTGGCAGATTCACTTAATCAGTCTGCACTTTTGCCCTATAAACTCCCATTCTAATGTAGAATTTAGTGCTTCAGTTCTAACCCACTATGATCTTTTCCAAAGGCCCACTGCTAGCTGCTTAAATATTAAATAGTAGGGGGAGAGGAGAGGGTGGTGTCCCTATTAAAGTGTCTTCTGTCTTCCCACCACAGTTCTTCAATTTACAAAGAATTGGGAAGTAAGTGCAAACTCACATGGTCCCAACACCAGATCATGTTTCCCATCCCACTCAGCAATCTACCAGGCAACTTCTCAGCCTTTCCTTCCTTTGGATGTGTTAATTTTGCTCAACTGTTTTTTTTTTTTTTTTCTCTCTTTATTTTTTATTCTTTCTTGAATCACTGGACAGGAAAAAGTAAGGAATAAGATAAGTAAATGATATAAAAACAAAACAAATAAACAATTTTAAATAATTCTTAAAATGATGACTTCTCATGGTGGAAGAGAGAGAGTCAAGGCAACAGGTGACTTAAAACAGAGAACAACTGGAAACAACGAAAATAGAATGGAAGGGATGCTGCATCCCTCTTGTGATTTCTCTAGGTGGTAGGGGAATAGAGAGCTAGATTGCTTTTTGGTCCTCAAGGGTATATTCTATCTACTATATGCCAGGGATTATCTTGATCTTGAAGATAAAGACCAAAACAAAACAGTCCCTGCTCTCAAGAAGCTTACATTTGTGAGAAATAGTTTAGTAATACGTGGAGTCTTGCTTCCACAGATATTGCTACACAAGGAGTTTGCTAAGGGATACAATGTTAGTAGATAAACATATTCTGTCTTGCAAGAATGAAGCTCAAAGACATTGGAGAGAGCGAAGCCAGTGGCATTGCTTGAACTCAAGAGTTTATTCCTGGGTCACTGAGACTTAACTACTGCACAAGCCTAACCGCCTTCATGCATATGAACTGACATGCCTCGCATAGAACTAGAGCCTCATTATCCACACATGAGACCCATGACCAGGAGGTGGATCATGATAAGGAGCAACATGTAATGGGTGGGTCAGAAAGATTGTAACTCAGAGGAGCTGGGACCAATCCCAGTTCTGAAGAGAGGGACCAGGAAGGACTAATCCGTAAAAAAACCTCAGTTTAGCCTCTGTGTGTATGCATGCATCCCTACAGGACATTATACATCCGCTCCAGAGTGTAAATGCTTCCTTCACTCACTTCAAGTTTCATTTTTTAAGGCAGTGACTGAACCCCATTCCTAACATATTCTATTAGGGGAAAAAACATATGCGCATGTGAGTGATTAGTTCAGTTACGTCTTTTCAATCTTACATGTAGTCATGTGACACCAAAGACCACTTTTTTATACCACTATCATTTGGGGATTTATCTGTTGTTTGTTGTTTGTGCTTCATTCATTTTAAAAAGAACCAACGATTTCATAGGATGATGTCTTGACTCTTCGTGCATTGGATTTAAGTGAGGCAAGTCGCACAATGTCAACAGCTTCACTTTCTTTTCCAGAATGACCAAAGTCCAGTGGCAAAACAAAAGTGAAGATGACTGGCGATGGCCCTGGATGCCTTGGAAGACCTTAGCTTCTATGTCTGACCAAGCTTCAGCTGCCTTTATGGGGGCAGGAAGCCATTGTTCTCATCTGCCCTTTCTGCCTGGGAAAGTCTTCATGTGCTTGGAGTAGACACCCCCCCAATTCACCAATGGGTTTGAGGCCTGTCAGTTACCCTCAACCTGGAGAGTTATTTAATGATTCAAAGAACTGTAAGTTTTTGATGACTGTCCTCTATCTTCATGTCTTCATAAGATTTTGTTTGGATTTTACTTCAGCTCCCCTATTCCCAACCTTCATTCTTTTCCCCCCTCAAAAGATGCAAGGAATGTTTTGAAGCTTAAATATGTAGTTATGACTTTTCATTTTGAATGAGTGAAAAGCACCAGGCTAGGCACTGAAAACACAAATTCAAAAGCCAAACGATCTCTCAGAAAATGTTATTGAGTCTCAATTTTCTCCCCAGTAATATGAGAAGGATCCTAGTAATTCTTTCCTCATAGGGTAGTTGTGAGACTAAGATGAGATAACAGATGTACAAAATGGAGGACGCACATTTAGAGCTGGAAGGGACTCCAAAGGCCCTCTGGTCTAACCCCTCATTTAACAGATGAGGAGTGTGTGACTTGCTCAGTGTCATACAGATCCTGTTGGAGGTGCTCCCTTATCATTCATGGCAGAAAGAACCATGAAGTAATTCTGCTATGTTTGCTTCACCATCTGGCTCACTTCAGGAAGGTAGATGGTTCAGTGCACAGAGTGCTGGGCCTGGATCTCAAATCCAGCCTCAGATACTTCCTAGCTGTGTGACTCTGGGCAAGTCATATAACCTCTGTCTGCCTGAGTTTCCTTCACTGTAAAATGGGAATAACACCTCCTCCCAAAGCTGATGTGAGGATCAGATGGTTTAGTAGAGTGCCTAGCAAGTAATAATAAAAAATCCATTTTGCCTTCTCTTCCCCTTCCCAATTCCATCAGCACTTTCTCCTTCCCCACTTCTTTGCTCAGTTCTAGAGAATTCTGTCCAGTAACCACTGACTTCTGCTCCAAGCTAGCTATCAGGCCTGGAAAGTGGATAATTAAAAACAAAAGAAACTAATCCTAGAGAAGGTATTTTCTGATAACAGTTGAATAGTGATCCCATTCCAGGGGAATTTGCATTTTAATGGGAATTTCTGGAAGACTATTAAAAAAAACCCAAAAAGCCAAACCTGTACAACTTAAAGGAATGAATCTTAATGGTGGAAATTCAGATATAGTGAGAATCCTACAAAGCGAGAGTTTGAAGGGTTCTCAGAAATCATTGATTCCAATCCCAGTGTTTTACAGATGAGGAAAATGAGGTCCGAAGAGATGATGTAAAGGTCTAATGGTGAAGGTCTCAGACTGCTTACTAAAATGTCTGAGTAGCTCCCCTCAAACAGTCATCTCTTTGAACTTATGCACCAATCAATCTTTGCACCCTGAGCCTTTCATATGCACTTATTTGCAAGTGGGTTGTTTGTGTCTGGTTTTATCTATTCTAATTTTTGTTAGAGGAGCATCTAGGCAGTGCAGTGGATAGACTGTCAGACCCGGAGTTAGGAAGACATCATCCTGAGTTCAAATGTGACCTCAGGCACTTACTATTTTTGTGACCCTGGTTAAGTCACTTAACCCTGTTTGCCTCTGTTTCCTCATTTGAGCTGGAAAAGGCAAACCACTCCAGTATCTTTGCCAAGAAAACCCTAAATGGGGACTGAATCCAAACTTCACAGAACAAATCCAGTAGATTCAGTCAAAAGGCCACACTTGAGGACCTAGAGGGCCACATGTGGCCACAAGGCCACAGGTTCCCCACCCTGGATACAGTCTAGAACAGAATACAAGGAGATGCTTAGAAATGTATGCTAGTGGCCTCCAGCTTAAGGGGAAGAGGATAAGAAGTGCAAATATTGATATGTTTCCTCCACCCCTTTGGCCTTTAGCCTCCTGAACAAGTACCCATAATTTTTAAAAAAAGGAAAGAACGAAAAGAAAAAAATATAACCCTATAGTTTGTTCTGTCCCCTTTCTTAGCTTGTACCTCTCCAGTCTCCCTGAGGCATGAGTGTGAGGAAGAAATTGCCAGCGGGAGCTGTGGGATGCAGCCGGGAGTCATGCTTTTGCTCCATGTGGCCACGATCGAGCTTGGACACCTCTTCTCTGTATACTCTTTTCTCCTCTTGACCCTCTCACCATGATCTTGTTTTACCTTCTTCTTGTCTCCTAAACTGGCAAGAAATACAACTCTCAGGCAAGCAGTTTTACCAGCGTGACCTTATAATAAGAACCGTGAAACTGGAAGGAACCACTGTTCTCCCCACATCTTCCTGCTGACGTCCTCCCCATCTTTCATGGCCTGTTCTTAGACAGCTCTTTGCCCTAGAATCAGTTGTAGAGATAGGCACCAGCCCAGAAGAAAACATAGAGAAAGGAGCAGCCAAGAACACTTCTTAATACTGATCTTTATGTCTACATTTTTTTAGGCCATAAAAATCATTTTGGCTGTGTGGGATCCACTTTGCGATAAGTCAAAGAGCATGTATTACCCTGCAGACTCATGCCACCAGCAACATAAGTGAACACTTTCACCAGCATATAACGAAGAAGAAAAATGTCTTTATTGTGAACTGTCTATCAAATGCTGCCCAACCCTAATGAAGTGACCGGAATACAATAGCCAGAAATTAGATTTCATCATAATGGATTTTTCGTACAGAAAGAAATGTGAAATTCAGCACAGAGTATTCTAAAACACATACATCTTGATACCATGATCAATACTGTGATAGTCATTTGACAAGAATTATAATCATGGGCAGCTAGGTGGCTCAGTGAATAGAGCACTGGCCCTGGAGTCAGGAGGACCTGAGTTCAAATCCAGCCTCAGACACTTAACACCTACTAGCCATGTAACCCCAACTGCCCTGCTTTCTCCTTCTCCAAAAAGCAAAAAAAATTTTAAAAAATTGTAATCATGATCACATTTGTAAATGGACCCATATGTAATAACGACTTTGGTATTTTGTTTTGGCAAAACCTTTAAATTGTAATAAACTGCTTTATGAAGAGGTAAAATCCTGTTCTTACTTTCATTGAGTTTGAGAAGATGGGAGTGAAATTTTCAGATTTCCTAGGATGCCCTCATCTCTTGTCCAGACTCAGCTTTTCTTTATGTAATTATCATATGCTAATTTATATTGCACTTGCTTGTATCCTCCTAATTTTTATGCTAGATTGTAAAATTTTTTGGGGGGAGGGGAGTCTTTTTTATTGAAGAGGTAAAATCAAATTGAGTAGAAGCAATTTCAATTGAATTTATAATGCCTTCCACAAAAGTCATACTGCTAGGCTTCTGTGTTGAACAGAGGTAACGCTGGGTCTCTTAAGGACGTGGGCAAATGTGAGCTCTAGCGGTCTCTCCCAAATTGGAGAAGTTTCTAGTTTCACTAAGATTGGAGGGGCTCATTAGAAAAAGGTCGGCTACCAGGTGATCAATTTTTGCAGCCATGGTGATTCATAGTGATCTGAATTGATGGAGATAGTACTTACAGTTAATGAAATCATGTCTTTTAAGTGTTGAAAGAATCATAATTGGATCAGCCTTTAGTACATGCTCAAGAAGGTGATGCCATATTTCTTAGACTTGTGTAAGGGGAGAGGTGGGAAAGGAGAGCAATCCTTCACATGGAAGAGACTAGAGGGCCTGCTTCTGGAAAAGCATGGTGGCTTTCCAAGTTTTGCAGCCAGTCAGCAGTGGCAAGGCCCTGCAGAATGACCTGAGTCATTCTAATGGTAGCTAAGATGAGCATTCATCAGCTATGTTCATTTGGAAGTGAACCTGGTGAGGAGAAGGTTATGTATATACTCTATCCAAGGACTAAGGCAGTGTAGGGAAGCAGGTGCCCCAGGTATTAGATGGGAATCTTTATAACTTCTGTTCTTGCTACGGGCTTTCAAATAGATATTTCTTAGTAAAATCTAATGGATGGTACAGAGTTAAGTGAAACTGGGGCACTAATTATTGGAGGAATAGGAGGAGATACACTGGCATGAAAGCTTGAAACTCTAGCGTTAGAGAACAGCTTCCTTGACCCCTCAAGGGTACTCCTAGAACCCTGAGTGGGAGATGCAGCCAGTGCTGCTCTGAGAGAAAGTCCAGAGTCAAGTTAAATTCAGAGCATAGCTGAAAGGCCCAGGGAAGAAGGCAATTCTCCTTTTCCCAACACGCCCAGTAATCAAAACAAGGACTTAACCTCTTTTCAATTCTACTTTCAAGTTTCTCATCCATCTTCCTACTTTATTTGCTTTAGGTCTGTGTCTTTCTCTTTCCTGTAGGGCCCCATCCAAAGTAAGCCCTCATTAAAAAATATCGATACATTGGTTTTTATAATATCTTCATTTCTGAATACATCTTTCCCCTCCCCTTCCTAGGTAGAGCTCTTCCTTGTAACCAAAAAAAATAAAAAAACAAACCCCAATTAGCAAAAGTATTAACACAACTGAGATTAACAGTATATGCAGTATTCTATACTCAGAACCACCCACTCCTCTGAAGGTGGCAAGAATGCAAGGGTGCATTTTTCTCATGTCCTCTCTCTGCTTCCCTCATGCCTGCAACTCTCCAATCTACCTACAGACATATCAGGCTTCCTTTAAATCTCA
>CM053591.1:9407690-9452391 GCA_028646515.1 Pseudochirops corinnae
TTGGCCACATGTGCCAACTTCATCATGACTGGGTTGGCTTTGACTTTCTGGTTTTGGGACTCAGTCTTCTGGTATTTAAATGAATGCACTATCTATATTTCTTATGTAGAGAGCCTGTTCTATTTTGTGATTAATAACTATATCAGCATATTTATAGTTACTGTAGGCATTGTGAATACTGCATTGCTGATACACTCATCTTAATCACATGCTTCCTTGTGTGCCCTGGACCAAGGCTCAGAAATCAGGATCAACCCTGTCTAGAGCAGACACAGATGACAGGCTCTTGTCTCATTGTCTCCTCCCTTGCCCCCATCCCCACCCCCCTCATAACCTGTTCTTCACCTTAAATAATAAGTGCCAACATATGGCAAAAAAAAATAATTTAACATAATGGCCACCCATTCATGTCTGCTTATCCCGTGTGGCTTGCTCTTACTCATCCAAAATGAAAAGGAGGGGATGAGATTCATTGATCATTGCCTTGGAATCCAGATACTAGTTTCTGAGGAGGACTGGCAGTAGCCATGAGGTGATTTAGGAGGGAAGAAGACAGATATGATGAGGGGATGGATTTTCCCAAAGACATTTTATGTAGCTGTTGCTGTGAGTATTAGGATTAGGAAGGCTATAGGTCATGATTTTCTTGAGAGGCCAATGTTGCATGGGAGTGTGTGTGTGTGTGTGTGTGTGTGTGTGTGTGTGTGTGTGTGTATTTGATTGGGAGCTTGTTCAGAAGCAGGAGTTATAATTGTTTGTCCTTTTTTTCAAAGAGAACCAATGACATCATGAGATGACATCTTGACTTTGCACACGAATTGAATTTAAATGAAGCCGAGTTGCATAAAGTCATCAACCTTACTCTTCCAGGGTCACTGAAGTTCAGTGGCAAGCCAAAAATCAGGATGATGCAGTGGTCCGGGATGCAGTGGATGATGTTGGCATCTCTGAGTTCTGACCAAGCTCTAAAGTGCTCCACAGAGACTGCTTTGACCACCTTCATGGTTGTTGGAACAAATTATTCTCATATGCCCATTCTACCACAGAAAGTCTTCACATGCTTGGGGCTAGATATCCTCTAATTCACTGATGGGTTTGAGGCCTTTGGTTATTCTCAACTGGTTTAGCCCATCTGCTGAGATGGTTCACCAGGGTGTGGCAGCTGCACATGCTATAGCTTCTTGGAGCCACAGGTGAGAGTTGAGTGCCAGGTAGACCTCAAAGGGAGATGAGCAGCCCTGAAAAGAGCATAGCAAGCCCTCACACCAGAGGTGCTAGTCCTCCTTGAATACCCATACACCCATTCAGAGGAAAATGGGTGAAGGGTAGGTGTGGTTGTGTTGAGAACAAACTCCATAGATGGTTACCATGGGAAGGGTGAGATATGACTTCATCTGCCCAACCTCTTTCTCACCCTTCCCAACTGATTGACTACACCCCTCATGGAAGCATGCTACCTCCTCACCAACATGGGCACCCTTTGGATACCACTGATTGAATTTTATCAGTACTTAGCTCATGGATCTCTTCTATATCATCTCCCACAAATGGTTATTCAATCTTTCCTTGAAGACTCATAGTGATTTGTAACTCCTTACCTCCAGAAGAAGCCCATTCAACTTTTGAATCAATTATAATTATTAGATTATTTTTCCTTATAGTGAGCTACAATCTACCTCTTGCAACCTCCAAACAGAACAAATCTAAGCACTCTTCCCCAGAGCAAATCTTCAGCTATTTAAATACATCTCTCAAGTAACAGGCTAAACATCTCCAAGTTGTTCAACTGATCCTCATATGACAAGGTAACCATCCTGGTTACCTTGATTTGGATGTTCTCCAGAATGTTCACATCATTCCTCAAATATTGTGACCAGACCTATAAAAATTACTCCAACTCTCATCTAAATACACAATATTGTCAGGCTAAGAGCCAACAGAACTCTTCTAGACACTTTTTGCTCCCTGTGCCCCATTGCATCTCCTGAATCATTTTCTCATTTACCTTACGTAGCAATGTCAAAGGTTAGATCAATCCCATCATTCCAAGCTTTTTGGCTTAAGCCCAACTTCAATGGACTAGAAAAATTCTTTGGTTATCACTGTAATTAATCACTTGCATCATCCTTGGGGAAACATTTATATTATAAAATTTAGGAGAAACACAATTCTATTATTGACTTGTGAAACCCCTGGAGTAAATGGGGGAAGGGAATTATTATAACCACTTATAATTTCAGAACAATCAGCTTCCTCCTCCAGGAAAGGACCCAAGTAATTAAAAATATTATTATTAATGTAAGAATAATGGTGTTATCATCCTGTTATTTCCTAACAGCATTAAAATGTCTTTAGCAGAGCAAGATTTGTAGAAAAGAAAGCTAATTGACAACATGAGATAGAACAAATTCAGAATACAATTAATTTTGGCACTGTTGAAAAGTAATGCATTTTACATTACCACAAATGGTTGCAACTAATTACTATCTGAGGAATAGCTGTAAATTGCTTATTTGTTCTTTATTTAATACAGTTTCCGTGATTGCTTGAGCTCTTATTTATAGGGAGCTCTAGTTTTCAATTTAAAATAATTACCAAGAAAAAAGGAAAGTAAGAGAATGGGTTTGTAAAACAATAACAAGCCTAAGAAATGTTGTAGACAAATATGTAGTCAGGATCTGCTTACATCGTCACTTAAGTGGGCAAAATGTATGTCCCCCTTTCCCTTATCTATCTGTCCTGTAAGAATTGTTTGGGGGCAGGGAGGGGTTAGGGTGAGGGAAGTTGACTTGACAACAGTTTCTGTACAAAAGATCTGGGTGGCATGGAGTTAGTGACAGTGGGCTCCAAATCTGTCCACAGAATGACACAGCTGCCCCCAAAATTAATGAGATCTTTGGTTGTATTAAAAGAAAAATTGCTTTCAGAATATAGAAAACGATGTTCTGTTGCCGAAGGCAAAATACCATTTTGAAGTACCACATTCAGTTCTAAATACTAAATATTAGGAATGACATTAACAAGGGTTGGACAAATTCTGAGGAAAACTAAGATGGTGAAGAAACTAGAGACCATGCCACATGAGAATCAGTAGAAGGAACTGAGAATATTTAGCCTAGAAAAGAAAAGATTTAAAAGGGAATATTATCTAAGCTGCAACATAACAGAGAGCTGACCTCAAAGCCAGAAGATCTGGGTTCAAGTCTCGATTCCAACATATACTGACTGTGTGACCCTTTGGAAGTTACTTAACCTCTCAATAATCAGGCAACTCTTTATAATTTTCAGAGGAGGTTCTGACCTGCATGGCAAGAGGGAGTTTCCTTATTTGGGAATTCTCTATGTCAATGAAATCACAAGTCTCATCCCAGTCCCTGTCCTATGATAGCTGACTGTCATGGGAAAGAGATGAGACTTGTTTGACTTGGGACAGAAGTAGGATCAATGGGTAGAAGTTAAAAAGATAGATTTAGATTCTATGTTAGAAAAAGTTTCTTAACTACTCTAGTCATCCAAAAATGTAGAATATACTGCCTTGGGAAGTAGTGGATTCCAGCTCACTGGAGCTCTTCAAATAAACTCTGGTAGACTACTTACAAGGAATGCTACCAGAAGCATTGTTAGTCTGATTAGACTGAGTGGCCTGTGAGGTTCCTTCCAATTTGGAGATATGGTGATTATGGTCTAGTCTGCTTCTGACCTGCTCAATGTCCTTCTGATGTGTGCCCATCTTGTGATTTCCCCACTGGAGTATTCTGTTCTTCTCAGTAATGTCCTCATACTCCATGGAGAAGAGAATTTCTGTTCCTTTTTCTCCCAATCCAAATGTTGCTATCTTTTATCCTATTCCTAATCAAACAATCAGATAAAGTAATCATATATTTATGTGTCATAAAGGGGATAATATAAATAGTGTTCTAGGCAACACATTTGGATGCTTAAGAGGACTTTCTGAAGACGATGCTTAGTTGCAGAAAGGTTGGACCAATGAGTTTTTCACATCATACCATGATGGTTACCTTCAATGCCTATGCATAGGACTAACTTCGAATATGAGCTCTGAAATTCAGTCTTGATATAAAGATTGGTGGTTCATTTTCATTTAATAAGAACTGGTGATGTTTGAAATCAAGAATATAACTACAGAGGCAGCTAGGTGGTGCAGGGCACCAGCCCTGGAGTTAGGAATACCTGAGTTCAAATACAGCCTAAAGACACTTGACCCTTTACTAGCTGTGTGATCTTAGGCAAGTCACTTAATCCCAATTGCCGTGCCTTCCCCCTTCAAAAAAAAAAAAGAATATAACTACAGTCAGTTCTGCTATAACAAACATGTGCTTGCAAAGAACATCATGCTATGCAAAACTGTGCAATAAAAACAACAAGGCTTATGGGAAAAATGGACCACAACACTCAAAAAACTTTGTCAATGATATGAAAAAAAATTAGGAAATTAATTAAAAAGGGTAATCCAGTTTTATACATGTTAATTGGGTAAAAAAAATAACCAATACATACTACAATAAACAGTGGCAAACATCCTTCATTCTGGTTCTCATGGAAAGGGGAGGAGGGGCATGAGGTGGCAAAGTGAGAGAGTAGGATAGGCTGCAAATCCAGGTCTTGAGGACTGGTTGTCATGGCAGAAGGTGGTGGTGGTGGTGGTGAGAATCAGCCTGACTATGGCCAAAGCAACTATTATCCTAGAAGACAGACAAGAATTGTATTTCCACTTGTTTACAGTACTGATCAAAATCAATGCTGTTCTCTTTTCTCACTCTGTACACATTCAAATATTTAGAATGCCCAGATAAATATGGCACTGTACCATGAAAAAGAACTGATACTTGCTTGTAGAAATGGGCATAGGAAATGTTGCAGCTTGTAATTAGGAAGTGGTACAATTTTTTATCTTCTCACGGTTTCTTGAGCATATCAACAAACTCAAAATTTGAGCTATGCTCAAATAGTTCCCTAATACAGCAATCTTCTTGGAACAATTTGAGTTTTCAAAAGAGGTGTTATAGCAGGACTGACTGCTTTAGACTAATCCCAAACAGGGACCTTTTTGCCTTTATTGTATCTTATTTTACGTTTGAGGTTTAAAATAATTCAAAGGTCAACTTAGTAAAATCACTGACCTTTACTTTTCTTGGAATCAAGAGACAAGAATTGCCATTTACTTCATGTTAAAATGACTTTCTTCTAATTTGATTTCACACTTAAAAATACCAAATGGTTATTGTGGAATTAAAAAAGTTCTCAAATTTTGATTATTTTTTTTTAAATGTAGTGGTCTTGGCTAGGACAAAAATCTTGAAATAAGGTAATTTGATTTTTCATTGAGTATTTCCAACACTTATCTAATTTTCCTATTTTAATAGGTTAGGGAGATTTGATTAAGCTGCTTCACAGCATTAGAAAAATCTCAAAATATCATAATTGGAAAGGACCTTAGGAGTCATCTAGTGTAAATCTGTACCTAAGAAGGAATTCCTTCTGCAGCATTTCTAGTAAGTGATCATTCAGCCTTTACTCTAAGATCTCCAGGGAACGACAACTCTCTATCTCTCAAATTAATTCATTTCATTTTTGGACAGCTTGAATTGTTAGGAAGTTTTTCCCTCTGTCAAGTCTAAATCTGCTCTTTTGTAACTTTAACCATAATTCTCTGGAGCTACGTACAAAATTGAGTCTGTTGTCTACATTCAGACCTTCAAATAGTTGAATACAGTTATCATATCATTCCTAAATCTCTTCTTAATTTTGGCAAAACATCCAGAAATCCTTCAACCCACTATTGTGCAGTTTAGTTTCCAGTCACAGAATCACAGACTCACAGAATTAGAAGGGACCTCAGAGGCCATTTTATTCAACCCAGGTCACAACAAGGATTTGGTCTACAGCATCCCTGACCAAGTTCTCATTCAGCTTCTGCTTGAAGACCTTCAGAGAGGGTTAAACTACTGACATTTTTTTTTTCATGGTGCCTATTTTAAATAGATTTTATTCTCCAAGATAAGAATTATATTTCCACTTGCTTACCGTACTGATTAAATTCAATGCTGTTCTCTTTTCTCCCTCTGTACACATTCAAATATTTAGAATGCCCAGATTTACAAAATAGTTTAAATGTTATTGCCTTGCCTACAAATTTGAGTCCTTCAAGTTTTGGAAAAGTATGCCCTATCTTCTGGTGTTTTTAATTGACCTCTTCAATGATGGGTCCATAAGAAGGACATTTGGAAGGGTCTGCTTCACAACCTGGGAACCCACTGGTTTGCCTGCTGGCATGTCCCTTGCGTGCTGGTATTTAATAACAATGGGGTCGCAGATCATTTCCAATTCTTTCTGCTGATGCACAAATTCTTTCTTCTTAGCAGTGTGGTTCTTATATAACCAGTTGATTATTTTTTTACATTTATCAAAGATCTTCTATTAGTCTTCATCACCAGTTTCGCCTTGGAGTTTCTCATCCTCTACTGTAGCCTTCATGTTGAAAGAATAGGATTCCAGTAAGTTCTTAGTAGACATCTTGTCTCTCTACTTTTCATCGTCAGGCTCGTATTGCTCCTAGACCACACAACAAATGTCTTCCGTTCAGATGACCTTTGTTATAAGCCATGGTGATCTTATCCTCCTTTTTCCACAGCAGACACATTGAGAGTATCATTTCCATCAAGATCAAATGTTAAATTCAATCTGAGGAACTCAGACTTGCCTTTATCATTTTTCTGTCACCTTTGTGGACTTGAATAAGCCCATAAAACTAGTTGTCTCAGTAGGTGGTAAAGGTCTGTGTCTTTTTGGTAGGGTTGGTTGTATTGCATTTAATTGGAACCATTATGACTCACTCCATGTTGCATTCTCTGCTCTGCCTGATTTCAACTCCCTTGAACAAGATGCCCTTCCCAGCATAAGCTCATCACTTCTAATTTCATCACCATGTTGCTACCTCAAGCCTTGCTTGACATTACCCCCCTCAGTCTCCTCTATCCTCTGATTGTAGCACTAGAAGTAAAATATCAAATCTCTCCCAAAGCCTTCCTTTATTGAGGGCAAAAACTGAACTCTCAGCTCCTTCCATTTGTATACACTGCTCTCCCTGGTTTCAAATTCAGGGGAAAAGATTCCCTCTGGTATATCCCTTTGCCCCTTGCCGTGATTTCCTACCTTCTTTTGTATATTGTCTTCTGTTGTTAGATTGTAAACTTCTTGAGGGAGTGTCCTTCTTTTTATTAATTGTATTCCCACTTCTTAGCACAGTGCCTGGCACATAGTGGGTCCTTAATAAATGCTGATTGGATTGGATAATTCCAGCAACAGTTTTAATACCAGGAGAAAGAGGAATGACATCCAAAAGCAGCAACTCCTGAATATTCTCAGATTTATTTCTGGACAAGATGGCAACTTGGACAGTTGTGCCATAGATAACAGCCTCATCAACACTGATACTGTGGTGGAGATCCTTGCTACTATATAAGTTTTATAAAGTTTCTGGAATTTGAGGATAACAAATGAAACCACACGCCAAGATGATATCATGAATCTCTGCATTATCTAGTTGGGCATCCCTAGGGGCTTTTCCATAGAGTGCCATAGAAAAGGTCAACATATAGCTCTTAAAAACAGGCATAGGTGAGAGAGGAAAAGAAGTTGATCCATTCACAGAGAAAGTCAACTTCAATACTGGACAGGGAAGAAAGGTTACTGTTTACACATCATAAATGGTGCACAGTCATTGGATAGCTTTGTTCTCAATGATGTGCTTTTTATCGTTTCACTTGAACTCAGCAACAAAATAGTTGACCATGCAGTTGTCAAAGTCCTCTACATCCAAGTGGGTGTCCTCAGCTGTGGACTTAACTTCAAAGATGCCATCTTCTATGGTAACAATGGAGATATCGAGTGACACCTCCGAGGTCAAAGATCAACATATTTCCAACCTCAATCATTTTGACCAAGTCATAAACAGTAACAGCAGCAGTTGGCTTATTGATGATTCAGAGCACATGGGGACCAGAGATGGTTCCAGCATCTTTGGTGGCCTGAAATTAGGAATCACTGAGGTAGGCTGGTATTGTGATGACAGCCTTTATAATGGTTTTCTCAAAATGAACTTCAACAACTTCTTTCATCTTTATAGCAGATATATCTTCTAGATAGAAACTTGTGGTTTCCCCTTTGTACTCCATCTATTCCTCAGGATTGCCTGTGTCATTCATCTCCATGAAAGGTCGACACTTCATGTCTGCGATACAACTACATCATCAAATTTGTGACCAATCAGACATTTGACATCGAAGACTGTGTTAGTGAGGGTTCAGTGCAACTTGGCATCACTAAATAAATGTTCCATGTCAGTGAAGGCAATGTAGCTTGGGGTGGTCTTGTTTCCTTGGTCAGTATTGATCTCCACTTTTCCATGTTAGAAAAGTGAGAAGATCAATGTCAACTGCAGGTCCCTTCAACATGGTTACTAGTTCATGGTAAGGGAACAATTGACCAATGTGGAGTAAGAAAGATTCCTGCTGCACTGAGTAAAACCCACTACGAACACTTTTGAATCAAGGAATTAAGGTTTCCGGGAGAAATATCAACAATCTCAGATATGTGAACATCACGCCAATGGCAGAAAATGAAGAAAAATTAAGAAACTCCTTACTGAGCATGGAAGAGGAGAGTGTAAACACTTAACATATATATATATATAGATATATATAGATATATATATATAAAAGACATTTGTTCCTTGTAAGGAAAGCTATGGCAATTACGAACAGCATACTAAAAAGCAGAGACATCACCCTTCTGACAAGGTGGTTGTTATTTGTCCTTCCTTCTTGAAGAGGACCATGACGTCAGGAAAGTAATGCTATGACTTTTAAGAGAACTGGATTTAAGTGAGGGGGGACTGTGCATAGTCATCAGACTCACTTTCTCCTCCAGAGCTATCTGGATCCAGTGGTGAGATATACATCAGGATGAAAAGAAATGGCCCCATATGCAGTTGGAGACTTTGACCTTTTTAAGCTAACATCTTTCTGAGTTCTCACTTTGACTGAGGGAACACCCATCCAGTGATCAAGGTTAGGTAAGAAATGAGCCAAGGAATGGTCCCTTTTTACCTAATAAAAGAAAATCAATCTGGGTGGGGAAGACCCTCAGAATTTCTGGCCAAAACTGAAATAATTACTATTTATATTCACTCTGAGCCATCAGAGCTGGGATTTATTATTGGCTGATCAATGATAGCCAGAGTGAATTGGATTTAAGGCATGATCTTTAAGAAAGAAATCTAGCTTGTAAACCTCAAGATATCTTGCTAGGCTTCAACCATCAAAATTTACATTCCTTTGGGTACAGCACCCATGGGTAAGAGTACGATACCCTATGTGGACAGAGGGAGAGGAAGGAGGGAAGAGAAGGAAATGGAAAAAGGAAAGAAGGAAGGAAAAAAGGGAGGCAGGATGGAGGGAGGAAATGAAGGAAGGAAGGAAAGCAAGAAGGACAGAAGGAAAGAAGGAAGGAAGGAAGGAAGAAAGAAAGGAAAGAAGGAAGGAAGGAAGGAAGGAAGAAAGAAAGGAAAGAAGGAAGGAAGGAAGGAAAGAAGGAAGGAAGGAAGGAAGGAAGGAAGGAAGGAAGGAAGGAAGGAAGGAAAGAGTTGCATTGCCCAACTGGAAATGATCATTTGAGTCCACAGAGGGGGCAACTTGTACTATTCACAGGTTGTTGTTTTCCTTCATTCTCAAAGAGGATCATGATATGATGTCATGGTTGATGTCATGATTTGCAAGTGAATTGAATTTAAATGAGGGAGGGCTGTGGAGCCTCAGTTTCTCCTCCCTCCTGACAAAGGTCTGAATAGTTAAAGTTAAGGTTTTTCCAGTAGCAATGTATGATTGTGAGAGCAGGACCATAAGGAAAGTGGAGTGCCACAGAATCAGTATTTTGGAATTGTGGTACTGGAGAAGACTTTTAAGAGTCCCTTGGACAACAAGGTGATCAAATGAGTCAAAATTTAAAGAAATTCATTTAGGCTATTCACTGGAAAGTTAAGTACTGAAGCGAGATGGCTCTGGAGGAGAAAGTGAGGCTTGTGACCTTGCACATCCCTCCCTTTCTCAAATCCAAGTCAACTGCAAGTCATGTCATCATCTCCCTGATGTCATGGTCCTCTTTGAGAATGGAAGACAAACACAAGAACACACAACAATAAATACTGAAGCTTTAGCATCAGTACATTGTCTATATAATGAAAAGACAGGACTCATTGGAAAAGATCTTGATTTTGGGAAAGACTGAAGGCAAAAGGAAAAGGGACCAGCAAAGGATGAGATGGATAGATAGTGTCATGCAAACAGTGAACATGAACTTGGACAAGCTTCCAGACAGTGGAAAATAGAAAGGCCTGTGTGCTATGGTCCATGTCCATGAAGTCACCAAGAATCAGGACTGAACAACTGATCAACAATGATGTACATAGAATGAAGACTGTGTGTTGACACACTATAGGGGGAGAATTAATACAAGATTATATCTACCCTGAAACTCACATTTCCTCACCATCCCCTGTCTCTGGGGTCCCTTCCTTCCTTCTTATTATAGAGGATAGAGGGTGATCACTGGAGAGCACCTCTCATATCATCCTTTAAGGAGAGTGCGGTTCTCTAAAGCAGCGGTTCTCAACCTAGGGGTTGCTACCCTTTTTGGGGTTGAATGACCCTTTGACAGGGTCGCCTAAAACCATCGGAAAACACATATTTCCGATGGTCTTAGGAACCTAGACACCGCTCCTCTATCTGTCTCCAGGTGGGTCCGCCCACATGCAGATACATCCACAAGTGAGTATTAAAGGGTTGTGGCATTAGGAAGGTTGAGAACCACTGCCTAACAGCATATCCAGCCCAGGATCCTCACTATTTTTTCCTCAATTTTGGATAGTTCCAATTGTTAGGAAGTTTGTCCTTGTGCTAGGGAAATGTGTGTAAATCTGCCTCTTTGTAACTCTTACTTCTTCCTCTTGTTTATACCCTGTGGAGTGGAATAGAACAAAACTTATCTCTCTTTGATAGGACAGTCCTTCAAATACCAGAAGACCACTGTCTTAGTTTTAAGTTTTTTTCTTTTTCTGATTAAATGTCTTCATTTTTTTAAATTGATCCTCATATGGCAAGGTCTCAAGATCCTTCACCATCCTCATGGACCTCCTCTGGACACTTTCCTGCTTATCAAGTGGAATGTAAAATGTGGCATCCAGAACTTCAGATATTCAGAATCCAGAATCCAGAAATTTAAATATGTTCTGACTAGAGCAAATTATGGTGGTACTATCACCTCCCTAGCTTCTGACAATGAAGCTCAAAGTCACTTAATCCTGTTGGCCTCAGTTTCCTCATCTGTAAAATGAGCTGGAGAAGGAAATGGCAAACCACTCTAGTGGTTTGCCAAAGAGTCAGACTTGACTGAAAAAGCAACTGAATGACAATATAGAATTATTTGTAGTTGGGAATAGAATCTGGGAGTTCAATTATAGTGGTTCTCAACCTGCGGATTATGTTCAATTTATAACAATGAAAATACATCCTGCATATCAGATATTTACATTACGATTCATAATACTAGCAAAATTACAGTTATGAAGTAGCAACGAAAATAATTTTAGGGTTGGGGGTCACCACAACCTGAGGAACTGTATTAAAGGGTCATGGCATTAGGAAGGTTAAGAACCACTGAATTAAGAGAATATGACAAATAGTATTGTTAAAAAGAGACGAGGGGGTTGAAATAGGAAGGTGGATTTGTGAGTGGAAAAAAGGAGAAGAATGTGAGAAAAATTGTGGAGGTAGATTCTCCAAGACTTGACAACTGAGGTGGTATTACTCAGGAATAAAAGCATTGGATTGGAAATCAGAAGTCCTGGGTTCAAATTCCAGCTTTGCCACTTACTATCTACGTGACCTTTGATAAGTCAATAAACTTGTTTTCTTATCTGTAAGGAGTTGTTGTTCAGCTGTGTCTGATAGACTCAATTGGCAAACTTCAGTCACCTAGCAGCCTGAAACCTGTTTTTATAGGTCCCTGAGCTAAGAATGGGTTTTAGATATAGTTTTATTGTATTTAAAAAATGTAAAAACCATTCTTAACACAGTTCAGCTGAACTAGATAATCTCCAAGGTACCTTTCAGTGTGAAATCTATGATGCTATGATTGTTTATGGGGGACAAGGAAGAGACAAATGTCAAAGATGATTCTGAGGTTGTGATCATGGGCAAATGGAAACACAGTGGTGCCCTTGGCAGATACAGGGAGTTAGGATTTAGGGAGGAAGGCAATTAGATATGTTGAGTTTGAGATACTGATAACATATCCAGCTGGAGATGTCATGTCAGGCAAGCAGCTAGTGATGATGTATCTCAGGAAAAAGCTAGAGCTAGATAATATAGAGTCATCTACATAGAAATGAAAACTAAATCCAAGAGAGATAATGGGGGGGGCATCTAGGTGGCACAGAGGATAGAGTGCTGGGTCTGGAGTCAGGAATGCCTGAGTTCAAATCCAGTTTTAAACCCAAGCTATGTGACCCTGGGCAAATCACTTAACCATGTTTGCCTCAGTTTCCCCATCTGTAAAATGTGTTGGAGAAGGAATTGGCAAATTCCTCCACTACTTTTGCCAAGAAACCCCCAAATGAGGTCATAAAGAGTTAGGCAAGACCAGAATAATGAACAATTCCTTTACAGATAAAGAAACTATTCAAGACAAGTTAATTGACTTATCAAAGGTAACACAGAGAGCAAGTGACAAAGCTGGAAAACCATTCTTTGCCAAGAAAGTCCCACTAAAGATCATGAAAAGTTGGACATAACTGAAAAATGACTTATAAAAAAAAGTTCAGAGAGAGAAAAGAAGGGCTCCTAGGACAAAGTTTTGCTTCACAAATAGCCTAACATCTTGTGTATATTTTTCTATCTGCTGGTAAGCTGAAGTATGTTTTCATGTTGGTTTCATCTCATTCATCATTCTTATGTCTTCCTTCACTTGGCTGCACATTTCTTCAGGGCAGGGGCCATGTCTTTTTCTGGGGGGGAGAATTAGGGGGCTGAGGTTGGAAGGATAGAGCATTTACCCAACATGGTCTGCATAAAATGACCACTCACAGATGCTGACTGACTTTTTTTCTGACAGATTTCCTCACCAATTTTCCACCAAATTGAAAGGTCACCTTTTTGCATAGGGATTTGGATCAGCTGACCTATCAGATAGTAATACAAAAATCACAGGATCACAGAATTACCACATGGGAAAAGTGTGGCCAGGACCATAGAACTAAATGGGAACTCAGAGGACATTTTACAGATAAGGAAATTGACACCCACAGAAATTAAATGATTTACCCAAGATCACATTGGTAATAAACATCAAAGGCAAGATTTGAACCTCTATCTTCTGACTCTAGAACAGGTGCTCTTCCTACCAAACCATGCTGCTTCCTGCATTTAATAGCCTGAAACTTGCTTTTGTAGGTCCCTGAGCTAAGAATGGGTTTTAGATATAATTTTCATGTATTTAAAAATGTAAAAACCATTCTTAGCACAATTCAGGTGAACTAGATAATCTCCAAAGTACCATTCAGTGGTAAATCTATGATGTTATGATTGTTTATGGGGGACAAGGAAGAGACAAATGTCAAAGATGATTCTGAGGTTGTGATCATGGGCAAATGGAAACACAGTGGTGCCCTTGAAGATACAGGGAGTTAGGATTTAGGGAGGAAGGCAATTGGACATGTTGAGTCTGGGTGGATGGATGAATGAATTCATAATCCCCGTCTTTATGGAATGGACTGGATTACCTACAGTCCAGCTCTTTCAGTCACAGGAAATGCAGTTTCAGATAATGACCCTTTAGGGAAGTGGCTGAATCTCTCTCAACAATATTCTAACCAGCACAGCTACCATGCTTTTAGAGAGATCATAGGATTATAAATTGACAGTGAAGTTGAAAGGGACTTCCTAGGCCAACTGGTCCCTCATTTTACAAATGAGGAAATGGAAGCCTGGCCAAGGTAGGAGACTTGGCCAATGCCAAGGTAGCATCATGCCTGGAATTTTTACCCAGATACTCTGGTTTGAGTCCATGACTTTTGATTCTAGAGCCAATCTTTTTTTCTACTTAACCACATTAAAAAAAAATCTACTTTTAAAGCTGTTAGAAAAGTGAATCAGATTTATTGCTCAAGCATCTTGCTCTATCCAGCTTGGGTCCCTATACCTTATGCTTTATTTAGTTGAATTCCATTCTTTTTTCAGTGTTTTATATCTTATTGTTTTAAACTGCATGCCACCTCCAATTCTTTTTGCAGTAGGTTAGGTATTGTTAATCTTAAAGAAACAAGATGTCATTTTGACCACATTTTGGTGATTGAGTGGCAGCTAGGTGGTGGATGGGCACAGTGGATAGAGGACTGGGCTTGGAACCAGGAAGACATCTTCCTGAGTTCAGATCTGAGCTCAAACACTTACTAGCTATGTGACCTTGGGCAAGTCACTTGACCCTGTTTCTTTTAGTTTCCTCATCTATAAAATGAGCTGGAGAAGAAAATGACAAACCACTCCAGTCTCTCTGCTAAAAAAAATCCCAAAATGGGGTCACAAAGAGTAGGACATAACTGAAATGACTTTAAAACCAACTAAAATATTTTTAAAATGGACCATAAAAGATACTCTCTTGCTCCCATTCTATCTTTGTTCTCACTTTCTGGTAAGTTCTGTGTAGATAGGGACTATCTCATTTTCTGTCTTTGTATTCCCCAAGCTCATACAGTGCCTGACCCACAGAAGGCGTTTCATAAATGCTGCTGAACTGAAAATATCCATTCCACAGTTTCACAGCCTGAGTTGAAAGGGACCCAAGAGGTCCTCTCAGCCCAGCCCCTTCATTTTACATTTATCCTCTAGTTTCTTCTTGCTTGTAAATTTCCCCAGGAATCTCAGCTTTTAGGTCATGCAAGTCAAAGTTAAAAAAAAAAACAAACCCTCATAGACTCTGAAAGAAAACAGCCCCAGCACAAGGCTGATTTTGCTTCCACCCACTCAATTCCATCCTTTCCCCTCAAGCTCAGCTTTAGATGTTTATCTTACAACCTTCCTCCCACTCAGACCAAATGCCTTAGCCTTTTCTCAGCGAGCCACTTATCTGTCCCACTTCACTGCCACTGGCCTCTGTCCCATTCCAGGAAGGGCCTAATCTCACATACAGGCAGCAAATGGAGAAGGAGGGTATTGGGCTCACTGGTGACTCCCATCAGCCCTTCCAATTGGATTATTAGGGTATTCTAGCAGGACCCTGATTCTCCAACACTAAGGTGTTGTAGAGAATACAGGCTAATGTTTTCTGCCTCTCTGTGGTTCAATCTATTAAGCATGTAATCCTATATCCTTGTAATATTACATTTGGCAGGAATCATAAACAAAAGCACGAACCAGCAGCTCCTGAGGGGCTTGGGGGGTGGGGAGGAAAAAGCCTAGCCTGAGCCTTATGAGATGCTCAGTTTGTTGGTACATTTAGGGAATACCCAGATTCCGCAGCATCGCTTTTTCAATGCTCAACATAAATTCCATCCTGTTCAGATAATCGGCTGTATTTCATTTCCTATAATTATACAGCACAAGTTAAAAGGGAACTTTGCCTGCTTGCCTTCTTATAATCTTTCAGCATTAACAAAGGCTTCCTGAGAGAGCCAAGCAACCCATTTTTCTTCTGGATTTATCGTGACAGTCACATCCTGATATTAAGTAGGTGATTTCCAGTTTTACAACGTAAATAGCTTTGCTGGCTGGTGTTTTTACTCACTCTGATTCGCATCCTTTAGCCTTTACATATGAGTGCTGTTCCTTGAAGCTCTATCACTTGGAGAAATTAAAAAAAAAAAAGCAGGCAGCAACACATTTTAGCTTGTACTTTATAAGTGAGCTGGGATTTTGCTGGAGTACCTGCTTATGTGGCCTGATTTCAGGGGCACTGGGGAGAGCAGAATGGCTCTATGTCTTCTGCTTTCCCTGGATACACCCACTCAACTGGCTTTCAATTCCCAAAATATTTTCTATAACAAGAATGGAGGAACTATCTTTTACTCAACTGAGACAAGGCTCAAAATGCAAATAGCCTTTGGACAGGTAACATAATGAGTGAAATTCATTAACACATGTATATATGACTGCTTTCATACATTTTTCTAAGAGGGGTCAATTGGTAGAGAATGCCGGGTCCCTGAAAATTCAAGAGGATATGACAGAGAAACCAGAGAGTAGAGGAGGTAAAAAAAGGCTCTAACTTAACAATTTTGTCCATAATTGTCCTTACTGGGAGCTCTAACCAGAAGTTTAAAATACTGATTGTGTCTCAACTGACTTACTGTAGACCTCTAGCATACCTGTGTAAGGATTTCCCACTTAATCACCAAAATCACAGAAGGCCCAGACACCACAACTGAGCCCATCAATCCATACACATGATTAGGTTTTCAAGATGTATAAACAAGATTGATTCTACCCTGTGATCCCTTTATGAAGTATGGATCTTTTTGATTTGGTTAAGAAGAGAAAACCATGATTAGTTAACCAAAGCAAATCATGAGAGGTACGGAGGGTAGGGTTTATGTTAAAATAGCTAGAGAAATTTCAGCAGTTATTCAGTTCAGACATAGGCCAGTTAAACAGTGGAAGACTCCAAGCTCACGGCACTTCGATGAGGCAGCTCCTTGTGATATAACAGAGTGCAACAGTGGATTAAGGCAGTGGTTCTCAACTTGTGGCTTATATTCAATTTAAGTATATTCTGCATATGAGATATTTATATTACGATTCATAACAGTAGCAAAATTACAGTTATGAAGTAGCAATGAAAATAATTTTATGGTTGGGGGTCACCACAACATGAGAAACTGTATTAAAGGGTCATGGCATTAGGAAGGTTGAAAATCACTGGATAAAGGGGTAAGAGGAAGGAGTCCAGAGGGAGTGTCATATGTTCTCTCCCTTTGACTATATTTTTGGACAGACTATATCAGGAGGGGACGACACATTTAAGTGGGAGCAGTGAGAGAAACACTAAAGTCAAATACAGATATAGATAGATACAGAAGAAGAGCCACCTGAGGGATGAAGCAGCTTTGAGGAGCATTACTTCTTGTTCCAGAGGAGAATGCCATCTATCAATTCAAGAAAGAACTTCTAGTAACCAAGAATTGTGAATTAGTCCTTTTTAGCACATATTTCAAACATGTGTAGCTCATTACATCATACTTTAAGCTTGAACCTACTGTTCTTATGTACCTAGGCATAATCTTGAGAAAATATTCCCCAGGCTTTTGGAAGAATATTTTATACCAACTATATATGCCACCTTAGTAAATAACTTTTCTAAAGTTTAATTGAAACCCGGTTGACTGATATGAATGGTAAATATACTGGTGGGGGCTCATAAGAGATGGTATTGGAAATGGGACTGATCAGGGTTATGCCCTAGAACTCTAAGAGTAGTAGCTGGTTGCCATCTGGGGACCTAACCTCTGGAGAGTGAATATCTCTTGAGGAAGTGGCCTCAGAGGGATTGTTACTCCTGTTTTGGCCTCATTCTCAAAACTCCACGGTAAGAAGATAAGCTAGTGGATTTAGAGCTTAAAGGGACTTCAGCAATGATCAGGTCCAACCCCTCATTTTGCAGATAAGGAAGCTAAAGCCTAGAGAAGATCAGTGACTTGCTCCGTGTTACAGAGCTGGAGAATGGCAGACGCAGGACGTGAATCTGGGTACTCTGACAACAAAGCCAGCGAATGCTGCCTCTAACACACTATTGTCATTTTGATTCAGGTGGTTTTAACACTTCGTTTATATAGAAAGAACATATAATTTCTAAATCTGCTCTTTGACTGCAATAAAAGTGATATTACTTACTGTATACTTAATATACTGTATATTTATATACTTAATATACTGCATACTTAACATCCTGTATACTTAACATCCTGTATATTTAATCTCTGCTGTTTAATTTTTGAAATGACCAAAGCTCATAGGTCACAGGGGGGAAAAGGAGGAAAGAGAGCTGAGAGATTGATTTTTCAGTCCAGAATAATACATAAATGATGGCTACAGATTTCAGTCATTTTTCAGATGTGTCCAACTGGAGTAGTTTGCCATTTCCTTCTTCAGATTATTTTACAGGTAAGGAAACTGAGGCAAACAGGGCTAAGTGACTTGTCCAGGGTCACACAGGTAGCAAGTGTCTGAGGTCAGATTTGAACTCAGTAATATGAGTCTTCCTGACTCCAGGCTCAGCACTCTGTCCACTGCTCTACTTAGCTGTCACAAAAAATGATGGTCACATGGAATCAAAATACTTCTTAACATAATTACTTCAAGGGTCCAAGAATTTATAGGCATCTCCTTTCACTGACACACATCACAAACTCTCTACAACTTATCAGACAATCTACAACTGCCATAGCTGAAAAATTCATCACCTGGAGGTCAGCATGAGCATGGGCTCTTCAGAGCTTCACGGACAAATAGTCAGTCAGCGTATCCTTATGGAAGTTTCTCCAGCTTGGTAAGATCTGTCAGAATTTACCCTCCACTGGCACAGCCTTCAAGAACTCAGAGTCAACTACATGCTATAATGAGACTTTAGACAGCTATTTTATTTTAGACATATACACTTGTTTTCACTCCAATAATTACTATACAATAGATATCAGGTCCTTTCCTTCTACTACTAGACCTAGCAGAATTTCATATATTATTTGAAACATACATAAAATATATATACACACACATTACATATAGAGTATACACATATACACATATATATAGGATTAAATATCCTATGTGTGTGTATATGTACACGCAGATACATATATTTATATAGGATTGAAATGCCACACATGTATGTGTATATAGATAGATATACATACAGATACATGTACATATACATACATAGGATTGAAATGCATACGTGTATATGTATATGCTATATATGTAGAAATATGTATGTATAAATGCTATATATGTATATATGCACACACAAAGATATATACATGTATATACACACCTCTCTCTCTATATATAGCTATTTAAATACATATGTATAGTATGACTACACTTAGCTACAATAAGCTTCATCAGAAATCCCCATCACTTTCTGTTGCTTAAATTTATCAAGCAATCCTGATTCTCTTAAACTAACACCATAAATTAAAGCCAAGGACAGTCTGGCTCTAAAACATTTTCTTCAGAGCCAATCTACCTGTGCCTATCTGACATGACAAAAAGAAGGCCATCTGTTTCCCAGACTGCACCTATCGAATGAGATGCTAAAGCCAGCCGTCAGTTCAATGAGACTGTCTAATCAAAATTTTGAAGATTAAAATATTGGCTCCCTCAATCTGTATCCATCTGATGGGCTATGTTCTACCTCAATTACTCCTGACCAAATGATTTGTTGTTTTTAATTAAATCCAGTCACCATTATCACCACTTTTGCTCTAATCTTGAATGTTGCTGTGTTTTCATAGATGATGAATCTAACACCAATAAAGCAGCATGTAAAGGCCTTTTTGTATTAAACTTAAATTAGTTGGAGACTTTAAATAAATCAGCAGTGGGAAGAAAGGTGTGCAAGTTTTATCAGCTCAATACATTTATTCCTCTGCACATGAGGGACATAAACAGGCATTTATTCCTTGACTATGTAGAATAGAATGAAACTCCAAGAATAAAACTAAGATGCTCTGGTAGAGACACATTCAATTCAATGAACATGTATTAAATGCCTACTATGTGCACAGCATGGCTTAAGGTAGAGTTTCTGTTCTTGTGGAGATGATAGCTCAGAGAGAAGATAAGACCTAGACAGAGACAAGTCTAATACAAGGTAAGTGTGATAGGGAACATCAAAGTTCCAATCAAAGTACCATCAAAAATTTAAGTGAGAGTTCACTTTTGAGTGAGAGGATGAAGGAAAGTTTCCTCTAGGAGGTAATACCTCAGCTAAGACTTGAAGGAAGCAAAAGCATTTCAATAGAAGGATTTCAACAGGTGGCAGGTATTCCAGACCGAAGGCGAAGACTGTCAAGTTCACAAGAGAGAAGACAGAAGGAGGAGAGGACAAGATAAAGGAAGATCTTATCCTATGGTTTGGCTGTCACCTAGTGTTTGAAGGACAATGCAGTAAAATACAGTAGGGTGGAGGCAGATTAGGAAAGGCTTTAAAATGGCAACAGGCAAGGGAGTTTGTATTTTTGTCCAATCAGCAATGGGGAGCTATTGAAGATTTTTGGTTTGGTTTTGTTTTTTGAGAAAGGGAGTGATGGGAGTCAGGTCTATGCCTCAGGTAGATTATTCTGGAAATCATGTAGGGAAAGGATGAGAAACCAGAGACACTAGAGACAGGCAAGACATGTAGCAGGCTATTAGTGTGCTAAGCATGAAAATTGATGAAGAGCTGAACTAAGATACACTGTGAATGGGGCTGGGGCTGGGCAGTGATTAGAACACAGGGCCTAGAGCCAAAATAATCTGAATTCAAATCCAGCCTCAGATACTTACTAGCTGTGTGATAAATCACTTAATCTGTTTACCTCAGTTTCCTTATCTGTGAAATGAGCTGGAGAAGGACATGGCCAGTACACTCCAGTATCTTTGATAAGAAAACCCTGAATGGGGTCACAAAGAATCAAATACAACTAAGTTACTAAACAGCAACAACAACACTAGTGTGAATGGAGCAGTCCCCTTTGAGAGAAGTCACATAGAGGCAGAATTTATAAGATATGCCAACAAATTTGACCAATATGGTAAGATAGAACAAAGAATCAAAGATGACCTTGAAATTTTAAGCTTAGGTGATTTGGAGAATGATGGAGTCATTGACAGAATTAGGGAGGGGGTCAATTTATGAGGAATGGTGGAATGGGTGCTAGATTTTTTTTTTTTGGAGGGGTGAAAGCTGGGCAATTGGGGTTAAGTGACTTGCCCAAGGTCATGTGGCTAGTAAGTGTTAAGTGTTTGAGACTGGATTTGAACTCAGGTCCTCCTGACTCCAGGGCCGGTGCTCTGACCTAACCGCCCCTATGGGTGCTAGATTTTGAGGCAGAGAATCTAAGATCAAATGTTCCTTATTGCCTGTGTGATTTTGGGCACTTACCTAAGTTCTCTGAATCTCAGTTCCCTCAACTGTAAAATGAGAGGGGTTGTAGTCAACGACCTCAAAGATCCTGTCTGTCTCCACATGTGTGGTGCATTTATTTTTGGACAGGTTGAGTTTGGGGTACTGATGAGAAATTCAAGGTGACACGTCTAGCAGATCGTTGGAGATCCAGGACTAGCATTCAGAAGAAAGATCCCATTTGGAAATAAGGATTTTGAAGTCACACGAATAGGAAGTGGTAAATGAACCTTTTGGAAGTGATGAGATCACTGAGAAAATATAGTGAGAAAAGAAGTCCTAGGACAGAGACTTGGGGGACTGTCCTATAAGGGGACAGAATGAGGATAGTGACACATGGAAAGAACGTAATGAGTGGTCACACAGATGAAAGGAGAATCAAGAAAGCAGGGCTACGTATGTCCCCCTACATACCGGAGAAGTTTGACTATGTAGGAGTATTTAACAACATTTAATGCTACTGAAAGATCAAGAAAGACAAGTATTGAGAAGAAGCTACTGAATTTAATGATGAAGAAGTCATTTGAAACCTTTGAGAAGATAATTTATGGGTCATGAGAAAGTGGATTTGTTGAGTTTAGATGACTCTTCCCAAGTGTTTAGCACTGAAAATACGGCAACTTGTGGGGCAATCATAGCTTGAGAGAATGGCCAGGAAGGGAAAATTTATTAAGGGTGGAGTAGACCTGAGCATGTTTTAGGTAGTGGGGGGAGAACCAGTCAGTGGTCAGGGAGAGTCAAAGATAGATGAAAAAGACTTGGAATGATAAATGTGGTAAGTTGCTTGAAGAGATGTGAAAGAGTGGCTTAAAGATTATAAGTAGAGGGGTTAGTCTTGGCAAAGAGAGTGTCAGCTCATCCCCAGAGCAAAAGAGATGGAGATGATGATGATGATGATGAGTGAAGGTCTCTAAGAGGTTTAAGGTAGAAGGAGGGGAGAAAAAGGAGCTTTCAAGAGCCTCAGTAAAGTAGGAGGCAAGATGGCATGCTGAGAGGGAAAAGAGTGAGAAGAATTGGCCACTTAAGAGAGGGAAAAAATGGTTTGGAACAGCTGCACTGGAGAGTATGCCAATGAGTTAATCATAGATGAATAAAAGGCTTGCTATGTAGCAGAAAGAATCCAGATGTGGTTAGATAACATGTCTTTGTAGTGACCCAGTCAGAATGGTTTTGTCACTTCCGATAGCAGTAAGTCAGTGTGGGAGCTGGAGTGAGGAGGGCAGGGGTGGGGGAAACCAGGATTGAGGATTATTGGGGTGTGACTAGTGGAAGAACTAACAGACAACTGCTTTAGAAGATGAAAGTTAAACAGCTTAGTTTTAGGGTCAAGAGTGTGGCGAGAGGAGAACTAGACCAAAATAGGAATAATGAGCTAGGGAACAAAAAGGAGAGCAGAGTTCATGAATTTGTATGTCATCCTTGTGTAGGGGTCATGAAATCATATTCAAAACCACAAAATCATGTTTGAAATCATGATATCATGATTCCAATTTTAGAATGCTTTTTCCCAGAATGAAACCATAGTTTTGTTTTGACTTTGTTTGTAGCATATCTATGTACACATCTCTCTCTCTCTCTCTCTCTCTCTCTCTCTCTCTCTCTCTCTCTCTCTCCCTCTCGATATATATATATATATGTATGCATGCTGTATAATGAAAAGGTACTGATCAAATAAAAAAATCCAGGTGTTATTCCTCATTCTACCACTAGCCATGGACAAATCACTTAATTTCTCTAGGTTTTAGTATCTTTAATTGTAATATAAAAAATAGTGATAATATTGACCCTACTTATTTCACAAAATTTCTGTGAAGCTCTACTAAGTTAGAGATGAGTTAGGTAGTGAGAAACAGGGTAGTACAGTAGAAAGGGTTTTGAACTTGTGGTACTAAATTTGCTGTCATCAGACTGAAGTTCAAAATCCCAGTTCTGACACTGGCCCTGTATGGCAAGAGAATATCCAAGTGGAAATCCAAAGACTTAGTGGGTCTAAAGACTAAGGGGAAAATACTGTAGAGAGTATTTGTGTGAGGAAAATAGATAACTCAAGATCACAAGTTTTGGATTAGACTAGTTCACGTGGAAAAAAAGTTGAGGGTTTTAGTGGACTACAATTTCAATATGAGTCAACAGTATAACATGATAGGCCCAAGAGTTAGTGTTAGGGTAAGCTACATTAGCTGAAGAAGAAAGGCCAGTTGTAGTGCCAACACGATATTCACAGTGCCAACAGCGACTGTAAATATGTAGGCACAATTCTCCATAGCAAAATATAACACACTCTCCATATAGAAGACAGAAGAAAAAACATTTATTCAGATACCACAAAACCAAATCCCAACACCAGGAAACTGAATCTATCATAGAAATATAGAAGTTAATATGCCACAATGCCTCAGAGAGCCACACTATCCTTTAGCCTTCCCTCAAACCAACGCTCACAAGCCTAGCTGTCTCCCTGGGTACCTCCTTTGTCTCTTGCTGTCTAGTTTCTCTGACTCCCAGCTTCCTGTGGGTTCTGCTCCACTCTTAAGCAAACTCCTCCTACCACAGGCTCCATGTGATTACATTCGACCTATTAGGGGACGGAGAAGATCTTTGAAGCAGGAAAGGTCTTCAAATTCCCTTACACTTATTAAGGGGCAGGGAAGATCTTCAAATTCCCATTCCCATTACACCAGCTCAATCTCATTGACTAGATGCCTTTAACACTTGCTTTTTTTGTACTCTATAATCTCATCATAATAGCCAAGAAAAAGCACTGAGTGATTTATCCAAGAAATCAGTCATTATGACCAAGTGGCATTTATATTAGAGATGCAAAGATGACTCAACATTAGAAAAACAACCAACACAATCATTTTCAAAACCAAAATGTCCAAAGTTATAAGATCATCTCATGAAGGAAAACAGCTTTGACAAAGCACAATACTTTTGTGCTAAAAACCTTACAAAGCATAGGCCTGGAGGAATTTTTGTTTAATACCATAAGAAGCATCCATCTGAAACCAAAAGCAAGCATGGTGTGCAATGGGAACACACTAGAACCTTCCTCAATAAATATGGGAGTGAAGTAAGAATGTTTACTTCTCCCACTATTATTTAATATAGTTCTGGAAAAGCTAATATCCAACATTCCTATACCACTTTAAGGCTTGCAAAGTGCTTTCCAAATATTATTTTATTTGATCTTCACAATTACTTTGTGAGGTAGGTGTTGTTATAAGCCCCATTTTCTAGATGAAGAAACTGAGGCAGATGGAAGTTAAGGTACAGACTCATGACTTCCTGTCTCTAGGCCCAGTACTTTGTTCATTGCTTTGTCTCCTAGCTGTTGGGGAAGGTAGCTCATTAATAAGACTCATTTATTTAGAAGAAAACACCTTTTCAAAATCCACAATTTGTAAATGAGCAGATGCCATCACTTACTAAGCTTCTCTAAGGTATGGTGTTATTTTTCACGGAACACCATTGCACTGGGAAGTACTCTGGTCTTCTTTGTTCCTTTGGATTTTAGAGAAGGGAGATTAGTCTAATAGAGAGAGCACTGAGATCCAAGTCAGGGGACTTAGTTCGTAATCTCTTCTAATATTGGATTGTAGGAGAATCAAGAGAGGAGAGAACGTACCTCCTTCTTCTCAGCAGAGGCGAAGGATACGGTTATGGAACATTGCCCCCACTGCCAGACTCAGTTGATGTGTTGGTTAGTTTTGCTCACCTGCTTCCCTCCCTCCCTGCTCCTCTCCCTTTCTCTCTTACTCCTTATTAGAATGGATTAATCTCTAGTGTGAGAGAGATCTGTATCTGGAAAGTAGGCAGGAGTGAAAATAAAAAAAATAAGGATGATTTTTTTCCCCTTTCTATTAGGTCTCTTCCAATTTGAATTTCTTATCATCTGACTATGCTCTTGAGCTGATCTTCTTTGTGGATGTGTAGTATCATATTCTGTTCCTGGGTCCCATTCGGAGGAAGCATTCAAAAAGCCAGAGAACCTCTAGAGTAAATAAGCCCATGAGGGAACACAAGGCTGTGACCTCACAGAAGAGGTCGAAGGAAAACTTGAGCGACAGAATCCTGTTGTCTTGAAACATTTGAAGAAATTGTATGGAATAATAGTGGCTGACATTTCTGCAGAGCTTTATAAGCAGCATCTCATTTGAACCTCACACTAATGCCACGCAGTAGGCAGCACAGATGTTATCATCCTCATCTTACAAACGGGGAAACTGAGTATTGGAGAAATTAAGTGATCTGCTTACGGTGATCTCTCCCTTAAGTGTTAGAAGCAGAAATCGGACTTGGGCCTCTCCAGGCTTCAAGTCCAATGTTTTTGCCACTAGAAGTCTAGATTTGGAGTTTAGAGCAGGACCAATGAATGGAATGAGGGGGACGCATAATTCGACTCAACCAAAGGAAAGGCACCATAATAACTCGAGTTGCTAAAAACTACATTTCTGTATTGATTTAAAGTTTGCAAAGTGCTCCATATTTATTATTTAATTTGATCTACATAACCACCCTATTATGAGGGTTAATGATAATATCAATAATCATAATGGGGACTTTACCCCTTTGGGTCAATACTATTATTATACCCATTTTACATATGAGGAGACAAAGACTTCGAGAGGTGAAGTGACTTGCCCAGAGTCACACCGTTGACTCTTGTCTGAGGAAGGATTTAAACTGGGATGTTCCAGACTCCAAGTCCAACTCTCCTGTTTCATACAACAAGGAGCTCCACATTCTTGGGGATTCAAAAGAAGAAGCTGAATAGACTATTTGTCTAGAGTATTACAGAGGAAATTCATTACTGAGTTAAGGATTGAATTGGATGCACTCTAAATTTTCTTCCAAATCAAAGATTCCTTGCTTCTAAATGGGAGGCTGTATTTTGATTAGTTTTAGTATCATTACTCTCCTCCACAGAATCTTAATTTTATTCTCCAGTGTGGAGGCAATCCCAGATCCCCAAAAGCCTATGGCAATGGGTTATAAACTCTGGTAGGTTCTAGATCACAAGTATTAGACTGCAAAGGACCCCAGAGGCCATCTAGTCTAACCTCATTATACAGATGAGGAAACTGAGAGTTATGGAAAGCAAGCAGGAAAGAAATAAGCATTTATTACCATGTGCCAGCAGCTTTCTAGATATCTCTTTTGATCTTTATAATAGCACAATACCCATTTAATAGTTGAGGAAACTGAGTCAGGTGATTTGCCAAGGTCACACATCTAATAAATATCTGGGGCTGAATTTAGAACTTCTGTCTTCCTGACTCCAAGTCAAGAATTTTTTTCTATTGTGTCACCTATCTGTGAGGGAGGGAGAAGGAAAGAGTTAGTCACTTGGTAAGAAGACTGAGATCCTGATGCCATGGGAATGTTTGGAGCAGGGCAAAAAGGAAGAACAAGGCAGCTACATGGTACAGTGGATAGAGCTGGCCTGGAGTCATAAAGACCTGAATTAAAATTTGGCCTCAGACATTTAGAAGCTGTGTGACCCTGGGCAAGTCACTTGACCCCATTTGCCTCAGTTTTCTCATCTGCAAAATGAGATGAACCAGGAAACAGCAGACCACTCTATTATCTACGTTAAGAAAACCCCAAAGAGGGTCTTGAAGAGTCACACAACTGAAATATTACTAAACGAGAAAAACAAAGAGAAGCTCATCTCAGTTCACTGTCTGATACCTTCCCTCTTAGAGTTATTTTTTGAGAGTGTTATTGATGTCACTGGTTTTTATGTCATAGTCACTTCTGAAAATACTCTTGACCTTCTCACCTGGGCCCTTCTTTGTCTAGTGACCTTTCCTTTGTAACAAGGATAAAAAGAATGCTAAGAAAAAAAACCAGTGGACACATAACCACATCTAAAAGGTCACGTAAAACTTCATATTCACGGTTCTCCACTTTGCCAGAGAAAGGAGGGACGCGTATTTCCTCATCTCTTCTCCAGCATCAAATTTAGTCATTTGGAGCGTGCAGCGTTTGGTTTGTTGGTACCGTCTTAATTATTAAATATGTTGGTTGCTAGTCCTGTTTAACGTGCATCAGATCTTATGAGTCTAAGCATGTTTTGCTGAATCCCTCATTTTTGTCATTCTTTATGTTGCAATAACATACCTGTATCTCACCTTCCACTAATTGCTTAAGTTAAATGGATGCTTAGCTCAGTTTTTTTTATGGTGTTGGGCAACACCCAGAGGCAAAGCCACAGCAGCCAGATCAACTCTATAGGAAACATATCTCAAATGAGAGAAAAAGCCGTATGAAGTCACGGATTTAACATGAATTAGCCTAAAAGGCTGATTCTTTAATTAAAAACAAGCAAACAAAGAGATCTAGTGCTCAAGCCAAACCACTAGACCTTGAATTAGGAAGAGCTGGGCTCAAATCCAGCTTCAGATGACAATTAGTTATGTGACTCATGCCAAGTCAGACTCCTCATCTATAAAATGGGTATAATAACAGCATTTATCTTCAAGGATTGATGTGAGGATTGAATGTGATCATTTTTGGAAAGCATGTTGCCAACCTTAAAGCATTATATAAATCCTAGTTAGTATGATCATCAATGGGTACCTTTAAATGTTAAACATGCAGCAAGGTCAACACAGAAGTCATTTGATTTTGAACACCTGTATTGCTTTTAGGGTAAAGGACAGCAACCAGCCACTGTAACATCACAAAACAGTGAAATCTGGAGGCTTTCTTTCTGTGGAATAAACACAGACACTTCTTCTCCTGCTCCCTTTAGGGGCTTGACTGAAATTGAAAAGCAATATGTTTACCTGGTATCATGCAAATCTAATCAAAAGAGCTTTAATATAAAAAAAAGAAAGCAGAGGGGGAGAGGGAAGAGAACACTGTGTATACCCAGCAAGCTAGATACCACAGGAGTGTCACAAAAATTCCAGAATTTTAGAGTTTGAAGGGACCTCAGGGACATCTAGTTCAAACCCAAAGGGGGTCCCTTTTAAATGCTGCTCTTTCCCTTTCGCCAAAACTGATGACAACTGACCCACTGAAAGCAATTCTTTGAGTCTGGCAATTGAACCAGATCCCAAGCCATTTCATTTGATTGTCATTTCAGCACCATCTTTCATCTTCTCCAAAAGAATAGTATTGAGATATTAAATTAAATGTTTTAATACCAGTTAAGGAAAATGTATCTACAGCATTCACTGTAGGAATACACATATACACCTAACAAATAGGCAACTACAGTTGACTTGAAGACTTTCAGTGGGTAGGGGGAAGGCAGATCCACCATCATGGAACAACTCATCCCTCTTTTGGGCAGATTTATTTGGGATATTTTTCCTGATATTGAGCATAAATCTGACTCTGCGATATTCCCCCATTGTTCCTGGTTCTGCCATCTGTGTCCAAATAGAACAAATCTAATCTCTCTGTAAGCTGAAAAAATACTTTTCATGTGGGATGAGGAAATACTTTTAGAAAACTATCATGTCCTACTTCAGTCTTCTCTTCTCCAGGCTAAATACTCCCAGTTCCTTCAACCTATATTTACATGACATTGATCCAGGACCCTTCACCATCCTGCTTCCTCTCCTCTGGATGCTCTTTGGCTTATTAATGTTCTTAACCTACAGAATTTCAGTGAAATAATACTCCAGAGTATTGACTACAGCAGAGTAAAGTGGGACTGTCAATTCATTGTTGGAAGCTGCACCTTTCCTAATGTGGTCCAGGATTAAAATAGCTCTTTTGGCTGTCACATCACATGTAAGACTCATATCGGACATTTTATACACTAAAATCCCCAGATCTTTGTCAGATACACTTCAATCTAACCCTACCCACCTCTTTCTACACTTGAGAAGCTGACTTTTTCTACAACCAAAGTGAAAGGCTTTACTACCATCCCTAATGAATTTCATCTTACTTCATTTGGTCCAGCAGTCTAGCAAGACCTTTTTGGATCTTTGCTCTCCTTTGCTGTATCAGCTATCCCTCCCAGCTCTGGGTCATTGGAAAGTCTGATGAGCACGCCATCTATGCCTTCATTCTACTCATTGATCAAAGTGGTGAACAGCACAGGGCCAAGCCAACCTCCTTGGGGCTCTCTCCCTTTCGCCAAGTTGCCATTGAACTACTGGCAACAATTCTTTGAGTCTGACTGTTGAACCATTTCTCAGGACATTTAATTTTAGTATCACATAGACCCCATCCCTTTCCATAAGAATAGTATGAGATATTTTATTAAGTATTCTAATACAAGTAGGGAAGATATATCTACAACATTCACTGTAGGACTATACAAAAAGGAAAAGAGTCTAATCTGGCATGTCACATCCTTTTTCTCACCCCAAGGAAAGATGGTTTTATTCTTGGCAATATACAAAGCTTCACAATTACATCCATAGAGAGGACAAGACCCAGGGTTAACCCTTAGTCTTCTGTTTGGGACTATTGATGGAGAATGACTCTGGTAGTTTTCCCCATTAGACTTTATTAATTCTCTTAAATTTTCCTGAGGCATCTCTAGCTGGTACAATCCTTCATTCTTCTACTGTCATTCCAGTGAAGCCAGTCCTTCTTGGGAGAGGACACTTATGTTTGTAATAGTTAAGCTCCAATATATCTGAACACAGGTTTCAGACTCTGCATCCTGGGTGTTTTCTCCCTTTAGAAAAGTCTGCAGTTCAAATCTGGCCTCAGACACTTGACACACTTACTAGCTGCGTGACCTTGGGCAAGTCACTTAACCCCAATTGCTCTGCCTTCCCTCCTCCAAAAAAAAAAAAGCCTGCAATATCCTTTACCATAGGTAATTACTCAAGATTGCTTGATCTTTTACTTCATTCAAAGGCTTGAGGAAATGCTGATCATGCGTGGTTGGCCATAATCTTGGCCCCTCCATGACTTATTCTCCATGAAATCTTTGCAATCAGTACTTTCTTTTTTTAGATAGTCAGTGATCATATCTTTTTTTTTATGGTGAGACAATTGGGGGTAAGTGACTTGCCCAGGGTCACACAGTTAGGAAGTGCCAGGTATCTGAGGCCAGATTTGAATTCAGGTTCTCTTGACTTTAGGACTGGTGCTTTATCCAATGCGCCACCTAGCTGCTCCTCAAGGACCAAAACTTTAACAATCTGTTCTAAAATTTCTTGCAGAAGTAAAATAACTTTTTTAAAAATAGCAAACAACTAGAAATCAAAGGGAGTGCCTATCAATTAGGTCATAGCTAAAAAATATGGCTTATGAATGTAATGAATATCACTGTACTGAAATTAATAATGAAAGGAATGGTTTTAGGGAAACCTGGGGAGACTCGTATGAACTGATGCAAAACAAAGTAAGCAGAATAAGGAAGGAAATTCATTCAAATCAACAACACTGAAAGGTAAGAAAATCTGAAAAACTTAAGAATTCTTATCAATGGCCAATCCCGGATTCAGAGGAATGGTGATGAATCAACCTCTCCACTTCCTAACAGAGAAGTGAGGGGCTGAAGATGTAGAATGAAACATATATTTTAGACCCTAATAATGTGGGAATTTATTTTACTTGGCTGCATATTTCTTTTGATAGCTTTCTTTCTTTCTTTTCTTTTTTGTTTTGTTTTTGTTTTTGCTTTTTAGTTGGGAGGGTAGAAAACAGAGGAGACCTGTAAGGTTGGTTTCTCCTTACCACCTTCCCCCCCCCCCCCCCCCAAGAGGGTCATTGAAGCATTTTAAAAATGCACAGAAGAGAACAGAAAGCCAGAAAGATACACAGCTTGCAAAATTACATGTTGAATTTACTGTATACTTAAAAAAGCAAAAGCTGTACATGATTGAACTTCACAATTTCATGTGCTATCCTCTTTCTGTTCTAATTTGTGCATGTGACTCATTGTATGTGTCTGTATATGTTCAATGTATTCATTGAGTTCAGAAAAAAATAAAGCTAAGACTGAGGACAATAATGCTATGCCATTATGCCAAATAATACATACTATTTGCAAATTGATTTGACATTTACCATGGAATCTAAGTAAACTATAGCTCTGTTTTTCTCTCTTACTGACCACCAAAATGATTAGAGTGCTGTTACAGGGAGATAACTGGATGCCTGTAGCTCCAATGCAATATTCACAGTGCCAATGGCCACTATAAATATGCTGGGATAGTGCTCAATTGCAAAATATAACAGGCTCTACATATAGAAGACAGACACAAAACATTTATTTAGACACCCGAAAACCAAATCCCAAAACCAGTAAGCTGATTCCATCATCAGTAGCAAAGATGTTAAGCCACAATACCACAGACAGACACAGCATCCTTTAGCTTTCCCATAAACCAACATAAGCCTAGTTGTCACAGCAGGTAGTAAACACCAGTTTTTACTCACAAGCCTGTCTGTCTCCCTTGGAAGCATGCTTTCCTCTCAACCATCTAGCTGGCTCTGACTCCCAGCTTCCTGTGGGCTCTGCTTCACCTTTCAGCAAGCTCTTCCCATCACAGGCTCCATGTAATTACATTCAGCCTATTAGGGGGCAGAGTATATTTTCAAAGCAGGGAAGGTCTTCGAATTCCCTTAGGCTTATTAAGGGGAAGGGAAGATCTTCAAATTCCCATTCCCATTGCAGTGCCCTATATATACCTGCAGCAATTATCACTTATAATATCCATTTAGAGAAGAAAGGAACTTCCTTCTATTGATGAGGAAAGTGAAGCACAGAGAGATTAAATCACTAGATTAGGGTTTCCCAGTCTGAGGTAGAATTAGAATTCAGATCTTTCTGAATCCAAGCCCAGGACTCTCATCTCTTCACTCAATGGTCAACTAAAGGGGAGCTGCAGATAGTGGGAGAATTTGTCTACCTTTAGGCAGCAGTTTCCTTTCACATGTTAAATGTAACTAAGGCAAAGAGGTGGACATTTTTTCCTAGTGCTATATCCTAAGCTGTTTCTGGATACAGGTCATTGTCTATCAGTGGTTCCAACATCCCTCCTGTCAAATAGATCCTGAAGCTGCAGACTGATTGTAATCCATTGTCTAATAAAAGCCATGGAAGATGGTTTTAGTGAGATTTCCCAGGCCTCCCAGCTACTTAATCTCAAATGTAAATGCATGCGATGCTGGTAACCAAACACCTTTCTGTTCCAGCAAGCCACCTAGGTAAGAACGATGACTGAATCTCAGAAATAAACAGTTTGTGATATTGGTTTCTTTGCTTCCAGAAATGTTCTGGATCCAGCCATATATGCCATGTATCGGTGCTGCTGGCTTCCTTTCCTTCTTTCCCTTCCTTCTCCTCCTTCTTCTTTTCTTTCTTTTAAATAGTATTTTAAAATAATAAAATAGTATTTTATTTTTTCCAATTACATGTAAAGATAGATTTCAACATTCATTTTTCATTAAGATTTTGAGGTTTATTTTTTTCTCCCTCCTTCTCTCCCCTCCCTCCTTCCCAAGATGGAAAGCAATCTGATATAGGTCACACATGTGCAACCATGTAAACACATTTCCACATTAGTCATGTTGTAAAAAAAGAAACAGAACAAAAAGGGGGAAAAAAAACCACAAAAAAACCCCTCGAAAGTGAAACTAGTATGCTTCAATCTGCATTCAGATTCCATAGTTCTTTCTCTGGAGGTGGATTGTGCTGCCTTTTTAATAATAGAATTCTGTCAGGATCCCTCCAGTCATATGAGATTAATTTTGCTTTTATTGTGAATCACAAAATCTTTTGCCCCATGTCCTGCCTCAGACCCTGAGGGTATAGATCAGCAGTTCTCAACCTGTGGGTTATGTTCAATTTAAATCCATCCTGCATATCAGATATTTACATTACGATTCATAACAGTAGCAAAATTACAGTTATGAAGTAGCAATGAAAATAATTTTATAGTTGGGGATCACCACAACATGAGGAACTGTATTAAAGGGTGGCGCCATTAGGAAGGTTGAGAACCACTGCTCTAGATTCATGCTCATTTGTACCCCCTCAGACTTCATTCATGATGCCACCTACTCATACTAATTCTCTGGATTGCCACATTCATTACCCACAGTGGGTCCCACTCAGCCAGGAAGAATTCTGTGATAATTAGTTTTCAGTGATCACAAGCAAAGACTTAATGTTCTCTCTCTGTGTGTATGTATATGTGTGTGTGTATACATACACACACACATACTGCTTTTAAACCTTTCTTACTGATTTCACAACTGTCATTCCATTAGCTGTGAGTTCATTGCACATAGGGATTGTTTTATTCATTGTACTTGTCTCTTTAGTGCAGTGGTTTTCAATCTTCCTAATGCCACGACCCTTTAATACCCCTTAATATGGGGGCGTATCTGCATGTGGGCGGACCCGCCTGGAGATAGATAGAGGAGTGATGTCTCAGTTCCTAAGACCATCAGGAAACATGTGTTTTCTGATGGTCTTAGGTGACCCCTGTGACCCCTGTGAAAGGGTCGTTCAACCCCCAAAGAAGTTGCCACCCACAGGTTGAGAACCACTGCTTAGTGCCTAGTGCAGTGCTGTGTACACAATAATAGTAACTACTGAGAGGAATCATCACTAATAATTAATAATATATTATGAAAATAATAATATTATAAACATAAGTTATATTTAAACTTATAATTATATAAATGATTTATATAAATTATATATTTATAAAAATACATTTATGTTTCTATAAATATTATAAAATTATAACAAATAATAATAATTGAGGAGATTCAGAGTTTCCCCGTTATTTTCTATTTTCAAGACCTTAGTCTCTGAAGGTTGAGTTATACTTCTCTATCTGACCCAACCCACCTTACAAGGAATCTCTAGTCTCAGGTGATTTCCATTTAATCAAACTTGAGTGGAGACAGATTCTTCTGTCTAGATCAGAGGTTCCCAAACTTATTTGGCCTACCTCTCCCTTTAAAAAATTTTTTTACTGGAGGGGCACCCCTGAAATCTACTTTCTTTAAACCTTTAATGTTTTTTTGAAATCTGCATCATTTCAAAAAATTACAAATTTTTTAAAAATGATGCATATAAAATTTAATAATTTTCGTACATTTATGTTTTTTTCCCTGCATTGAAATTTCGATGATGCAATATTGTGTCATGTAACCATAGAGTATTTTATTGTAAACAAGTCATTCCATGCACGTATTCCTCCTGATGCATGCTGGACTTCCCAACAATGAGAGGCTCACTTACCAACACTTGCTTGTTAAGACATGTGGGTGGACTTGACCACTAATGGTTATATGTTGCATTTTATGTGTTTATTTGGAAAATAAGATAATCACTATGATTTTAACTGAGTTCCACAATAGATGAAACATGTATGAATGATTTTTCAAAATTTTCTTCTCTTATTTTCTTATGCTTCCACCTCCTCCTTATTTTTATTCAATGCCCCTCCCCCCCCAGTAGCACCTGAGGGTACTACCACTCACCTGGGTCATTGGAGGGGCCCTTAGGGAGCAGTATTGCCAACTTCGGTAACCTGTGGTAGATAACCCAAGCCTGGGGGTGGTCTGAGTGTAGAGATCATTTTCTCTGTCCAAGTGTGACATGAGGTCACTCCCAGCCCCTCATTTAATATAATGCTTCCTAATTTAACATCTTCTAGTGTGTTAACCAATCAGAGTTGATTGCTACTTCTCTTTCAAAAGAACGTATAAGCTCTGAGCCCTTCACCACTATTATCTTTGGTCTAAGAGAGAAATGGCCAAATGACCATCCTTTTATTAATGGCATGCTAGCCTTATTAATAAAATGATTCAATTACCCAGAAACTATACCTCTCAAGCCTTTTTGATCACCCCACTATCATTCATATAACAGTTAACGTTTGCAAAGCACTTCAGATATTGTAAATCTTTCAGTAACCCTAGCAGGTAGACACTATTATTATCCTCATCTTAAAGATGAGGAAACTGAGCCTGAAAAAGATTAAATGACTTTCCCAGGGTCGCTCAGCTAGTAAGCCTCTAATGCAGAATTTGAACTCAGGTCTTCCTTACTCCAAGTCTTCTGCTTTGTCTATTATCCCACCCAGCTACCTCCTGATAATACCTATGTGATAAATAATTGTCGATTAATTGATCTCATTTGGTCCTATAGCAACCACCATGAATAATAGTAGGTAGATAATAAATCCCAGAGAGGTTGAGTTGCCAAAAATTATACAGCTCATTAATTTGAATGGCACAATGGAGATCAGAACTCAGGTCTTCTAACTCCCATTCCAGAGCTTTTTCTATTCTACTGTGAAAAAAAGATATGTTTCCTGTTCTTTTGTTTTGTGTATCAGTGTAAAGCCATACATATGTGTATACATATACACAAACTTATATACTGATTAATTGTGGCAGAACAATTAATTGGGGAACAGCATCAACCTGAACAGAGGGATTCTGGAGGCACAGTTCAAGTATAAAACCCAGAAGCATTTACTGGGCAGGTGCAGCATATGTACACACGGGGAACAGTAGAACCTAGTCTGCTGCTCCAAAGACTGGGGGTATAGACAGTGGTTTATGTGGTTTTACAATAAAAGGAGGGAGGAGACTGGGAGGAATACAGAGTACCAGGAGCCAGGATGTTGGTGCTACCTCTGTCCAACGGGGACCAGCACAAACAGTTTGAGCTGGCCCTGTGGGTGCTGGAACAGCACAGGTGTTATGGGTCCACTCAATGGACGCCGCAAAGGGTCACTGGTACGTCAAACTCAAGCAATTCTGATTCTTCCCCCTGACTTGTTGATTTTGATTCCCAGGTTATTTCAGCCTCAAGCAAATCAAGGTGATTAGTAAACTCATTATTTATTCCGTTCCCACAATACATGCATAGGTATATACATAAATATCGTCTTGTCTCCCTCACTGTCGTGTAAGTTTCCTGAGGTCTGGGACCATTTCTTTTTTGTGCTCACCACTGAGCATAGAAGGTGCTTAACAAATGTTGTTGCTTGATTCAGAGAGGAAAAATGTGAGAAAAATGGGTAAGAACTCATTCAAAGCCAGAATGAATATCTGTAAACTATATGGGGCACAGTGGTTGGCAATTATTCATTAACTGATGGATTCATTTATGAAACTACTGTGTATATTCTTATAGATTGTATTTATTGCAGATAGGGAGAATGAGAAAATACTCAATTTGAAGTCAGAGGACACAGGTTTGATTATATTATATTTGAAAGAACACCAGATATGCTAGCCACCAGCTATGAAACCTTGGGCAAGTCATTTTACCTATTTGGGACTTGGTTTCCCCATCTGTAAAATAAGGAGTTTGGATGAGATGGCCTTTAAAATTTTCACAAGGTCTAAATCCTATGAAATGTCAAATGTGGCTCAGAAAGGATATTCCTCTATTATTCTCCTAATGAAATCAAATCTGTGAAATGAAAGGGAATGAGGGAACCCTCCTTAGCAATCAGAAATGTTCTGCGGCCTTCTAAATGCAGCCAGAGACACTAATAATGGCACTGTTGGATTAAACTCAATTCACAACAAAGTGGTGTGTTCCAGGACCTCGTGCAGAAGATAACTGCAGGGCCTAAATGTAGCTGCCACCGAATGCAAATAACAAGGGGAAGTGCATGCAGGGAAATAGCTAGGAAAGCACATTTACTTAAATGACGGCACCATTTAGAGACGAGCCCTGAGTCTTTTCCAGGGAAATTTCAATTAGAAGCGATGTACTGTGAAACAGATCATATTTCAAGGCTTGGGTCAGTCATTATAAGAAGGTTATGATTTCCCAATTATGGTCTGTATTAAAATATGAAAATTAATATTTCTGGATGGGTTAGAATTTAAATAACCCCTTAATGATTGAAGATTTGTGTGCTTGGGCTCAATAGTAAAGGCCTGGAAAGGTCTAGAGTCATTGGTAAATATGGCATGCAAATATTTCTGTAATATATTGCTGGACAAATAGGGAACAAAAATGGCGTGCAATCACTACAGCTGTTTTGCACACCTGAGTTCGCTTAATGGGGAAAAAAGCCTATTACTCTTGCTTAATGCTTGATTATTTCAATTGAAATACAAACAATGTTCAAAGTAGCTTAACTCAGAGCTTCAGTCATCTACCAATTTGTTCTTAAATGTAATTCTCTCTCTCTCTCTCTCTCTCTCTCTCTCTCTCTCTCTCTCTCTCTCTCTCTCTCTCCCTCTCTCTCTCTCTCTCTCTCTCCCGCCTTCCCGCTTCCCCCCTTTCCCAGCCCTCTAGAGTCACATATCTTTGGAAGTCACAAGATAGCCTTTTGTTTTCACAGATGATTTTTTAGGGACTTCTTGTACTTGGCATAGTTGATAGAGATCTAGCCTCACAGTCAGACAGACTGTCCAGGGGTGGGAACATGCCACCTACAAGCCCCAGGTTCCCCACCCCTGGTAACCTTTTGTCTTGTCACTGGACTTTGATGACTCTGGAAGAGAGAGTAAGGTTGATGACTTTTGGCAACTCTGCCTCACTTAAATCCAATTCATGCACGAGTCAAGACATCACCTCGTCTTGGACACAAGGGTTTTATACACTATGAGAGTGAAATAAGTATTTATAGCAGAATTTTTTGCAGATGCAAAGAATTGGAAACAAAAGATGTTTATTGATTAGGGAATAGATAAACAACTTACTGTACTTCAATGTGATGGGACATTATTATGTTTTAAGAAAAGAACGAATATGAAAGATACAGGCAAAAAGAAAAGTGAAGAAACTCACACCAAGTAAAATACGCAGGATCAACAAAACAGTCCATGCAATGGCTATAATAATGGAAACGGAAACGACAACAACAAAACTGAACGCTGCATAATTATAGTGACCAAAATTAAACCTAAAGAAAAGAGAAGAAAATGGATCCCAACCCCCTTCCCCACAGGAGGCAGGGGACTATGGGTACAGTTCTTGGTTAGTTTGGGTGAACTGTTTTTTTTTCCTTTCTTTTTCAATCTTCGTAACAAGGGTGAGAAAGATGACCCTGTCCTGGGAAGGGAGTTATATTAAGAAAAGAAATAAAAGTAAAAACAATGATTCAGTACAAAAATTTAAAAGTGAAAAAGAAGAGAAATGTAGATTGGGTCAGGTCTGCACTGAAATGAAACACCCACTTGGCATCAAAACTCATGAGAAAAATGAAAACTGCCCTGTGAGACAATCCCAAGAAATACACAAGAAACTCAACGGAATGTACAAGAAATTCTAGATCACATTCAAGCAAGCCAGCACCGCTGTCGTGCAGAGTAAGAGATGGAAAGGACCTGAGAAGTCATCAAGCCTAACCTTGTCATCCCACAAATGAGGAAACTAAGGCTCAATGAGATGACATGACTGGCCTAAAGCTGCATAATTAATATGTGACAGAGATGGGATAGATGAGATGACCCTTTGATGAGGTAATTTAATAACAAAACCCTTGGGGAGAGGGTACAAGGTGGAACCCACCTTATACTGAATTAAGCCCATTGAATTACATCAAGATTTTAATGTACCTTGGAAATGTGATTTAGTCATACTTAAAAATAAGGCAATTTAAAATAAAAATTACTCTGAAAGATTATTGATTAAAATACAAAGATTTATTCTAAAAACATAATATTCTTCGGGTATTTTCTAAGATGGCTGTTTTCTAGGGAAAGAAAGTCATTTTTACCTGGCACCCACAAGGCAAAATTCTTGGGCTTCTGTGATAGAGTAGAACTCCAAAAATTACATTTTCAAGAATTTGAGAGTGAGAAACTAAAGCTGAAATGACATTCTAAGGGTACAAACCAAGAAAGGGCCTCAAACAGATATCCAAGTGAAAAACATAAGGGTAAAAATAAAAACATTATAAAGTTCAAAGCCTGAAGGAGCATTAGTACTGAGCTAGGGATGGAGAATTAGGATTGAGGACGTCAGGTCAGTAACAACCCAACTCAACAAGCTTGTTAAGCGCTTCGTTATGGACAGCTTTAAGCAAGAGGAAAGACAGCCTCTATCTTCAAGGAGCCACTATTAGAACAGGGGAAGATATCCTAAAACAGAGGTGAACTTTCGGGCCTGAGGGCTCTTCCAAAGTGAGAAAGTTGCTGGGATATGGGGGAAAGGTCTGGAGAATCCGGGGAAAAGTTGGGAGAGTAGTGAAGTAGCAGCTGTCAGCATTTATATAATAATGCTTTAAGGAATGATTATGACTGGCCCAGGAACTTCCTTCAAATGTCAGGAAATGGCAAGGCAGAGAACTTGGAAGGCCACACATGAATAAAATTGGGCTGGAACGTGGTGCTCAGATATGAAATACACAGAAACGGTGACGGTAAGTCTTATACCTAGGCTTCCTGATTTCAAGGGTAGGGCTTATAATGGGCATTTAAATGTAAACCTATCACCCTGTTATGATATAACAAAAGAGTCATCCAAGTTTAGTAGGCTTAGAAAGGCAGTTTCCCTGACCCATAATTGGATCAGGGAGCTAAATAAAAATTACTACCCAGGCTTGATTAAAAGACATAAAAAGCCTAAGGCAACTCATTTGGCCGTATACCACAGCTATTCACATAACTTTAAAAAGGCTGATTGGACAAGGACATACAGGAGGATGTTGATGTACGGAGTGTGAAATATGCAAGATGTCAGAACTCATGTTTGAAGTGAATTTTTATAATTCATTTTTATAACAGTGTAGGCACATTTAGCACTCGAAGGTTTACAGAACACTTCACATACATTATTTCATGTGAGTAAACTTGCGAGTCAGGTGGAGCTGAAAAATACCTTAGGTTATGTAGTTCAGCACTTAGCCCAGTCCTTAGAACAGTGTCTAGTACATAGTGGGTGCTCAGTGGGTCTTGCTAGTTGACAGGTGACTGACCTTACCTCTCATTTTACAGATGAGGAAATTGATGACCTGAAAGGTAAAGTACATCCCCAAGGTTACCCAGTAGATTTGTAGGGAGAAGGGACTAAAACCCAGGTTTTCTTTCTCTCAGTCCATTTGTCTTTCCCTGTGCTATGAGAGAATACAACACATTTATTTCATCAGAGTCACTTACCCCAAGGCCAAAAACCTATGTGGTAAAGCTATTTGCAATATTTTCAATAAATTTTACTTCATAAACAGCAGCCTTTTGAAAGCTTCAGAATAATCCAAAATTTACCTCATTCAGATATGTAGATGAGAAGTTAGCTAGAAAGGAATGTGGACACATAGTTTTGTACAAGGATGCTAAATAATAAAGAAAAGAAGATTTTGGTTGTTCAGTTTTATATATTGACGTAGTTACCAGCCAGGCAATTGGTAGCACAATGTATAGAGTGCTGGGCCCTAGTTCAAATCTGACCTCAGACACTTAAAAGCTGGGTAACCCTGGGCAAGTGTAATGGGAATGGGAATTTGAAGATCTTCTCTGCCCCTTAATTGACCTGGGGGGAGTTTGAAGACCTCCCCTGCTTTGAAAGTAAACTCTGCCCCCTAATAGGCTGAATGTGGTAGGAGGAGTTTTGCTGAAGGGAAGCAGAGCCCACAGGAAGCTGGTTGAGAAACAGCCAGATGGTGGGGGACAGAGGAGCTCAGGCAAGGAGATAGAGAGTTTTGTGAGTAAATATTGATTTCGTATTGGTTTGTGGGAAGGCTGAAGGATGCTGTGGCTCTCAGATTATTATGGCTTCTAAATATCTTTGGTACTATGATGGAATTGGCTTACTGGTTTTGGGACTGGGTTTTCTGGTGTCTAAATAAATCCTTCAGTTCTATCCTCTATCTAGAGAGTTTGGTATATTTTGTGATCAAATGTCATGCAATACTTCTAGTCACGGTCTTTATCACGATCAAGGGCACTGTAAATATTACATTGGGGCTATAGCAAGTCACTTAACCCTGTTTGCTTCAGTTTTCTCATCTGTAAAATGAGCTGGAGAAGGAAATGGCAAACCCGTCCAGGATCTCTGCCAAGAAAATCCAAATGGGGTCACAAAGAATCGGACACTACTGAGAAATGATTGAACAACAGCAAAAGTTACCAGCCATTCAAAGCAACGTGTCATAGTTTAAAACCACAACAACACTAAATTTGGAGTCAACTGATCTGACTATCTGACTGCTTGTCAACTCTGCTACTTGTTGGCTGGGTATCCTTTGAGAAGTCACTGCTCGGAATCTCAGTTTCTTCACATGTAACACATAGATAGTAATATTTGTTCTACCCAGTTCCCGGGGCTATTGCAAGAAAAGTGGTTGGCAAACTGTGAAGTGCTTCCTGCATGATAAATTATTATTGGTCAAAATGATCATGTGTGCAGGAGTGATTTGTAACCTTCAAGTGTTCTATAAATATCAATTATTATTATTTTCTTTCCTCCTTTTGCAGGATGAAAAATGATGTTCATCGTGCCAGTGGTTTCGCAAGCTCACCCACAGGAAAAGCAGCAGAGATAGTCCCCTCCTTGGCCTGCTTTTCTTTTCCTCCTCAATCGGCATCTCTCCCAATACTTCAATGACTCCGGAGGTTAGAGTGAGGCTGATGACCTTGTGCTGCTTTGCCTCACTTAAATCCAATTCATGCCAATTCACGTGAAAGTCAAGATGTCATCCCAGGATGTTCTTTGAAAAGGAAAGACAAACGACAAAATGGTATGCAAATAGTCCAGGCTTAGCCTGAAGTAAATATGGAATTCAAGAGTGAGCTAGAGCTAGCTTGAACTGGCTTGGGAAGACAACTCAAATTTTCAGTGTGAACATGTATTTACACTTTGGAAATAGTCAAATACTACAAATTAGGGCTGGATGGATTCATTCTGTTGATTGTCTAGATTTAAGAAAGTGATGGAAAATATGTTGATGAAGCAGATTAAATTTAAAAGTGTGTCCCACATGATTGTACAATGTGTACCAGTACATCCCTGGATAAAGTGGTCTAGGGTTATGGAAGGCCTTGAATGACAAGAAGGTTAGAACTTCTAGAAAGAAGGTAGGTTATGAAGAGCTTTAATTTCCCAGGCAAAGGAGGAGAGTTTTATTTTTCATATTATAGGAAACAGAAAACCATTGAGTTTACTATGATGGCAGTAGCATAGTCAGCTTTAAACTTCAGGAAAACTTTCCAAAGAGTTTGAATTTCCACCAATTGCCTAACTCAGTGAGGATCCTGGAAATATAGCTTCAGGCATTTTGTTGTGGTTGAACAGTCTTTTCATTGTTCCCTGTTCTTGGTGACCCCATTTGGGTTTTTTGGGTTTTTTTGCAAGGATACTGGAGTCGTTTGCATTTCCTTCTCTAGCTCATTTTACAGGTGAGAAAACTGAGGCAAACAGGGTTAAGAGACTTGCTCAGGGACATACAGCTAATAAGTGTCTGAGGCCAGATTTGAACTCAGGAAAAAATGTCTTCCTGACTCTAGGACCAGTATTTTAACCTCTGCTGCCCTTTGGTTACTTAGTCAGATACGATTTTTGAATAGCAGCTTACATTACTCTCTTCAACTTCTAAGTGGTTGAGATGACAGAAACATTAAGAAATTGCCCTTTCTTATTTCAGTTTTCCTTGGCTATCACAGTCATCCTTTAATTGTCCACAGGTGGCCCTTTATTCCAAAGTCCATTAACACGCTTACATTGATTTGGTGATGAGGCTCTCTATGCCACCCTTCTTTCTAGCACGGTGTCCAACGAGAATCACAGGTAAGTCACTTCATTTTAATAAACATCCATTGAGTTCCCATTCACTGTGCAATTGCGGATTGTGTTCACAGCTGGGAATGTTTGCTTTTTGTCTTTATGGCACCAGTACTTAGCATAGCATAGATATAGCTGTCAAACTGAATTGAAATGAGATATAGCCATAAGAGTAATTCTCTTACTCAGGGAGTTGGGAATTCACTTGAGAGAAAAGTGCCACCCCTCTACTCCATTCCAACTACCCCAAGGCCCTCATTGACTTCAAAAACTGGGGTTTCCAGAGGAGTTTGGACTAACATAACACTCACCTGGAAAGACGCACAGGTTAAAAAGATGTAACACATGTTTATCTTATTTGAGGAAACAGGATTTCATTTTGAAGCGCTTGCCTTAAAAAAGATCCCCTAAATTTTCCTGATTAAAGTCTACTTTTTACCACTTCTAAAAGTAATTTGTTTCCAAAAAAAAAATCTATAGCCAGTCAAAAGAAAAAAGTCCTAATTGAAAGTAAGAACAAAAAATTAGGCAGGGCAATATTTAATCTTCAGTATAAATAAATAGCCTTATAGACTATAAATATCTCTTCTGGCCTTGACTAACTATTAAGGAAACATTGCTTATGGCAAGTAGGAGGGCTTGCCCTTTCATAATTGGATTTTTTATGGTAGGTTTCCATGGCAACTGCTCAACAAGCAAACACAACCTGTCTCCTTATATGAAATGACAAACGAAAGCATTGAATTTATCCTTTGCGGAAAAATAAAAATGCATTTCCCACCCTCTCTTTTCCCCAATATAAATTTGGCTTTAACCCACACCTGTGTTAGTGGAAGAGAGAAGTCACGATGAGGGAAAACTGTCCATGTTCCTTCAATAACCTAACACAATATAATTTCTTTTTTTCTGATTTAAGGGTACTGAGTCCCAAATTAAAAGACAAGGCATTAAAATTTCATGATGTGCTTCTGAGAAAAAATGATCTTTGCTTAGTAAGATAATTAAAAGCCTGCATGGTCAGTGCAGCAAAAGGCACTGATAGGAGAATGGGGAGTGGCAGCAGTACTTGGTTTCATCCGTATTATGACAGCCCAGGGGCCTCCAAAGATCTGCTGACATCTACATTCTGGAAAGCTGCCCTCAGTTTTTGAACGCTGAGAGACAAGGCTCAACCCCTGTTCTGAAGATCAGGCTACTGTAATTAAATCAGATCCGAACCTTTAAACTGTCATCCCTTCCCAGAGCCCAAATCTGAGAATATTAAACAAACAACATAACTCTGCTAGGCACGGTCATCTACAGACTAAGCCTTTTAGATAGTGGGGCACTGGTGTGCCATTTAGCATTTCCTGGGCCCCATGGAGGGCATGAACTTGTAAAGCTGAGGGAATCTGTATGAATTCGAGTTTGGAGCCACCTCATTCCCTCAAATCATAGAAGCTGGCGTGGAATGGGGTGATTTCCTAGGGAGATGGGGATTTGCTTGTACAAGGGGGTATAGGGGAAAGATGGGGAGAAAATCTGTAACTCAAAATCTCGTGGAAATGAATGACGTAAACTAAAATAAATAAAATAAAATAAAAAAAGAAACTGAAAAAAAGGACGATTCCATTAGAATCATGCTCTAAGTGCTACACATGATAGCACTGAATTTGGAATAATAGTGGTCTTTGATCTTGTTCTTCAAGTTTGTGGCAGTACCGTGACCTACAAGAGAACAACGCTCCTATTATGTGGAGTAGAAACTGGTAGTGTTGCTTTATGTGATCAATCTATCACAATGTTGAACTATGTTTTGAATAACGTGTGTATAATATATACACACATATA